>CM021106.1:504002251-504105139 GCA_007115665.2 Sequoiadendron giganteum
CTAAATTCATTTCAATTTTTCCTTGGAATTTGTAGCTTAACTCCCAAGGTTCTTTGCATGAGAAGCAGAGCTTCTTCCTTCTCAGCTCATTTCAAGTTTCTTCCATCATCTTCTTTGTAGCAGCTGGAGGTGTGGTCTTTTGAGAAGGTGCAAGATGTCTCTCCTTGTGTTTCTAACAAGAATGAAGTTCCTTGCAATGAAAATTGTTTTGGGGTGGTAATTGCTTTAGTGCTATAGCTCCTTCAACAGCCTCTTGAGGCTATGGGTTTAACTATTTTTCTTGTGAAAGTTTTTCTTCTTTCCTATGCTCAATGATCTCTTCCTTAGTGGCCTTTGATTTTCCTCTTCCTTTCTCAACTCTCAGTTGTTTACACAAATTTCCTTTTTTCTGACACCCTTAAGAACCCTTCAAAATGCAATGCAGATTTGAATTCATACATGTGTTTCTAATAATCTTTTGATACTCTATCAAAATCTTCTTCCCACAAAATCTGGCTCTTTACCATTGAAATTTCTTCTTTCTTCCAGTAGAATGGACTTTTTCTTGCCATCACAACATACTTTTCAAAGGTTAAGGTTGCCCTCACAAATTCCAATTGATTCTGATATTTCTCCATTAACTTGGCCACTTCTTCAAACCTATTCATTATGTCTTGGCTCCTCTATATTTCATCTTGACTATGCTATATTTGTATCCCTACATCAATAAAATGAATTGCATTGTTTCCCCTTGTTAGGAAACTCCAAAATTATCCCATGATTCACATGCTAGGAGGAAAACCAGCTTTGATACCATTATAATAAACCAGACAAAATATTAGGGCAGGCAATTGATATTTAGGGCAAATGCTCCTTATACTTTCCTACAAATATTATCCTAATCAAAATTTAATACTTTAATCAGTTCTAATAAGAAGCCCTAATTTCTATCCCACAATTTATACATTAACCCTACAACAACCCTAACAATTAACTTAAGAAGATACATTTCGAGTTTAAGGATTTGAGTCTAGATCTGGCCCAACGTAGAAGATCCCTTCCAATTTACACAAAACATTCATAACCCAGATTGCAAACCCAAAGAATTTCCTTTACCATCACACCAATAACAGTAAACCCAATCTATTAAACCCAGAAAATCACCTTTCCATTTGAACATTAACATAACAACCCAACATAGAGATTTTAGCATTATATAATTCAGCCAAATCTAACACAAACCCAAATCCGAAAACACGATTTAGGCATTAACACAAATTATCTCGCATACAAATTAGGCCCATGATGATACAAATAGGTTGCAAAGTATTTTGTACCCTAAACCTATTACAATCCTAACTAGAAATACACTGCACAAACCCTAAATCAAACAAGTAACAAATGCATTACAATGCTCTACGATTCAACAAAATAGCAAGGATTGTATTACATTCAAATACATTGCCATAATGACAAAGATAACAATGGAAATATAGTCAAAAGACAAATCAACTACAATGAGTACAATAGCAAAGATAATCGACTTGGACCCACAACACACTATGGATTATATGATTCGTGTAGCTGAAGGCTGTGACTTGGAGAGCTTGCTCACAACCACTAGTTAAATCGTGCTATCAAGCAAAGGGGTTCATTCTCTACTATGCAAAACCAAAGGGTTTCCATCCTTTGGTCTCCAACAAATCTGAGGGTTCTCATCCTCAAAATTTGGCCACTCGAACAAGAATGCTTAAAAGTTAAAACAAGTTTTGGTTAGGGTTTGTGAATAGAATAATACATAATAATCTACATAATCAAAATCTACCAATATATTTCTACAATGAACGCCTTCATTCTTCTAGAACCTCAAAGATCGACAACCAATAATAAATCTTGCCCAAAATGACCCAAAATGACTGGTTGAGATCAAACATGAGAACCAATGGAAATTGGGATACAACCACTGCATTAAATGAGAGCTTGGTCATCATTAGCCTCCAATGCCAAGTATACAAGTGAATCTACACCCTTTTTAGTTAAATAATGTTTCTAAGTGGGAGATATCCTTTCTAGAGTCATTGCGGCCACAAAATTGGCATTAATGGCTTCGTTGATCATGCAAGGGGTAGGTAGGAATGACAATGCTAAAAAGGCAAGAATGTTAAAGTTCAAGGGTCAAGCATACCACATTACCCTTACCATTGTTGAGGGATCAAAGTTCAAGTAGGAGGTATATCGGGATGGTAAATGTTGCAAGGTGTGTGCCCTTGGTCTCCTTGTGTTGTGCAGCACAGAGCTCGGGTTCGTGACATGGCTTAACTGCCTCCTGTGGATTCATTAACTCTGGCGGTTGTATCAGGCATTAACAAGTTGATCTTTTGGTGCAACGGCAACCGTCTATGAAACAATTGGTATCAGAGCCTAGGTCACGGGTTCAAACCCCTCATTTGCACTAGGGGTGGATTGTTGCAAGGTGTGCGCCCTTGGTCTCCTTGTGTTGTGCAGCGCAGCACTTGGGTTCATGGCATGGCTTAACCGCCTCTCATGGATTCATTAACTCTAGCATTTGTATCGGGCATTAACAAGTCAATCTTTTGGTGCAATGACAACCATCCATGCAACAATAGAGTCTTGTCATTCCAATAGGAATAAGGAAATGGCAGAGTTTTGAAACGAGGCATACCAGAATGGGTAACCCCGACGCTCTAACAACCTGTGTACATTTAGGGAATTTGACATACCTCCATACTTGGAACTTTTGGGGACCTTAGATAGGTAAATGGGGAATGAAAAGGAAGTACGCATAGGTAAACCCTAACCAAGGTAGACAATGGAAGTAGGAATTCAGCCTTTGGTTCACAAACACAATTCAATTGAAAAGGGTACATTACATTAAAAGACTTTAAACAAACAACAAGAAAAAAGTTGTCAATCCTAGTATAGAAACAAGTATGGATTTGGGGCCTCATGTATGAATACAAGTTTGTATATATATTTACTAATTATATTATTAAAATTATTAATTATATCAAAATTTATTAATTAAGAAAAGTATTTAAATTTACAATTGAAATGTCATTAAATTAATTTTTAAGAAAACCATCTATTCTTGCAAATAAAGTTTGTCACCAAGAAAGCTTTTCTGGGGAGCGAGGGTTTCAAGTGTGGGAGTTTTGTCGTAGGCGGCGAGCAAGAAGGCAGTTTTCACGAGGCTGTGGAGGAGGGCTCAACCCTCCTCCACACAAGCTCTTTGTCTTGGTACGAGCCTTCTCCTTCCCTTCAATCTTTGTTCCTTGCTTTCGTGTGTGAATTCCTATTGTGGCTGAAGTGGGGTTTTCGATTGATTCTCTGGTTTTGTTCGTACGTATGTAATCTTGGGGTGTTTAGGTTATGATGGTAGGGGGTACAGATCCCCCGAGCGATACAACTAATGGGTCGGGTGCTGGTAATATTGATCAAAGGCATGTGAAATCATTTAGAGATATAGTGGCTAATGAAGGTGGCACTCTCTCACCTAGTGCTAACTTCGTGGTGCAAATCTGCAAAGAAGCCGAGGATGGGGGATGCAAACAGCAAGCTACAGGCTCTTCAGCCTCCCCTAAAACTGATATTCTCGTTCCAAATCCTGGGTTAGCTAGTGCCATAAGTGAAGAGGATAATAGGTTAAAAAATGTGGCTATTTTTCTTGCACCGTGGACGTTACTAAGGTGCCGACAAGACGATACATGCATGAATGGTTTAAACATGTTTGGGGGCAAAAACTAGGCATTCATTTTTCCTATTGTAGGATGGTTCAAAAAGGGTTAATTGTCATTTTTCTAAAAAACCATACAATGCAAGAAGCAATGGTTAAGAAACAGTTTTGGAGTGTCGGAAAGGTAGTCTTTCGCGCTCTGGCTTGGACCCCGGAGGCTTTAAACGAGGAGGTTTTGGCACTTACGAGCCCTAGGTGGTTTGTTGTAAAACATGTGCCTCCAAGGGTTTGGAAATTTATTTCATTATTACTTGAGCCTTATGGCTCTGTAATTCGGATTGAGGATACTAAATCCTCTCTACCCCACACTAATGTTAGGGCCCTAGTGTCTTTGTTTCCAAGGGTTGACCTACCGGAATGGCTGGAAGTTAAATTGAATAATGGTCCTTTCAAATGTGGAATTGAAATATTGGGGGGCATGAACACCTGTTACCTATGTAAAAATGAGGGCCATCTGAGAAGAAACTGCCCAATTCTTACAAGGAAAAATGGTGATATTAAAAACAATGGTGGTCCCGTAGAGGATCTGTCGAATAATGTAAACTAGGAGAAAGGGATCTCTGGAAAGTCTGACATTAACAAGGAGAACAATAAGAGTGGAAACCTAAACCAAGTCAATAAGCCGAGAAGGCAAAATGGAAACTCTAATCCTTCCAGAGAGTCATCTCCTCATGAGGCCCTCTCGGCTTCTAAAAATGGGGGGGGTGAGAACCCATCCCATGATTTTGCCAATTAGCTAAATAGGTTGCTTGAGGGATTGAAAAGTGCACAAGCCTTTGCTAAATTTGGAACCCCCAATAAAACAAATCATAAAGATGAGAATATAACTAACCAACATCTCTCCAAAGAGGTTGGTGAAAAAGAAAACGTGAGCAAAAGGAATGCCCAAGAAATTGTGTTGGCATTACAATTTGCACCTCTAGAGTGCGTATTGGCAACGGACACCTATGCACAATGCGTAATGACTGCTCTTCAAATTAGGAGAGGAAGCTCCCTCTTTTGCTGATATGCGTGAAAAAGTAAATGTTCTAAATCCTATCTTTTTGACTCAATTGGAAGAGGCACAAGGTTAAGAAAACCAATACATTGCAACTAAGGTTTTTCTTTGGTTTTTCAAATCATAACTACAACTAAACTAATGCTTAAACTATCCTATTTCCTCAAGAGAAACAGAGCATGAAGACTTAGGAGCAGGGAATATTTGACGATAAACTTTATATCAGGATTCCCAAGGAGAAGGAACCCCTATTCGAGGTATAGATTGATATGAAGGTTATTGGTAACAATATCAACATAAACTTTATTACTAAATTCCCAAGGAGGAGGAACCCCTATCCGAGGTGTAGATATGCACCAAGCTTATTGGAAACAACACTTGAACGACAAACTTTATTTCTAAATTCCCAAGGAGGAGGAACACCTATCCGAGGTGTAGATATGAAAAAAAGCTTATTAGAAACAACATCAAACGATAATCTCTATTTCTAAATTCCTCAGGAGGAGGAACCCCTATCCGAGGTGTAGATATGAAACAAGATTATTAGTTACAAATAAATCTGGGATAGCAAATTGCATGAAGGACCTATCACACAAATGAACGATCAAACCAGCTTTATATTAACAAAGTGAACCAATACAACAATATTGCACGGCAAGGTGGGCACAACAATTTGTTATTGCAGCAAAAGTTCAAGTACAAATGAGCAAGGGTGCTCTTATTTATAGAAGTTCGAAGGAGTAGGGAACCCTAAAATCTCCTCAAGTTTACAATCAATCTTGCAAGCATGCAAGATTTTATTCTCTAAGTCTAACTATATGCAACTTAACAGTTAACTAGAAAACTACCTCAATTAATTGAACTAATACAATATAAATGGACATTTGTAACATGCAAGTCCTTATTGAAATGAAAGTCAACTAATAACTAACATAAATTAACTAGATCCTAAATGAAGTCCAGCCTCCATAAAAGATATCCTCAAGATAGACATGCAATGATATGTGGAACAACATGTTTAACTTGGAAAGAAGCATCAAGTTAATTGTTGTGTTTATTGTATATCTTGAAAAACTATAGGATCTACCTACCTGTCTACTCCAAGCCATCATGGGCTATCATCTCCTCCATGAATTCACTAACTATCTCATCTTCTAGCACTCTGACGCTATCCACGATGATAAACTGTCTGCTCAACTCCTTCTCTTCATCCTTGATCATCTTCTGACGCTCTTTGATAACTTGTCGAACTTCGTTGACATCATCGAGAAGTGATTCAACTTGGACACCATAGGATCACCATCAAGACCATCACGAACCAGATTCTGGAACTTAGTTCACACAACCTCAAGCTCAACATAGGTGCCATTCTCATGAAGATAACGGCATGAGATTTGAGTGACAAATCCGCTCACAAGTTGGATGGCAGCAGCAACATCTTCTTTGATCGCAGCCAACTTTGTAGAGATTCTCTCATATGTTTCCACTTTGAAGAGATGTTCTCTCCAAGCGAAAATCTTTCTTTTATCTTCATCTGCTACAACGGCTTCATATGCAACTGCCAACTAAGAAATGACAATCAAATCCTTCGGTTTTCCCTCTACCATAGTCAACTCAAGCCACTGGATTTCCTAACAAAGATCATGTGCATCATACCTTAACTGATACAACTTTGTGAGAAGGTATCTGCCTGCAATAATGAAATCCTCGATCCAATTCTCCAAGAGCTTTCCACAATTGACTAACCGACCAAGCTTCTATTGATCTACAAGTGTCTCTCGAAGCTGTGGGAGCCTAGGTGCCTTGCTTGCGGTTCCATGAAGAAGATCCAAGATGTACTGTCAGAGCTGCTTGTTCTCAGCCTTGAGGGCTACTTTGTCTTCTCCGTCCTCCATGACACGCTCTTCAAGATTACTTGCAGCAACCTTGAAAAGGCTCACGTCCACGTGCCAAGTGCTCCCACCAAGATTAGCTTTGATGAAGGTGAAATCACCAACTTCAACTTCATCTAGACTCTTGCCCTCTGGTGGTGTAGCAACTTCAACGACGATCTCTACTTCAGGAGTCTTCTCAATATGCACCTACTTCTTAATCTTCTTGTTTGACTTATCCTAATAGGGACTCCCAAACTTAGAGAGATCAAGCTAATATGAAGGCTTTTGCCTCCTTCCCAAAGTCCTCTCAAGCCAACATCAGTGATCAATGTTAACCTCTCGAGGAGAAACTGTTGCTGCTATGTCAACCACTGGTGGATCAACTAATACTGAGGTTTCATGAACCGGCGATTCTGGCTCTGAATCAATATCAATGGGAGGTGACTATGTAGAAGATGGCAGACCAGGAGATGAAGAACCGGCCTTAGCTTGCACCACTAGCTCCACTGGAACTTCTGGCGCCTTCTTTGATTGATTTGTGCTCCTTCCCTTCGTTTTTCCACTAACCTTGACACCTTCAGGAAGTTTCATGATAACCTTAACTTGAGGTCTCGACCTTGATGTAGAAGGCAATGAAGAAAACACCTCTAGCAGCTTTGTAACCGAAACTGCCTTTTGCCTCCTTTTGCTGTCCAAGAAGTACATGCTCGTTTTGATTACTCCTCTCGATAGGTCTTCAACTGAAGTACTCTCTCTGGCATACCAATCCGGTTGTCGAAGTGACTGGCGAGCAACTTGGTCCTTGACGAATGTGCTAAGTAACACCTCTCTGTCATCATCTGACAAACCCTCAACATCTTCTAATAGAAAATCAGCAAGCTGAGGCAGAGTGAGTCTGCAGTAATGGCGTCGATGCACTTCAAATTCATCTTCGTAGTTGACCCAAAAGTCCTCAAGTGCTGGCCTGTGTGAGTGACTTTTCTCCAACCGAGCTGCATAATGACCCAAAGGATCATCGGAGCACTTCTCAATGAGGTACTTGAGATGGAGTTTTGACAACTCGTTGGTCATCTGCTTGCAATCGGCTATTGTCTTGCACTTGTATATGCCTAGTCCCAAAGGAAACGTGAATGCTTGCTTGTGTCGATTGCGAAGAAAAGTATGAACCTTGTGAGCCTGTCTCAAGAACTCCATGAATAGGACCTTGTCTGAAGGATATCTCGGTGGCATCAAAGGTTCTCCGGTGTAACCATACACTCAAATATATGTGAAAGTGGGAAACTAGATAAACCAATCTGCCCAACTCTCCATTGCTGATTTTGCCTCCACCAAAATTCTGATGTGCATCTCATTATCTAGGTCTCTGACTGTCTTCATTAGGAAGTGATCATTCACCTGTTTGAAATCCTATTTAGCCTTTGAGAACTCCAACTGTGGGAAGTATTCGTACACATGTTGAACGCCAAGAGTTCCATTAATCTTCAAAGTTCTAAAATTGCCTTGGAATGCAATTAAGTAGACCAGATAAGAAACCATGTGAAACTCGTGGATTTTAAGGAATTATGTGATTTGTTGGTGAAGACACTCACTTATCAACATAGCCCAATCAAAGTGTTCCTTATTATGAATAATCCAATTGATGACATAGAACATCTACGGTCGGAAAACATGAGCTTCCTCTTGACTTGTAACCCGGTTGAGCAAAGTAATCAAGATAGCAATCTCGTCCTTGAACTCTCCACACCCAACCTTCTTTGGCATGTTGGTTTTCTGTTCTTTTAACCACCTCTAAGCAACCTTTCTCTGAGACCTTTCGTTGTCTTCCTACCATATCTTGTCACATCCTCTATGCTTACGAGGAAATTATCCGTACGAGATGGAATGGCAAAGCACTTCTCGACATCTCTCGGCTTTAGGCTGCAAATGACTCTCCCATCTACTGATCGGATTTGTCTTGTGGATGAGTCATAATGCTTAATGCAAGCAATGACGAACTCAAGATCAACCACCGTGATGGGAATAGATGCCGCTGCTAGCAATCCAGAATGCTCAAGATTCTTGACTGTCAAGTTGTCAGTGCCTTCCAACGTACTCAATTTGACCACTGGATAAACATGACCCAAGTCTGTGTCAGAGGTTTTCAAAAAGTCGCAAACTAAGACCAACTTGACCTTGTATTCTATTGGGCTGAATTGCATTTTGAAAATCTGGAATTTTGATTGTAAAGTCGGATATGTTTGGGAAAACTTCAGAAAAAAACTAAAAATGGCTCTGGATGAGGCTAAAAATAGCCAATCAAGGGAAAAAATTTAGGAATTTTCTAAAACATGGGTTTTGTAGATAATTAAATTCTAAGCCAACCCAATTTGTCAAAAACTCGAAAAAATGAGTTTTACTAATGCATGCAAAGGTTTTTTCAGTTGAGAGCTACAGTGGCCATAGGGGGTTCTCGGGAAAAGAAATCGCGAGAAACAATGGCACATGGGTATTGTAGGCGTTGATGAGCTGAGTAGACTCAAAATCTTCGTTTTCCAAAAATTTGTTTTAGGCCCACATGCAAAAGAATTTTCGAGAAAAAGCACAATGCTTCAAAAATGGAAGCAACGGGGCAATTTTCTCGAAAAATTCTAGAACATGGGTTTTGCTGCTGATGCTATGCTGAATGAACCCAAATGACCAAATTCTGAAAATAATGCTATTTACTTTGACATGCGAGAGAAAACGTGAGACAAGGATAGAAGAATTGTAGAGATAGAAAATAGAAGTTATTATTTTGCCTCTGAAAAAGACGCCTATGCCTTGAATTCGATTTGATGAAGTCTGCATGCACTCGAACAATGAAGTCTAGAAAATATTTCCTTTGAACAATCTGGACTTGGCACTGCGAAGAACACTAAAAAATATCACTCGTAGCGCCTTTAGATTTTTGCTTGCTCGAGAAAATGTGTTTGCTTCCACCTGTGATGAGAATAATGGACACCTAAATGCTTTAATAAAAAAAAAAATTATGAGTTAAGGCGTCACACTTGCATGCAAATCCCTAAAAATGGACACCAAAATGCTATTGGACCTCCATATCAGTTAACTAAATGAAAAATAAGCCCTAAATTAGTTGCCACCTTCATGCACTTCAATTATCTTCACATGCACGCAAAAATTAAGTCTTGTTGAAGTCGACTTGGAAGCAAAACTGGAGTTTTGATATTATTTTAAGTTGAGTTCGAAAACTCCATCTTTATGGGGCGGCCCACTCACTTGAGTTCAAAAAGTCAAACTTTGACTTTAGGCGCCTTTACTCCAAACTTAGAAATTTTCTTGAAAATTTCATTTGAAAACATCACTGAAGGCTATGTTTGATCACTGATTCTAATTGACTGATGTATCCAGAAGACTGGCTAACAATTTCATTGAAGAGCACGATCAAAACTGACAAGAAACTCCTTGAGGCTGTGCACCTTAATTTTGACTTCTGAGGTTTCAAAATTAGGGCGCCTATGGCTAGCAGGTGCGCTTTCTGCTTCAAACTTAGTCAATTTTCGTGCATTTTCATCATTTTGAAGGTGATTTTGACCTTACTTCATCTTACGTTCTCCGACAACTGGCAAAACTTCAAAACTAGCTGATAGGCTCACTATGGAGCTGGTTCAATTATACGCATGGTCTCTTGGAGAGCACTTTTCCTAAAAACATCATCTGCTAGGTAAAAAACATGGGCACCCCTAGCCTCCAGGGGCGTTTTTCTCCCAGAGTTGGCCATTTTTCAAAATGGTTGAATCTCCACTTAATCCCCGGCTACAGGCTACTGACAAGTCTTTTGACCCGACTGAGATATGCAACGGAAAGCTGGAAGCGTTACAAACAGGATGAGTATCTAAGATAACCCAAAAGACTGCATTTAAGGCTCAAAAAACTTGGGCGCCCTTGGAGGACTGCATTTAAGGCTCAATAAACTTGGTCGCCCCTGGCCTCCAGGGGCGCTTTTGCTCTTTTCTAACATTTTTTACCATGATAAAACCTCATGTTTGACTGCTGATTCCGACAGTTCAGCAACTCAGATTAACCCGCTGACAAATTTGTTGTGAAGCCAAACCAAGTATGAGACAAACATCCTGGGTATCATTTGATCAAAAACCTTCATCTCGTACCTCAAAGAGTTGGGCGCCCCTGGCTAACAAGGGCGCTTTCTGCTCCAGTGTTAGTCAAATTTTCATTTCCCTCGTTTCTCGTTCAATCTCCAATTTCAGGTGCTAGATAGATCTTTCATATTGGCTGGTAGGCTCATTGCAAAGCTGACAATATTCCGGAGAAGTCTTCTTGGAAGTGACAAACCTCAAAAAGGTAATCTGGGCCTCTGAAATCTAAGGGGCCCCTGACTAGCAGATGCTCCTTTCATCCCAGACTTCAGAAAAATTTACAGCATTTTCACCTCAACAAAAATCCCCTCCAAGACGAAGCGTCATTTTGGACATAACTCGCCATAGAATCTTCACTGGAGCATTTTAAGCTTAGATTTCGACACCTGGCACCTAGACATTTGCCATTGATGACCTCGAAAGTCCTAACTTTTCTCTCGAAAAAGTGAAATAGACCCACCAACCTTAAACTGGATTTTTCTTGATTTTGTAATATGGTGTGCACATTATTCCAAGATGCAACTGCACAAGTGGACATAAATGGGGCATTACGAAGGAATTCAAATTGGAAAGGTCCATTAGACAAGGATGCCCTCTGGCTCCAGCTCTATTTGTTATAGCATCTGATGCTCTCCATTACCTCCTGAGGGACAATAGCAATGTACCAAAAGTGCAAGGTATCTCTCTTCCTAATCAAGAGGAACTCCTAAATATTCAGCTTGCAAATTTTTGTACCCAAAATGAAATTTTTGGCATTCTGCTTAAATTGAGCTAAACAATGTAAAAATGCCATCAAAAGTATGTTTTAGGTCAAACCAAACATGGAGTCTTTGTGGGTTTATGTCAAGGAACCTATGGTTAAAATTCTGAAAATCTGAAAATTAGGGTTTTACGCCCCTATTTTTAAGGGTTAGGAAACCCTTAAAAATAGGACCTTCTCAGAAATGATTGAAAATAATTCTGATAGGGTTAATTGCCTTCACGATCACACTGATCAAGTCAGAATCATCAAAAGATATGTTTTACTCTGGTGGGTCTATTTCTATTTTTTCAGGAACAAAGTTAGGAGCTCTGCAACCATTAATGGCAGATTGGCCAGTACCAAGTGCTGAAAGTTAAGCTTCAAGAACTCCAACGAAGAAGCTATGGCAGAAAAGGATGAAAATGATGTCGTTCAACGAAGGAGATTCTCAAAACGAAAAAGGCCAAAATTTGGCTGTCTGGAAGGTGCACGTTTTGTCTACCAAGGCAAAACACAGCCTAAAGGTGAAAAAGGCGCCCCTCTTGAAGAAAGGCGCCCTTAAATCTCAGAGGGGTAATATAATCATTTGGCATCCTCAACTAAGTCATCCTCTTCACTTTCATGTTGGCTCGACAACGAAACAATCAGCAAAATCATCTGATTCAAGGATCATTGACCAACCGTCAGCAAAGTATGGAGGATCCATCAACAACAAAGATGCCAAATCAGAGAGCTTCAAGGTAAAAGCGCCCCTGCCCTTTAGTTGCAAGCACCAAATGAATCCATAAGCAGCAACTCTATACATGATATCTTTCCGGCTTCCTCCCAGCTACATGATGAATCTAATAGCAAGTCTGTAAGACACACCAAACAATCACGAGTTGAGATCAAGCAGAAAAAGCCAAAATTGAAGAACTGGAAAGATAAACCAGAAAATGGCTAAGGCATGGCTAAAAGCGCCCCTCCTGAAGAAAGGCGCCCTTTGTTGAAGGCATCCAGATTCAACCAAAATCTTCACTGCCTCCCAAGATGACCTTCTCAGCTATGACCTATCTCGTCAGCAAGACTATCAGCTATAACTTCCGACAAATCAATCATCTGATGGAGGAGGTCAAAGGCAAGCAATTCACAGCATAAGTAAAACCAGTCAAAAGCTAAAAGCGCCCCTACTGGCCAAGGACGCCCTTTAGTTTGAAGGACCTAAACTTGTCGGCTCCAACTGAGAAGTTAGTCATCCTGAGCAAGACCGAGTTGGCTACCCGACGCATCGTCAAGCAGAGTCATCCAACTCATCCATCAATGGGAACGTCAGATCAAAGCACAGAGGGTCTAAAAAGGCCAAAACAAAGAACAGTCAATGAAAATTGACTAAGGCACAGCCAAAAGCGCCCCTCTTGAAGAAAGGCGCCCTTCATTCTGGAGGTCCAAACTCAGTTTTCTGAGTTAATCTCTCCCAGGAATATCTCATCAGGTTGATCCCATCTCAACAACGAATCCATCAGCAACTGTCGAAGATCAACTAAGCAGCCAGGATCGAAGATCAAACAGAGGCACTTGAGCCTGCAAAAATGATCAAAACTCCAAAAGGGAAGCCTAAGAAAGTCAAAAGAAAATGTTGACTTGAGTTAACAAATTTTGGAGGCAAAAAAAGGCCAAACACTCCACAATCAGTGAAAATCGCCTTTTTGAACTCCAAATCAGGCTCAATCATGAGTTGGATGCCCAATTGATGCTTGCAACACCAAATTGACATATCAAAGCATCTAGGCATCCGTTATTCATTATTTCTTTGCAGGTTGAGGAGCTCAAGAACGGATATTTTTCTTCTCCAACATTTTTGAAGATTTGACAGAGGGGTTTTCACCGTTCTTCATATTTTTGAAGATCTGCTGCATAGAAGGACTATTTATCAGAGTTTGCATCGAAAGGCATAATTCTTGCAAAGTGGCAGTTTATAACTTCCAATCCATCTTCTATCTACTTCCTCTATTTTTGTCTATATTTCTTTGCATGTCACAGGAAACGACAGATAATCACAGATCTGGCCAACTGGGTATGATCAGCACAACTTTTTCAACAAAACCCACATGTTGGATTTTTCCAAAAAAAGTAGCCCTGCTGCCCCTATTTTTTTAGGGTTTCCGAAAAAAGTCATAATTTTGAAAATCAAACAAACTGGGTTTGTTCAGCTCTGAAGCACGAACAAAACCCATCTGTTGGATTTTTCCGAGAAAAATCACTTTCTGGTGCCTCGCTGCCCCTGCCGCCGAAGGGCTCTGGCATGTCATAGAAAAACACGTTTTTTCGAATTTCTGACGATTTGGGTTTGTTTAGACAATTATTCTCAACAATACCCATGTCTCAGAATCTTTCGTAAAAATTACCCCCGGCGAGGCTATTTTTAGCAGTTCCAAAAAAAGTTGTCTGAGCAACATCATGTGCACAGTCAATCTTCAAGGTTTTCAGAACGTAGTTCTCCCAAGACGAATACAAGACCAAAATGGTCTTACTCCATGATTTTCTGAAAACGACTGGCACCGATCTGCGTCAGGCACACCCAGAGGTCAATCTAGCCAAATTAACAAGCATAGAAACAAGTCCACAGGTTCCATAATGGTTTCACCTCGTATATCTTGTTGGCGTTTCAATTAGCACCTCTAGAGTGCTTATTGGAAACGGACAGCTATTGCAAGTGTGTTAGTACATGCTCTTCGGATTATAGAGAGGAAGATCTCTCTTTGCTGATTTTCTACTGTAAAAAAGGGGTGTACTAAGATTCCTATCTTTTTTACTCAGCAGTAGGACACAAGGGTGCATAAACCAATGCGTTGTAGCTAAGCCTTTTCTCTGGTTTCCGCAAATCTTAACTACGACTAACTAAGCTTCTAAACTATCCTACCTCCCCAAGATAAACAGAGCATGAGGGCGTAGGAGCGAAATGGATTGGGTTGGATCACTTGAATCCTCCGTCTCAATGGAATATGCCCAAGGCTCTGAACCTTCGGATATATACCAAGATATGGCTCGATACAAGTAAACACTCTCTTACGGTAAACTGGATCTAACACTTGCCAAGGAGGAGGAACCCCTATTCGAGGTGTAGGCTTGGAAACAGCTTACTCGAAACAACATAGAACGATGGCCTCTCTAACAGGATTCCCGAGGAGGTGACGACACCTGTCCAAAGTGTAGGCTGCAAGATAGATCATTAAACAACATCAAACGATAATGATTGATGACAAAATATCCAAGGAGGCGACGACACCTGTCCAAGGAGGAGATTGAAACAACGCACTATTTAAAAACAAGACTTTGAATAACTCAAATAATTAGATCAAGCAAGCTTGCACCATCTGATTTATTTCTTCAAGGTTTTTCAAAGAATTACAAAGGTCGGGACAGCAAAGGCACGAAATCATGCACAATTGCGATCAACCAACAAACTCTCATCCAAGAGTGAACAGATATAAACAAGCGAACTTTGGCAGCAACGGCACAGCAATTTTGCTAGCAAATAAAGGTTAAACAAATAAAGAACCTAGGGCTCTTATTTATAGAAACTCAAAGGAGTAGGCAACCCTAAAATCTCCTTGAGTTAACAAACAGTTCTTGCCAATCAGCAAGATTTATTTCTGTCTAAAAGTAGGTGAGCAAACAGTTAACTGGAAATCTACTTCAGTTAACTGAAACTAAACAAAAGTCAAACTGGAAGTCTACTTCAATTGACTGACACCTAACTAAAAGTGAACTTATGTTACAAATATGTCTCCAAATAGACATCCACCTTTTGAGGAGATCTGAGATCCACAAATCGTGGGAGTCAAATAGACATCCTAGATTAGTGGGATCTGACATGCATGATCTGTGGAGATCTGGAGTCAACTTGGAAAGGGGCATCAAGTTGACTTCAGTCATCATTAATGCTATTTGGAGGGTAGGACGTCCTTCCTTGGTGCTTTACACCTCTTCACCACTGGTCAACAAAGTCTCTATCCAGTCATTGACCTCTTCGGCCCCCGGGCAATTAATGTTTTTCAGAGTGACTATGTGGCGTCTAAGCATTTCTTCACCCGTCGTAAGCTACTGCTGATAGATTATGCATTGGGCAACTGCTTCATCTAACTGGATAGATATGGCTGCAATTTTGGCTAATTTGCAACTATTGGGATCTTCAAAGAATGAAGATCGGATGACATCTTGGAACCGTGTTTGTACCGTTTCAAGCTCAACATATTCTCCTCCTTCCCGCTGATATTCTAACTCAGAGAAGGATATTACCAACGTTCTTGCGAAGTTGATAATATTGGCGACAAAGCGTCTATAATCAATCAGCTCCACTGAATTGGCATCGTAGGCTCTCACCTTGTATGCCACCTGTTCTTTCCACTCAAAGAGATGGTGTTTGTTCTCAGTGGTTGTAACTGATTCATATGCGTGTTCTAGATCAGCAAATGTCGCCTCCTGTCTCGGCCTCTCTTGAGCTGCCTTCACATCCGACTGCTGGATTTCTGATCTAAGTCCATGTGCCCTGTCTCTCAACTGATATGCTTCTGCCAACACACACCGTCCTTTGACGACAAACTCATCCACTTGACATCTCAAATGTTTGCCGTATGTAATCAACTGATGATGGTTTCTTTCAACTGGGAGATCCAACAGTCCTTGAGGCAAGGCCGAGGAGTTTGGAGTGTCATGTATCAAACTAGAAATGTACAACTTTAGCTGACGGATTTCAGCCTTCAACTCTGCTTTGTCTTGTCCATCCTTTGTCATCCTTTCTTTGACACTCGCTGAGGCGATTCCAAGAAGGTCTGCCTCCACCTGTCGAGTGGTCTTTCCAAGGTTCACCTTTGAAAGCGTGAAATCCTCAACCCTCACATTATGTATATCTTTGTCTTCAGGTGGGGCAGCAGTCTCTATGATAACCTCATTCTCTGCATTCTTCTCTACATGTGTCTGCTTCTTCAACTTCTTTGCCAGCATGTCTTGTGGGACATGGTGGAATTCAGATAAGTCAAGCTGATAAGAAGGTCTCTCCCTTTTCCTCCCAAGCGAGCTTTCCAGCTAGATAGAATCTCGGCTAGCATCACTGGGAGGAGGAACATAGGCCACCTGAATGCTGGAAGAACGAGACTGTGTCGTGGCAATGCCTCGTGGTGGCGAGTCCAAATCAATAGGACTTTGCGACCTCTGTGATGGCGGTGAAGCTGGTGGCTCTGTTTCTATCACTGGCACCGCTTCTGCTGCAACTTCTTCTATAATGGATTCCATCTCTACAGCGATTATTTCAATCACTGGTTCTTGTGTAGTTGCAGCGATCTCTACTGTCTCAAGTAAATTGGTGGTTGTCTCCACCTGTACCTCTTGTCGGTTTGTGCTGGCAATTCCTTTTCTCCCCCATGTGCTCCCTGGCATCCGCATTCCTTCTGGAGGAAAGCTCATCTTCTTCTGTCTAGGTTTCCTCCTAGACGTGGAAGGTAGTGTAAACTGAACCGCTGGCGGCTCTGATCGAGAAGTACTACCTTCCTTCTCCTTTTACTGTCCAGGTAGAGTTGACTGTGTCGAACTACTCTACCCGTTCTTTCCTCAATAGACATACTCTCTTTCGCGTACCAGTCTACTTTGCCGAGTGGTTGTGAATCCACTAGACCCGTGAAGAAGGAAGAAAGAATGACTTCTTCTTTGTCCTCAGATAAGCCCTCGATGTCCTCTGACATGAATTCTGCAATCTGTGAGAGCTTGAATCTGCTATGGTTCCTTCTTCTCACTTCGAACTCATCCTCGCAGTTGACCCAAAAATCTTCCATGAAAGGTTCATGTGATGATCTTTGCTCAAGGTGAGCTGCGAAGATGCCTCTGGGGTCATAGGATGGCCTCCTATCAAGGAGGTACTTGAGATTAAATCTCACAATTTCCTGGCTTATCAACCTTGCATCGGCTACAGTCCTGCATCTGTAGAGTCCCATCTGAAAAGGAAAGTTTGCAGCAGTCTTTTTCTTTATGCGAAGGTAAGAGTGAACCTCGGCCAATTGCCTCAGGAATTCCATGAACACTACCCTATCTGAGGGGTAGTGTGGCATCATGGCGGGGTGGCCATTGTAGCCATACACGCGTATGTAGGTGAAAGTGGGGAATTGTATGAACCAATCTGCCCAGTCCACCATTGTTGCCTTAGCTGCTGGTGAAATACGCACGTGCATCTCATGGTCTAGCTCGTGCACGGTGTGCATAGTAAAAAAGTCATTTATCTTTTTGAAGTGTCTTTCCGCTAGAGTGAACTCCAGGCGAGGAAAATATTCTTGGATCTTTTGCACACCCAGGGTTCCCACAGTGTTTAATGTTCTGAAATCGCCTTGGAAGGCAGGCTATCAGATAGACCAGGTATGAACACATGTGGAAACGGTGCTCTTCTAGAAACCTGGTGAATTGTTGGTGGAGTGTGTCACTGATAAGGGGGGCCCAATCGTAACGTTCTTTCCTGCTGATTATCTTGCCAATAATGTAAAACATCCACGGCTGGAAGGATTTTCCCTCCTCTTGTACAGTGACTCTGCTGAGTAGGGTGATTAACACTCCGTACTCATCTTTGAATTCTCCTCTACCAACCAATCTGGGCAAGCTTGTTCTCTTTGTTTTCAGCCAGTGTTCAGCCATTATAAGCGAACACTCATCCTTCAAAGCCTCGAATGCCTTTTCGCATTCTGTCACTGATATGACCTTCTTGGTAGGGCATGGTGGAATTGCAAAACAAGTCTCTATGTCCACCGGCTTCAAGCTGCAAATCACCCTCCCGTCTACTGACAGGATCTCTCTTGTTGTCGGGTTGTAATGCTTTGTGCAAGCAATTACAAGCTCGATGCTTCGTAAGGTGATTGGAATAGATGCTGCTTGAAACAAACCGGATTCTTCAATGTTTTGCAACGTGATTTGGTTCATGCCCTCCAAATCCTCAAAACTGACCTCTGGATTTTTCTGCCATAAGTCTGTGTCAGTCGTTTTCAAGTAATCATGGTATAAGACCATTTTGGTCTTGTATTGTACCTGAGAGTACTGCATTCTGAAAACCTTGAATATTGACTGGGCACTTGACCCTGTTCTGACACTTTTCTGTAACTGCTAAAAATAGCTTCGCCGGGGGTAGTTTTTACGAAAAACTCTGAGACATGGGTTTTGTTAAGAATGATTTTCTAGACAAACCCAGATCGTCAAAAATTTGGAAAAATGAGTTTTTCCTTGGCATGCAAAAGCCCTTGGTAACAGAGGCAGCAGGGGCACCAGAAAGTGTTTTGTCTCGGAAAAATCTAACACATGGGTTTTGTTTGTGCTTTAGAGCTAAACAAACCCAGTTTGTCTGTTTTTCAATATTATGACTTTTTCCGGAAACTCTAAAAATTAGGGGCAGCAGGGCTACTTTTTCTGGAAAAATCTACCATATGGGATTTGTTGAAAAAGCTGTGTTGATCATACCCAGATGGCCAGATCTGTGATAATCTGTCGTTTCCTGTGACATGCAAAAGAAATATAGACAGAAATAGAGGAAGTAGACAGAAGATGGATTGAAAGTTATAAACTGCCACTTTGCAATAATCTGTCTCTGAAAGCAATCTTGGGGAAAGAATGCTTTTACTGCCAATGATCTTCAAAAATATTGAAGATCTATCCAAAACCTCTGCCAGATCTTGAAAATGTGTTCTTGGGAGCCACTTGATGTTTTATCCTTCAACCTGCAAAAAGAATAATGAGGAAAGGGACGCCTAGCATGAATATAAGGTGATTAGGGTTAAGATCCACAAAGTATGGAAGATAACTCATCATTCAAGCCTGATTTGGAGTTCCAAAAGATGATTTCCACTGATCGTGGAGTGTTTGGTCTCTTTTTGGCTCCAAATTTGCTAACTCAAGTCAACATTTCAGCTTTGACTTTTTTTAGGCGTCCATTCTTGAAGTTGATCATTTTTTGTTCACTTTGCAAGCTGAAGTGCTCCCGTTTGATCTTTGATTCAGGTTGCTCAGTTGATCTCAGGTAGTGGCTGGCAGTTCTGTTGTTGAGGCAGGATCAGTATGATTAGATATGCCTGGGAGGGGCTAACTCAGAAAACTAAGTTTAGGTCTCCAGAAAGAAGGGCGCCTTTCCTTGAGAGGGGCGCTTTTGACAATGCCTTAGTCAATTTGCATTGATTGTTCTTCGTTTTGACCTTTTCAGACCCTCTTTGCTTTGATCTGACGTTCTCGATGTTTGATGAATCAGATGACTCTACTTGACGATGCATCGGGTAGCCGGTTCGGTCTTTCTCAGGATGACTGACTTCTCAGTTGAAGCTGGCAAGTTTTGATCCTTCAAACTAAAGGGCGCCCCTAGCCAGCAGGGGTGCTTTTAGCTTTTGCTTGGTTTCATCTTGGTTGTAGACTGCCAGTCTTTGACCTCCTCCATCAGACGATTGATTTGTCGAAAGTTATTGCTAATGGTCTCGCTAACGAGATAGGTCATAGCTGAGAAGGTCATCCTAGGAGGCAGTGAAGATTCTGGTTGAATCTGGATGCCTTCAAGAAAGGGCGCCTTTCTTCAAGAGGGGCGCTTTTAGCCATGCCTTAGCCATTTTATGGCTTGTCTTTCCAGTTCTTCAATTTTGGCTTTTTCTGCTTGATCTCAACTCGTGACCGTTTGGTGCGTCTCATGGACTTGCTGTTAGATTGATCACGTAGCTGGGAGGAAGCTGGAAAGATATCATGTATAGAGTTGTTGTTTATGGATTCATTTGGTGCCTGCAACTGAGGGGCGCCCCTGGCAAGCAGGGGCGCTTTTGCCTTGAAGCTCTCTGATTTGGCATCTGTGTCATTGATGGATCCTCCATACTTTGCTGACGGTTGGTCAATGATACCTGAATCAGATGATTTTGCTGATTGTTTCGTTGTCGAGCTAGCATGAGAGTGAAGAGGATGACTGAGTTGAAGATGCCAAATGATTTCATTTGTCCTCTGAGATCGAAGGGCGCCTTTCTTCAAGAGGGTCGCCTTTTCACCTTGTAGACTGTGTTTTGCCTTGGTAGACAAAACGTCCATCTTCCAGACAGCCAAATTTTGGCCTTTTCCGTTTTGAGAATCTCCTTCGTTGAAATAGCATCTTTTCATCCTTTTCTGCCATAGCTTCTGGGTTGAAGCTTGTGAGGTTTAGCTTTCAGCACCTGGTACTGGCCAATCTGCCATTAATGGCTGCGGAGCTCTTAACATTTTTCCTGAAAAACAGAAATAGACCCACCAGAGTAAAACATAATTGTTGATAATTATGACTTGATCGGTGTGATCGTGAA
This sequence comes from Sequoiadendron giganteum, assembly GCA_007115665.2. Classification (NCBI taxonomy): domain Eukaryota; kingdom Viridiplantae; phylum Streptophyta; class Pinopsida; order Cupressales; family Cupressaceae; genus Sequoiadendron; species Sequoiadendron giganteum. The sequence goes on from CM021106.1 coordinate 504,023,039, forward strand.
GGCAACTAATCCTATCAGAATTATTTTCAATCATTTCCGAGAAGGTCCTATTTTTAGGGTTTCCATAAAAATAGGGGTGTAAAACCCTAATTTTCATTTTTTCATAATTTTAACCATAGGTTCCTTGACACAAACCCACAAAGACTTCATGTTTGGTTTGACCTAAAACATACTTTCGATGGCATTTTCACGTTGTTTAGCTCAATTTAAGCAAAATGCCAAAAATTTCATTTTGGGTATAACATATATGATCGCCTTCCAAGGCCAGTTTAGAGGATTGTAACCGTTGGAATTTTACACATGCAGCAAGTTCATGTGCATTTCTCACGGTTGGAGTGATCATGGTCAAACTTTGCGGTTTCATCATCAAGCTTCACGGTTTCATCATACGACACTCTTCCATTGAGAAAAATCAAGGAAAACGTCAGAGCTGCAAAAGAATGCAGAAGGTAGTCATTCCCAACACAGAGCCGCCATCGGTTAATACTACACTACCTTCCACGTCAAAGTGGAAACACAGACAAAAAGAAAAGGAGTAACCCTCCTAAGGGAAGTAGAATAAAGGAGATGCATACATCAAGTTGCTGACAAGTGGTAAGCTGACGATTGACAGGCATGTAACGGTCTCCATATGAAGAAGTCAACGAATGAACAAAAGCACCGTTGACCAATGGTGATGAGGTGTCAAACACCTCAAGAAGGACGTCCTACCCTCCAAAGTAGCAATAAATATGACTGAAGTCAACTTGATGCCCCTTTCCAAGTTGACTCCAGATCTCCACAGATCATGCATGTCAGATCCCACTGATCTAGGATGTCTAATTAACTCCCACGATTTGTGGATCTCAAATCTCCTTTAAAGGTGGATGTCTATTTTGGAGACATATTTGTAATTTAAGTTCACTTTAGTTAGGTGTCAGTCATCTGAGGTAGACTTCCAGTTTGACTTTTGTTAGGTTTAAGTTAACTGAAGTAGATTTCCAGTTAACTGCTTGCTCACCTACTTTTAGACATAGGAATAAATCTTGTTGATTGGCAAGAACTGTTTATTAACTCAAGGAGATTTTAGGGTTGCCTACTCCTTTGAGTTTCTATAAATAAGAGCCTTGGGCTCATTACTTGTTTAACCTCTATTTGCTAAGCAAAATTGTTGTGCCATTGTTGCCAAAGTTAGCTTGTTTATATCTGTTCACTCTTGGATGAGAGTTTCGTTGGTTGATCGCAATTGTGCATGATTTCGTGCCTTTGCTGTCCCAACCTTTATAATTCTTTGGAGAAGCTTGAAGAAATAAATCAAATGGCGCATGCTTGCTTGATTTGAATAATTGAGTGTTTTCAAATAGTGCATTGTTTCAATCTCCTCCTTCGACAGGTGTCGTCACCTCCTTGGATATTTTGTCATCGATCATTATCGTTTGATGTTGTTTAATGTTTTGTCTTGCAGCCTAGACATTGGACAGGTGTCGTCACCTCCTCGGGAATCTTGTTAGACAGGCCATCGTTCCTTGTTGTTTCCAGTGAGCTGTTTCCAAGCCTACACCTCGGACAGGGGTTCCTCCTCCTTGGCAAGTCTCAGATCCAGTTTACCGTAACGAGTGTTTACTTGTATCGAGCCCTATCTTGGTATATATCCGAAGGTTCAGAGTCTAGACCATATTCCATTGAGACAGAGGATTCAAGTGATCCAACCATCCATTTCGCTCCTACGCCCTCATGCTCTGTTTATCTTGGGGAGGTAGGATAGTTTAGAAGCTTAGTTAGTCGTAGTTAAGATCTGTGGAAACCAGAGAAAAGGCTTAGCTACGGCACATTGGTTTATGCACCCTTGTGTCCTGCCGCTGAGTAAAAAAGATAGGAATCTTAGTACACCCCTTTTTTACAGTAGAAAATCAGCAAAGAGAGATTTTCCTCTCTATAATCCGAAGAGCATGTACTAACACACTTGCAATAGTTGTTTGTTTCCAATAAGCACTCCAGAGGTGCTAATTGAAACGCCAACACAGATGATACCTCAATATTCTTGAGGTTGGAGGAACAAAACTTTGGTGCTCTAGTGGAGACAATCAATTTGTTTTGCAAGGCATCTAGGGCCAAGATTGCTCTTGCTATATTTGTCTTGTTGGGATGGGAGGAGAAACCTCCTAAATGGATCCAAAAATATGGCATGCAATGGGGTGGCCCTTAGAAGCAAGTAAGATACTTGGGTATTTCGTTTGTTGTTAGCCCCAACCTAAAAGAAATGTGGGGCTGGATCAAATCTAAGATTGAGAAGAAAATTGACAAGTGGAACAAACAATTCCTTTCACTAGCTGGTAGGCTTCATGTATGTCAAAAAATCCTCTCCTATAGTTTGTATTTTGCCTCAATATGGCTCTTTTGTAGTTACCAGGTAAATGAAATTCAGAAGAAAATCAGATGCTTCCTGTGGTATGATGGGAAAGGGAAAAGGAAAAAACATGATGTTAGGTGGGAGTGGTGTTGCATGGAGAAAGCCTTAGGTGGCCTTGGTCTGAAGGATTTAAGGCTCCATGGTATGGCTCTTGCTTCCAAGTGGATATTCAAAGCTCTGGAGGGGGATGAACCTTGGAAGGTATTGGTGAGGAATAATATAAGCAATGTTGTTCCCAAGCAGGCGAAGAAGTGGAACTCCCTTTCACTCAGTGACCTTCTTAGCATGAAGTATCCTTTATCTCTTGTTGGCTCTGTTGTCTTTAAAAGCATTTGGAGGGCCTGGGAGTATATAAAAAGCAATTTATCCAAATTGTCAGTTTGCAAAGAACAATGAAATCTATGAACATAGATCAATATGGTGGAACTTGGAAAGTAGAGGCAAGCCCCTTGCCATGGTGCAAGGTTCTTCTGCCAAAAAGTGAGCACTCAAAGGAATTAACTATTTTAAGGACATCCTAAAGGATTAATATATTAAAGGAAGGTAGGAACTAAAGGCATAATACAACATCCCTCCTTCAATCATAAAGGTAGGTTCTGACTGCTTCAGCACATCCAAGTGACTTTGAGGTGCCTGCACGTAAAATTTGGGCAGAATCAGACAACTTGCTATTTTTAGCAGTTCCGGCTTCAAGAGCCATTTTCAGGGTTTACACATATGATTCTTCAATGCATGTCTGGGGAATATTTATGGGTTTTTCAAAACCTCCACGATGATACAACATGCAAATCAAGATGATGACTTTCAGGAGTACAGCCTTCAAAGGCTATTTTTAGGGTTTGCATGCAGAGCTTTTCAGTGCATGTCAGGATATTCCTCATGGATTTTGCGAGGGCTTCGTAGTGATATGACATGCAAACAGAATGGATCATTTTTCAGGGACTTACTATTTTTAGCCAATCTCGCATGTTGACCAGTTTTCTAGGTTTTTTTGGGTTTTTTGAGATCCCACAGGCAGTTTAACATGCAAACTCATTTGGCAATCGGTTGGTCACATTCCAAGCACTTACTATTTCTAGCATGTACACTCTGAGTAGCTCCCCGCACTCCAGTTTCACAGGCAGAACAACATGCAACGGGAACCGAGTCAAACAAAGTCATCTGAAGCACATGCAAGTCAAAATTAGGGTTTCCACTATTATGCCTAAAATAGGGGGTGAAACACGGAAGTTGTCAAAACAAAGTACATCATCATGATCAGCACCTACCAGGCTACCTACTTACAAAATTTGAGCACAATCCGAGTACTTACTAAAACTAGTAAGTCATTCCATGGCTAAAAATAGCATGTCTATGCCAAGGCTAGGTGTGAACGAGACAGCTAAATCATCAAGATCATATGGAGCAAATTTCAGGTCAAACGGAGCTGCAGAGATCAATCAATTTTAGGGTTTGCTAAAAATAGCAGGATGGCTAAAAATAGCATACCAGTGTGGACAACAGGTATAAACAAGGTAGCAAGGTCATGAGAGGCATAATCACACTTACTCCAGCTCGGAACAGATGAAAAATGCATGAGGATCCACACTTCTCCAAATTTACTAAAAATAGAAGGGCAAGGCATGGCTAAGGCATTGGAAATTTATAGATGAAAAATGGCATGAAGATATGAGAAATACGCCCTTATGCAGAAAGCTTGATGAAATTTGCTAAGTATGATGAAATTCCTCCTCATACCTCCAAACGCGCCCCACCTTACAAGTCAATGGAGGAAACGTGATGATAAAAATCTAAGGCATGGCAAATTCCTCCTCCCTATAGCAAATGCGCCCTTGGATGGAAGTTCAACATAGAAAATGCGCCCACCTCAAGATAAATGGAAGGGATGGATATGAAAAAAGTTTCTAAGGCGTGGAAATTCCTTCCCACCCCCTAAATGCGCCCTCACTTGGAAGTTTACATGGTGAAATGCGCCCTTAAGTGTTGGAATTCCTTCTCATAGGGTGAAATGCGCCCAAAAGTTCCTTCATCATGTGTGAAATGCGCCCACAAGAAAGGAAGGCATGGATAAAATACGCTAAGGCAAGTAAATTCCCTCATACACCCTCAAATGAGCCCTCATATGGAAGTGGCATAGGTGAAATGTGCCCAAGGTAAAGGGGCCTCCCTTTTTTTTCAAATTGCAAAGTGGGAAAATTGCTAGAGGCGTGGAATGCCTAGGGGTTTAAGATGGAAGTTGATACATGAAAATGCACCCCTCATGGGTGAATTAAAATTAAATTTTTCTAAGGCATTTTCCAATGCAAAGGTGAGAAATATGCCTAGAGGAGGTGAAGTTTGAAATTTCCAAAGGCAAGATGAATGCGCCCATGAACAGGAAGGAATTTCTTCAGAAGATCAAGAAGAATGCCAAGGCAGGAAAAATAAAGATGGCAGGTGTGGAAGGTGTCCAGAATAAAAATGAGCAGACCTTAGCAAATTTTAGTATTTTTCTCAAAATAATAAAAATTAAACTTACCCCTTCATCCGGATACACATGAAAGTGATGAGTTCTGAAGAGGAATTTCTTCTGGGTATTGAACATTTCCCACTGGGAGATGATTTAAACTTGTTCCACACCTTGATTGTGTTGTTTTGACAGAGATTTCTATCTGGCGCCTGTTTTAGTGAATTTCTTAGGAAAAATTAAAATTTCAAGGCAAATGAGATGAATGTTTTTACAACATGCTTCGGCTTGTGAATTGAGCTGGATAACTGGAATAATTTTGCAGAATGAAATTAAATTCCTTGGCCAGATGAAATGAAATTGCTTATGAAGAAGTGATTGATTTAATATTTCAAAAATGCAAACATGATAAAGCAGGCCTGTGCAGGAGTAATGAATTTTCAAAAGTTCTAGAAGTCAAATATTTCGATGCTCCGAGTGACAAGTGTTGCGACTGACAAAGGAGGGAAAATGAAAATTCAAAAGTTTGCTAAGTTTAGCCTCTTCCAAAATTCGACCTGGCTATAAGACTTCTAAGTCTTTTCATATTCCTCACCAATTGCTAAATGCTGAGAAGTTCTAAGTTGATGAAAAATACGAATTTGCAAAGGAGAATTTCTCAGAGTGCTGAGAGTGCGAACTTGTGAGGAAACTTCTAAGTTGCTGAGAAGTTCTAAGTTGAGTTGCTGAATACAAAATATTCCCAAGGGCTGAAAGTGCGAATTTCAAAGGCAAAAGCTTGAGTTTTTGAAAAATACGAATTTGAGAAGTTATTTCTCAGTTGCTGAAAGTACGAATTTAAGGTGGAAAGATTTGAGCTGCTAAGTGCAAAGTATCCTCAAAGTACGAATTTGAGAGTGAAGTGCGAATTTGTGAAGAAGATTTGAGTTGATTGTTGCAAACAAATATTTCCAAGTGTTGGGCATTGTGTTGTTGCAAGTAGGAAACTTCGAAGTGCTGAAGTGAGCAAGGGCATTGAGGTTTGCAGCTGGAAATGTCAAAGTGTTGTAGCCTTTTTATTTTCGAAAATCTGCTGGCACCCTCAAAATGTTATTGTTTTATAAAATCTTATTTTCTAATGACTGCCTTTTATTTTTGCAAAATGGCTGAAACAAGCAGAAGAGTTGCAGGAAGAGGAACTCATGTTGAATCCAGCAGACCAAGCACATCAAGGCAGGCTGTAATAAAGAAGTTGAGCAAATCCTTCCTACCAGAGTCAAAGTTTTCGTCGAAATTGGGCAAGTTAAGTGACACAAATCTTGGCTCATTCAACTTGGAGACCTTCAGAGGGCGGATAATGGGAACTGGAGGTCATCATCCGTCAGTCACTTCGCATAACATTGTCAGAAGTGGACTTTATGCAGATGCTGGTTTTCCACCAGCAATCCGGTGCCCAGAGCTGATTATGGAGTGTGCAAATTGTTACAACACTGAGCAGAGGACTATCATTTCACCGGATGGCAAGTTGTTGGCCAACCTTACACTTGAAGCAATCGGAGAGGCATTTGGAATCCCAACTCATGAGAAGATGATTTACAAAACGAGGGAGAAGGCTGGATGAATGTACTCATCCACATTTGATCGATGTGCTGACTTGATAAATTCCAGGTGGATGAATAAACCTAAGCCAACTCGCACAAAACTGTCGAAGCAGATAATTTCAGAAGACTTGAGGCAAGAATTTTGTGACTTAATCATGATGCTAAGCAAAGTTGGAGGGTGCCCCCAAGCATTCATCTTTGAACCTTGGATGTTTTACTATATCAACCTCGTGCTGGAAGGCAAGAAGCATGTAGACTGGGCATTGATGATCAGTGATAATTTACATGAGCAACTCCAGAGTCTAAGGAGGACAAAAACATTCTACATGAGCTCTTACATCGTCTACATGTTGGCCCGAATGACAAAGTATAGAAGGATTTCGTACAAGGAACCGATTGGGTGTGGCTCTCGGCAATTTAAAATACATGAGGCTTGTCCGCAATTACATTTGACAAGCACATCCAAATTACAAGAGGGTCAATGACGCCTTCACAATGCACATAACAAGGACCTTGCAGCAAAGGACGCATCACAGAATATCCAAAGAGGCACAAGAGCTGATTGAAAAGTTTGGATGCTGGTTTATCCAGTTTCCAAAGTTTACTTACATCAGGCTGCAAGGGTTTTCCTCTTATCCGTACAGATTGCCCCAGTATCCCACAAACAGGATAGTGATGCTGGAAATATCTAGGCAACTAATTGCCTATGATAAGATTCAAAAGAAGAAGAAGAAGGGTGGACTTGGATTCCTTATCACCATGGGAAATTCAGATGAAATTTGTCCATAGCTACAGGCAGCCAGGGAAGCGGAGAGTGAGCTTTAGTTCTTCCACTTTTCCTTCCATATCAACAGACAGCATTATGACCCTCATAAGAATATCAGATGGATATTGTCCGAGCAGTTCAGGCATAAGGCACGGATTGAAGACTTCTGGACGAGTGCAGTGGAGGAGGCCGAAATTAGGAAGAGGATGTTCTCACGAATACCATTGGAGATGATTAGGGAATGCGAGATTGTCCCAGTGCCAGATTAGATTGAGCAGGATATAAATGTGATATAGGCTGATTATGAAACAATAAGGGATATGCCACTCCCACTCCCAGATTGGTCAGAGCCAGAGATTACAGACTTGGATACTCTTTGCATCCCAGTCTTGACATTCACACGAAGTTGGGTGGAGAGGCGCGTAAATCGACTTAAGGGCAAATCAATTCCCCTTACAATTTGATGGGAGATCACAGATCACCGGCTGCTAGGCAGAGAAGGCAAGTTGCTCAAGCTCTAGAGCCGCGAGGAAAAGAACCAGTCCGGCCTGAACCTCAAAGAATTGAGGAGTCCACACATGCACCATCACAGGCACATTCTCCGAGTATGCAGGAAGTGTCACTGTTTGCTGATCAAAGGGAAAGATTGAATGCAGAATAGGTAGTGCGAGAGGCAAGTCAGCCACCTCGCAGAGAATCGGTGGGCCAAAGCATCAATATGCCTAGAGGGGAAAATCAGCAAGAGACAGAGGAAGGAACGGCCACTGATACTCAATCTCAGCATGAGATTGAGGCATCTCTTGAGGATGATGCTACTTCCGATCAAGATGCCCAAAGCTCAGGAGATACTGAGCCTATAGAGGATGATGAGCCTCGTCAGCACAAGGGCATAGAATAAATTCATGGGGTGGAGGCCGAAGTTGAGCAGCCCTTCGTTATTTCAGACTTACGGCAGGAGGTGCCAGAATGGCTAAGGGACAGGATGAGACATGATCATGTTGATGAGATTGATCAAGCAGCTGAGATGGAAGAATTGTTGAGTAGGATCAGTGCACCTCCAACAAAGAAGAAGGCCAGAAAGTTCTCTAAAATTTCAACATATGAGGATGGCTCTCGGACATTGCACGTAGTTGTGCCTAGGATAGAATGTGATCGAGATGAGGCTATTCCAGAGAATTATGTGATTACGACTATGGAACTTGGCCACCCTATGGGAGCACAAGTGGTTGAGGAGTGTGACAGTTCATATTAGGCACTCAAGGATAGATTGTTCCATATCGAGGGCAAAAAAAAAAGATTGAAGGTGGAACACAAGACATTGATTGGCTATGTACAACACTTGTCCCGTCCTTTTGGGCAAGAAAATCTGACGATTGAGCTCCCTACCAAATTTCCTAGAGAGTCAATCAGTGGTCTAAAAGATTTGAAAAGAATGGCACAAGAGGCGGATAAATGGGTTGCCAATGTTCGTGTTGAGACAGAAAAGTTTATGGAGGATCTTGCACATGCCTATCGGCAAGCCTCCGACATTACAGCAAGGATAGAAGCAGTTAACCATGCTTGGGGCGAGGCGCGTATCTATCAAACGAGAGTTGTACTTCGCCTAGGGGCTTTGATGCACACACCTCTACAGACTTTGGTTGAGGGAGGCGTGATTCAAGAAGGTGATAGGTATGACTTTGTCGGCTGGTACTCTTCAATAGTCACGGGCCGAGGATTCTATCATGCATCACAGGCAGATTCAGTCAGGGTTAGAAAGGCCATGACAAATATTTTTGATGGAGTCCTCAATACGCTAGAAGCTAATTTTTCCAGGAGGCTGACTTATAAGGAGGTAACTGCAGATGGTTTGAAGAGTAGATTGGCACCATTCTTTTCTGAGGTGAAGGCCTTTGTCCAGGATGACTTTGAGAACACCTCCACCTTCTCCAACATTATTCAAAATACCTAGGATGCTCTTGTTGCCTGGAAGAAATCTTGTGCTCGACATGGGCAAACAGTTACAGTATTAGAGTTTCAGTTGGATCATATTCCTCCCATTTCAGATCAAGAAGTTGAGGCTGTGTTGACCAGGTTCATTGATTTTGCAGCCAAGGAAAAGGAGAAAGGAAACGCCCTTTTGGATGATGATCTTCTGGAAGGGGATGATATGCAATGATTGCAAATAGTGGTTCCTACAGGGGAGTGGAGAATCTCCAGTGCATTCATTGCCCCACTCCTCTCAGTGACGGTTTTTAGGGCAGAAACCCTAATCAGGGCATATGTGGCTCAATCTAGGCCCTCCATTGTATTTGAATATAAGTTGTCCACTGGACTGGGCTTGATATAAAAGGGGTATCCCCCCTCATTTGTAATAAATCAGATAATTAGACAAGAAATCAGAGAGTAGAGAGCATATAGTGAATAGTTAGAAGTTAGCTTAGATTGAGGAGGAAAGAAAACTTTCCCTTTGAAAGTTTTTTAAACGGTTGTTGTTTACACTTTTCATAATATAAAGAGTTTCATTGCTTGGTGATTTCTTTTTTTGTTATGAGCAGCTAGCGAGGCCCTTTCATCTTTCCAATTCAAAGTAGATAGAGTAAAGTAGGTTTTATTTTATGCAAATAGTTGGTAATTGTGGAATGCGACGTTTGATTTGAGCAAGTCTTCTTTCATCCATACCACTAGCGAGCTTGCTGACGATGAGTTCGCCTTGCGTGGTCAACTGGAGTATTGGCACTTAACTTCGATTGTGATTCATGTGTCCATATGCATCGTTGTGATGGTATGTACATGTTGCGTCATAATTTGAACACCTTTCTCATCCTTTGAAGATTGCACCAACTTTGTCGAAGTTGTCCGAAGGGAGGCGAAGCAAAGTCTGGTTCGAAGCTTGTCAAAGTTGATCCCCGTATTCCACCTTTAGGAGTAGACTAGAGAATTCCTACCCTTATCCCTTTTAAATTCAGCATTTCCCGGTTAGTTTAGGAATTAGAGCATCATAGTCAAATCTTTCATCTACTTCAAGAAGTTGAACAATTACGTAAGTCCCCTTGGAATACCCGGCATATTCACATCAAACCAACTAAGCCTATTCTCTACATAAGGAACCTTGGAGTTGAACGCATGATCTTTCACACAATCTTAGCATGCGGAATACTTTGATCAAGAGAGGATAGGGTGACCGTTGGAAACTTTATTCTGTGTTGGTGCAGTCATAAAACACCCGTCAACATGATGTACTATTTTGATGTTGGTTACTATATCTTTAATACAACCAAATATATATATATATATATATATATCAAAAAAATTATAATGAAATATATATTCAAATTAAACAACTTTTATTTTAATTAAATTTTAAAATTCCCTCCTTTTAAAGGAAAAATAGAAATATTATAAATAAAAACTTTTGTAAAAATCAAAATATAAACTTTTATAGAAAAAACAGCCATATATTTTATAAAGCGGTTAAAAAAGGAGAGATGTTTATATGTTGTCATCTTATAATCGATTTACCAATCCATCGAATGATGTCCACCAAGTGTTTTTTCGAAAAAGACTTTGTATGAAGTTTGTTCATGAAGAAACTAAAACTTCAACCTATTCTCATTGGATCCTCTCATTGCATTTCTGATAAAAGAAATGTAAACCCTACCTGACAAAAACCAATACCCAACTGCCTTATCAAACAATTGAATTAAGTAGCTCAAACAATTTATCAATTAATATATTTAATTGGCAACACATATCGATGGAAAATCAATGAATTTATTTATTCATCATTCGTCTGATTAAGGAAAGTTTAAACTCACTATTTACAACTTTGCAAATTAATTCTCTATATTTTGTTTCCTGGCTACCAATTTGGATGCCTTCAATTCTTCACTATGTATTTATCTTACCCTTCAGTACATTATTCATGTCAAATTTACTCTGCATATAAATCCAATTTAAATGTTATCTTTGTGCATTGCATTCATATTGATGCTCACCTCCACCCACAGCCTGTATATTCATTTTTTTTAAATCATTGCTATTGATTTATCTTCCTTTATAACCTGTTGCCTACAAGTTAAGTTTGGAAATACCTTATTTCTCCTACACTATCTTCCCATGCGACTCCTGCTCTTTTCTTCTCTTTTTATTTATTCTTCCTCTATCTTCTCTTCTTTCAACGCAACCTTTCTTAGATAGTTTTAAATTTTAAATTTTTATTAAACTCTTCTCCTCAACTCAAACCCACGCCCATCTCTGCACTTTTTAATTCTTCATTTTTATTTTTTAAATCTCCCAATACTTGCCTGTTGCACCCTTTATTTTGATCTACATTTAATTTATCTAGAAAAACATTTTATTCCTCCATATGCTACAACCCCTCTTTTCTCTACATATAAACATCCTTACCAAGGATGGAGCCACTGCTCTCTCTCTATTTTCTCTGCCTGGGCATCCCTTTTCTTTGTCACCAACTGCACATTTGAATTCATTTTTGTTTGGTATCTTATCACCTCCCCTGTGTGGCCCTTAATCTTCCTCATCATTTATTTTCTTTTTAAAATAAATCTCTTTTAATTGTGTCGCCTCTTCGTTGTTGTTTGTTGTTGCATATAATGTGACCCTCCATCTTCCTTGTGCCCAAAGCATTTTTTTTTAACTTTCCAACAAGCGTGGATCCCATCCATATGCGGGAAAAATAAAGATAAATTGTTCATTTCCTTATAATAATTAATCATCTCGAACCAATTGACTTCGAGCACCGAAGCTAAAGATGTGAATTGAAATAAGAAATGACAGAATGTTGCTCAAATCTGCCTCAAACAATCATAAAATCGAAATAGAGCCAAAAACCAATACAATAAATTCAAACCGAAATAGTTTTTTTGGTCAATGTTGATTGCGCACTTACACAAATGCTCCTACATCAGACATGCCGATAGGAAATTTGTGAGCATACACTCACAAACGCAGAGTTGAATGGTAGAACCATTCTTTCAAATTGCAAGCAATCTGCAACGAACTCCATCGCTGTCCAAAGTGCACATGAAGTGATTTATTTTTCCTCTTCTTCCAACACCTTGATGGAACTAGCTTCACTATCCTCCAACAACTCTACTCACCATTCTTCTCTCCTCTCGTGGATTTGTATCCACCACGTACCGTCCTCCTCCAAAGACTCTCTCCTCTTTGCTCATCATTCGTGGGATCCATCCCACCACTAACCTACCACCTCCACCAAGTTTCCCCTACACTATCCTCTATAATTTCTACACACAAACATGCAACATCTACACACAACTCTGCAACTGCAACTTTATCCTCTACAACAACATCCTCTTCTACTCTCACTATGGAAGAATAATCACAAGTGAAATCAAAATGTTCATAGATTACCTCTTTTTCCTTCGCTGCAATATTCATCTTCTTTCCTTCATCAACAAGCTTACCAAAACACTCTTCTTCTACCGCCAAAATATGCAACATTAAGTCATCCTTGTCTTCACCATTTGCAATCTCTCGACATTCCATCACTACAATCACATCCTCTACAATTGCATCTTCATTCTTCTCATTTTCGGAAACCTCTTCTACATTATTATCTTCACTTCTCACATATTTGACTTCCTCAATTACTATTGCACACAATTCTTCATCTTCCTCATCCTTTTCTTTCACGCCTTCCTCATGGTATGCCTTTGGTGCATACTCATCCCTCACAACCTCTCCACGCTGCATAGCTTCCAACTTGTCCAATCTCATAGTTATATCCATCATCATTTTCAAAAATTTCCTCTTGATATTGTCTCCAGCCCTCCCATATCACGAGCTTCCATGCATATATCTTCATCTTACTAGATGCAATTTTTGACAACTTGCATCAACTCTTCGCAATCTGTAATTTCACTTTTCTTTGTGGCTTTAGCTCTCACTGCTTAGGACTTCTCTCTCACACTTGCAACAATCCAAACGAGCTCTTCACAACCTCGCTTCCTCTACCCAGATATCCTGGTGCATACTCTACCCACTCAAGGTCTTCTACCTCTGATACCATTTGAAGAAAACAAAAATCCAACTACCTTATCAAACAATTAAATTAAGCAGCTCAAACAATTTCTCAATTAATATATTTAACTGGCAACACATATCAATGGAAAATCAATGAATTTATTTATTCATTACTCATTTGATTACAGGAAAGTTCAAACTCACTATTTACAACTTTGCAAATTAATTCTCTATATTTTGTTTCCTGACTGCCAATTAAAATGTCTTCAATTCTTTCCTATGTATTTATCTTTCCCTTCAATACATTATTCATTTCAAATTTACTCTGCCAATGAATCCAATATAAATGTTATCTCTGTGCATTGCATTCATATTGATGCTCACCTCCACTCGCAACCTGTATATTCATTTTTTTTAAATCATTGCTATTGATTTATCTTCCTTTATAACCTGCTACCTGCAAGTTAAGTTTGGAAACACCTTATTTCTCTTGCACTATCTTCCCACACGCCTCCTACTCTCTTCTTCTCTTTTTATTTATTCTTCTTGTGTCTTCTCTTCTTTCAATGCATCCTATCTTAGATAGTTCTTAATTTTCAATTTTTATTAAACTCTTCTCCTCAACTCAGACCCACACCCATCTCTGCACTTTTTAATTCTTTTTTTTTAATTCTCCCCATACTTGCCTAGTGCACCCTTTATTCCAATCTGCATTTAATTTGCTCCAAGGGGATGTGTCCCCTGGCTTTTTTGGCTCATACCCGTACCGGGAACGAAACGGGGACGCGGGGACGACCAAGAAACATCCCCTAGCCATCACTTTTTTCACACAAAGTTTCTGAAACTTTCAAGGGACATTTTTTGCAGATTCAAGGGACTTAGGGGACGGCTAGCAATACCTAGTATAGCCAGGACATCCCCTAACCGTCCCGGGGACTGCTAGCCATCCCCTGTGGCCCAGCAACATCTTACTTTATTCTTTTTGTAAAAAAACACATTTTTAAATGAAAAAAAGGGGATGGATGGGCCCACAAGAACCCCCCACCCCTTTAAACAAAACCCAAACCTACTTGACTTATCAAAACAACTAAAAGAAAAAAAGCATTCCCATTTTTACATTTGCAAAGGTGAAGAGCAGCAAGTGAAAGAGGAGAGAACAACAATTGAAAGGGGAGACTAGGGCATCAAATCTACTTCATTAGAGGTAAGTTTTTCATTTTACATTTGTTTTTTGATTTTTCAATTTGTTTTCCATTTTTTCAAGTTTTTTTCGTTTTTTTTTGTATCACGTAGGAAGGGCATTGTGAGTTTATTTTTTCCTTTATTTGAACTTGCAGCTCTTTTTTCAATTCTTAACCAAAAAAAATCATAAGCAGTAGTGAGATTACTAGTAATGATAGTGAGGAGGTTGAGGTTCAAATGCATGAAAGAAGTAGACATAGAAGTAGAACTCATCGAAGTATGGCAGCCATTGGGGGTTCTTCAGGCAACGGGAGTGGAGGAGGGCCAACAACTTCAAACCCATTTGAATGTCCTTCTGAAGTCCTCAAAACCTATGCAAAAGGCCCATTTAACTTGGAGTCATATATTTTCTATGTTTTTGTCATTTTATACTTGAAACTTGGAGCCTTTGCATATTTTTTTATAATTCTTATATATGTATGTACATTCACAATGAAAGCATTTGAATTTCTTTAATTTGTTTGTCAATTCTCATGTGGAATCGCAATTCAAGTCTAATGATATGTATTAAGCTTATACAATGTCTAGAATTCCCTATATTTTTTTTTAATTCCGTATTTTTTTATCAAATTTCCCCTACCGTCCCCTAAAAAATGACCCAAAAGTACCCCCTTACCGAAAGCTCGTCCCACCGTACCCGGCACTCCCCACCCCCGAAACCCTGTGGAGCATAGGGAAAAACATTTTATTCCTCCATCATATGCTGCAGCCCCTCTTTTCTCTGCATACAAACATCCTTACCAAGGATGGCACCACTGCTCTATCTCTATTTTCTCTGCCTAGGCATCCCTTTTCTCTGTCACCAACAACACATTTGAATTCATTTTTGTTTGGTATCTTATCACCTCCCCTACGTGGCCCTTAATCTTCCTCATCATATATTTTCTTTTTAAAATAAATCTCTTTTAATTGTGTCGCCTCTTCTTTGTTAATTCCTGTTGCATATAATGCGACCCTCCATCTTCTTCCTTGCGCCCAAAGTATTATTTTTTTTTTAACTTTCCAATAAAAATGGATCCCATCCATATATAGAAAAAATAAAGATAAATTGTTCATTTCCTTATAATAATTAATCATCTGGAACCAATTGCCAATAGTGGCATGGCATGATGGTTAAGTTGTTGTGGTGGTGTTCTTTCCATCAAGGTTCAAACCCCACTAGTGTGTAATTGTTGAATGTTTACATTGGGGATGAGGTCCCCCGTTTGTGACCTCACCGGTTCATAGTTTCGGGTTAAAAGCATTTACCCCTTAAAATAAAAATCATCTGGAACCAATTCATTTCAATGCACTGAAGCTGAAGATGTGAATTGAAATATGAAATGACAAAATGTTGCTCAAATCTGCCTCAAACGATCATGAAATTGAAATAGAGCCGAAAACCAAAACCAAAACAATAAATTCAAACCAAAATATTTTTTGGTCAATGCTGATTGCGCACATACCCAGATGTTCCTGCATCACTACCACACATGGATAATTGAAAAAACAGCCATGTATTTTATAAAGCAATTAAAAAGGAGAAATGTTTGTTCATTGTAATGATGCCCACCAAGTGTTTTTCAGAAAAGACTTCTTATGAGTTTTTTCGCGAAGAAACTAAAATTTTAACCTATTCCCATTGGATCCTCCCATTGCATTTTTTATAATAGAGGTGTAAACCCTACCATGCATGAATAATATATCCCACGCTAAAAAAAAATACCTTTGAAATCTATTAAACATCCATTTGAATCCCTAGAAAAGATGTTGAAATCATGCATAAACTTTACCGCAAAGAAAAAATGTTGAAATCATGCTTAATCACAAAAAAATCAGATTAAATTTTTTAAATCAGTCAAAATCACTAGTCAACAATTTATTTAGAAATCATAATTTTAACAAGGAAAAAATCACCAAATATAACATTCAGCGATTAATCACATATAATCGCGATTTTTTCATGATTTTTGCTTCTTTAATAGACATACACTTTTGCAAATTTGAATTTGTACCTCAACGGTAAGGTGCTTGCTCTCTCATTGGGTCACATTGTTTGATGTTCAACTTAATTACTTTGCAATGGCATCCTCCCTTCCACTAGTTGAAATTTTTCACTTAATATCTTGTACCTCTTTGATCAGATCTGTGCCTCTACACTAGCAAACATTTTTAAAATGTTGACCTCATGTTCTTCTTTGGAGACACGCACTCCTTTACAATATCATGCAACTTTTTTTATTTTTGACTACAATTTGCTCTCCTTCATTGAGGCACACACCCCTCCATGGCAAACATTTGTTCCATATCTTAGCAACTCTTTCACATCTTCTCCCTCATTTGAGCTCCAATCCTCACCTCATCAAACGCATTGAAAAGCTCCTTCCGTTGACCCTACAAAGAATTTTAAGAATCTGACTCTTAAGGATTACTCAATACAAAAAAAAATCGTATGGGTACAATAGTGTTGTTATTTCCTTATTATCACTTGAATTCTGGTTAAATGGAATGTGTTTTAATTTCTTTTGACAGCACATTAAGCATAATTCCTGACATAACAGCAGGAGGGAGCATAATCAAACATTAGTTTTTTCAGAGGTAAGTGTTTCTAAATATTCTCATGAATATTTTGGGCAATTAAAGATCAGCAACCCAAAAATATCAGTTAGTGTTTCTTAGATCAGATCAATCAATAAAGTACTTAAAAGAATTGCAATACATAAGACAATGAACACACAAAGATACCCTAGGAAAACCCTCCTCTTGAGGGAGAAAAACCCAGCATATGATTCTCTTATATAAGGTAACACAAGAGCAGAAATCTGCTTACAACTCAGGCCCAACAATGGCCAATGCTTGATACAATGTATTCGCCCTTCTTCTAAATACAAACAATGCAATGACTATGAAATCCTCCTTGAATCCGAGCTGCTGCTATAAGGTGTGAATTCTGCTCATAAAGAATAGTGCGAACTTGCTTGAGATGGAATGTCTTTACAATGACAAAGTGACCTTGTATATATACATCATAAGGCGCCTCTTGACTTAGGTCGGCCTCTTTAGGAAAATACAATAAATGATAAACAATTAAAATAACATGAAGTCGGCTCAAGGTTGATACAAGGAGAATGCGAACTTAAAGGGTCGGCTCTTGGTTATATTTGAATTGTCTTTCTTGGGAAGTGCAGACCGAAGCTGCAAATAACATCAACAATATCTAGCTATGACATGCCATCCATTTCCTAGGCCTTCATGTTCCTAGTTGCTAGTAGAGCTCTCTATACTTAAGTTGCCAAGGATAACAATTCCTTTTCAGAATTGTAAATATTGCCATCCAAAAGGAAGTAGTTCCCCTATTACCTACCTGTTGTGACCTTTTCACACATCACCCCATTCAAATGGGTACCCCCTAATTTTTGCTCCATTCTGGTCTTTTGGCTTTGGTTTTGCGTCTCTCTCTCTCTGATCTTTTTGTCCTTCTGGGGATGTCTTTGTCTTTGACCTAATTGGAAATATTGGCTTAGTCTGTGAAATTAGGGTTTTCATTCTTCAGGCTTATTAGAGGTCAAATTGAGTTGGCAAATTGAAATGTGAGCTTGGTACTACAATCAGGATACTTCAAGCAAGATCCCATCAAATTTTCACTAAGTTATGAAAACTTACTATTTTTAGTAAGTACCTAATTTGAGGTCTTTCCCTCAAAATTTTATAATTCCGACTGCTCCACCATATTCAGGGCACTTCAAAGTACTTGCACGCAAAATTTGAGCAGATTCGGACAACTTGCTATTTTTAGCAGTTTTGGCTTCGGAGGCAGTTTTCAGGGTTTGCATGTAAGATTTTCCAATGCATGTCAGGATATTCTTTATGGGTTTTTCGAGAGCTACGCAACAATGCAACATGCAAGTAGGGTTGATCGTTTTTCAGGGACTTACTATTTTTAGCCAGTACTCACATGCAGACCAGTTTTATGGGTTTTTTGAAATCTCCTGGGCAATATGACATGCAAACTCATCTGGCAGTTGGTTGGTTACTTTTCAGGCGCTTACTATTTTTAGCAGGTTCACTCCAGGCAATCCCGGCACTTCAGTTTCACAAACAGAACAACTTGCAACAGAAATGAGGTCAAACGGAGGTCATTTGAGACACATGCAAGTCAGATTAGGGTTTCCTACTTTGATGCCTAAAAAGAGAGGCAAAACTTGGGAAAATGAAAAAACGAATGTATCCCATCACGATCAGCATTCTTCAAGCAGTCTACCAGTAAAATTTGAGTGCAATCCAAGCATTTACTATTTATAGTAAGTCGCCTCCGGAACAGGGCTATAAATAGCAGGTCAGCAAGAGGGGCAAGTGTGAACAGGTCAAACAAGTCACAAGGGTCACGCTCGGCAAATTTCAAGTCAAACGGAGTTGTATAAATCAAGAAATTACTAAAAATAGCAGGTGGAGGTGTGAACAAGTCAGTTAACCCATGAGGATCATGTGGAGCAAGTTTCAAGTCAGCAGGAGTAGCAGAGGCCAAAAAATCACGGACTTACTAAAAATAGAAAGCTAGGGCGAACTAGTTACAAAATAGGCCAAGTGTTCAAACATGAGCAAGTCACCAGAATGGAAGTATCACCCATTATATGCGCCCTAGGCATCATGGAAGCTGGAAAAATCCTCTAAGTCATTAAAAATGAGTTCACCACCCCTCAAATGTGCCCATCTAGGAAGGGAGTTGAAAATGAGAGCACACCCCTCCATATGCGCCCTCAAGTCAAAGTGCCACTAGCTATATGTGCCCTAGCCAAGGAAGGGGATTTGGAAAAGATACTAAGGCACGAAATGAAAGCTAGAGGGGTGAAATGTGACCTCACTAGGTGAAATGCGCCCATAAGCTAAAGGAGACTTCAAAAAGTTTCTAAGTGTTGGCAAATAATAGCATGCACCCTCAAATGTGCCCAAGGAGATGAAGAGGGGGTTGGCAAAATACCCTAAGGCGTGAGAAATAAAAGAAGACCCTCCTAAATGCGCCCATGAAGCAAAGGAGTAGACACATGAAAAAATTGTCTAAGGCGTGGAAAGTGAGAGCTCCACCTAGCAAGTGCGCCCTTGATGAGGAGGAGTTGAATATTTTTTTCTAAGGCGTGTGAAATAAAACCTCACTAGGTGAAATGCGCCCAAGGTGTGAAGTGAGTTTGAAATTATTCTAAGGCATGGGAATTAGGAGTTGAAGAGGTCAAATGCGCCCTTGATGTGGAGTCTTTGATAGAATTTTATAAGGCAAGCAAAATGAAAGTGGACCCATCAAAATGCACCCAAGCAAGGAAAGAAACGTAGGATAAATTTCTAAGTGTTAGAATGGAAGCCTCCCACCTCAAATGCGCCCATGAACAGGAAGTCAAGTGCTTTAAAAAGAAAAACACCTAAGGCCTTTAAAATAAAACTTGCCACCCTAAATGCACCCAAGCTAGGTAATGAAGTGATGAAAATTCTAAGGCGTGGAAATAAAACCCAAGGTGATGAAATGTTTTCAAAGGGATAAGATCAACATCAATGAATATTTTCAGTGGATAAAGTCAAAAAATTAAATCAACCCCTTTGAAGTGCGCCCATGAATAAACAAAGTTAGGAATTATTTTCCTAAGGGAATTTTAATATTTTTCCAGAGGGAAATATTTTCTAAGTTGCCTTGATTATTTCCTAAGGGGAAATACATTTCAAAGTATGATCTGGCAAGTTATTTTAAATCGACGGGGTGAGATGTTCTGAAGAAGATTAAAATTTTCTAAGGAAAATGTCATGGAAATGGAATTTTGATGGGTTGGAAATTATTTTAATTTCACCGTGGAACTTTAAGTGTTGAATTTAACTAAAGTCAAAGTGGAAATTTTGAAGTAAATCCAAAATGAATCAAAATGCGGGTGATTTAATTAACGAAGTGTTAACTAGCAGCTTTGAGGGAAAAATTCGAATTTTGTAGGGGAAAGAATCTCCAATTAAGGAAAAGCTATGACGGTTGGCTGACAACTCGCCCACCACTTCACCAGAATTAGAAGATTTCTAAGTAGTGGGAGTGGAGAATTAATGAAATTGCTAAAATTGACTCCCGCACAAATTGGCAGGATTCTCTAGCACAATTATTTAAGCAACGAAGTCTCTCACTTCTTCTCACCATTTGCACGTGCTAATTTCTGCTATGTGAGAAGAATTACCTTGAGAAGTTGAAAGTTTGCTGAAGTAAGAGTAATTCTCTTGAGAAGTTGAGAAGGTTGCTAAGAGAGAGAAAATTCTTGAGTTGCTGAAGGTATCAAGCTAGTGATTATTTTCTTAAGTGCTGAAAGTGTCCAGCTGAAGTAATATTTTTCTAAGTGTTGAGAATTGAGGTGCTGAAGTATTGCTGGTGAGAAATTTTCTAAGTGTTGAGAATCAAAGAGCTGAAGTAAAATTTCCGAAGTTGAAGTGCTAGAGTAATATTTTTCTAAGTGCTGAAAGTATCCAGCTGGTGCGAATTTCTTTCAAGTGCCAGAAGTCACATTGCTGAAAGTGTTAAAGCTCAAGGAATTTTAAAGTTTGAGGTTTGGAGTTAGAAAATGTTTATGCTGAAGCCTATTATTTTCAGAGTTGACTCCATATTGCAGCCATCTCGAGGAAGTTTATTTTTCTAAATCTGAATTCTCATGTTTATGTTTTATTTTGCAAATGGTTGAAGCTGGAAAAGGAGTTGTTGCAGGAACAAGTAAGGCTACAAATAGGACTGCAAATGTTGAAGCAAGCAAGGCAAGCGCGTCCCAACAGGCAATGATAAAGAAGCTCGCCAAGCCTTTTCTTCCGGAATCGAAATTCACTTCAAAGCTGGTAGGGTTGAGTGACACTAACCTTGGTTCGTTGAATTTGGGGGCACTCAGAGGAAGAATGTATGGGTTGGGCAGCCATCCACTATCAGTCACAGCACACCAGATAATGAAGAGTGGGATTTATGCAGCTGTTGGTTTTCCACCAGCAATACAATGTCCAGAGTTGATCATGGAGTGCACAAATTGTTACAAGCCCGAACAAAGGACTATTGTTTCTCCGAATGGCAAGTTGTTTGCTAACTTCACGCCCGATGCTATTGGAGAAGCATTTGGGATTCCCACTTCTAAGAGGATGATATACAAAACGGAAGATAGAGCTAATAGAATGTATGCCTCCACTTTCGAGAGATGTGCTGGTGTTATTAATACAGTCTGGATGCAGAAGCCTACACCCCCTCGCACCAAGCTTCCAAAACAAGTTATTGTTGATGATGTGAAGCAGGAATACTGTGATCTTATAATGATGCTTAGCAGGGTGAACGGAAGTCCACAAGCATTCATCTTCGAGCCTTGGATGTTTTATTACATCGGAATTATAATGGAAGGGAAGGAGTGTGTTGATTGGGCCAAAATGATAAGTGACAACATAGATGAGCAGTTCAGGAGCTTGAGGAGAATGAAGACATTCTGCATGAGCTCGTACGTAGTGTACATGTTGGCTCGAATGACCAAGTACAGAGGAATAACTTACAAAGAGCCAACTGGGTGTGGCCCTGAACAGTTCAAGATCTATGAGGCTTGTCCACAGTTGCATTTAACTAGCACTGCCAGCTACAAATGGGTGAATGATGCCTTCACTATGCACATAGCGAGGACTCTTTAGTGGAGAAATGCAGCAAAGAATATCAAAGGAGGCACAGGCATTGATTGAAGAATACGGATATTGGCTCATCCAATTTCCAAAGTTTACATATATTAGGCTGCAGGGGTTCACCTCATACCCATACAGACTATCGATGTACCCCACCAATCGAATGGTAATGTTAGAAGTATCTAGGCAACTCATTGCCTATGATAAAATAGAAGAAGAAGAAAAGAGGACTGGACTTCCCAATCATTATGGGAAATTCAAGTGAAGTGTGTCCTTCCTTGCAAGCAGCCAGAGAAGTTGAGGACAAGCTGCAGTTCTTTCACCTTACCTACCACACTGGCAGATAGGATTTCGATCCTTACAACAATATCCGGATGATACAAAGTGTGGAATACAGGCACAAAGCTCATATCGAGGACTTTTGGGCTAACAAAATTGATGAGGCCGAAGTCAGGAGAAGAATGTTCACCAGGCTACCCTTGAAATTAATTAGAGAGTGTGAAGTCATTCCGGTTTCGGATCAAGTGGACGAGGATGTCAACGTCATACAGCCTGACTATGAGTCAGTAAAGAACACACCAGTCCCACCACCAGATTGGTCTGAGCCTGAAATCACAGACTTGGATACACTTTCCATACCGGTGTTGACTTTCACGAGCTGGGTTGAGAGGCATGTGAGCCGGCTTAAAAGTAAGTCGATTGCTCTTACTTATAATCTCATGGGCAATCAGAGGCCGCCGTCAACAAGGAAAGGAAAGCAGATTGCCCAGGCTGCTGAACCACGAAGAAAAGTACAAGCCCAACCAATGCCTCAGAGGGTAGAGCAGGCGTCGCTCACACGATCACAGACTCAGTCTTCAAGTTTGAGGGAGCTTCCACTGTTTGGAAGCCTGAAAAGTAAATCCAATGAAGAGCAGGAGTTTGAGGAGGTAAATCAGCCACCGCTCAGGGAATCGGACAACTTAAGTGTCAACACACCCAAAGGGGAAAGCTAGCGGGAAGAAGAGGAGGAAACGACAACATATAATCGTTTCCAGCATATGATTGACACGGCACTAGAAGAAGAAAATACCACGGGGAAAGAGGCTCGAGGTTCAGAGGAAGGTGTTCATCAAATGGAGGTGGACGAGCCTCAACATAGTATTGTTAGAGAAGAGATACGCAAGGAGGAGGCAACCGAGGAGCAGCCCCTTATTATTTGCAATCCACGGCAGGCTATGCCCGATTGGCTTGCAGAGAGAATGAGGAAGGATCTTGAGGATGATACAAACCCAGCAATGGAGATGGAGGAGTTCCTCAGTAGAATTAGTGCGCCACCCGAAAAGAAGATGGCTAGGAAGTTTTCGAAGATTTCAACGGATGAATCCAGCTCGCAAACACTTCAAGTTGCTGTTCCGAGGGAGGAATGTGATCGAGACGAGGAAAGACCAGAGAATTATGTGATCACCACTGTTGAGTTGGGTCGCCCCATGGGAGCCTAGATAATTGAGGAGTGTGATAACTCCTACCAGGCCTTGAAGAACAAATTGCTCCATACAGAAGGAAAGTACAAGAAATCGAAGAGGGAGCATAAAACATTGACCGGATATGTGCAAAACCTTGCACGTCCGGGTGAGCGGGAGAATCCGATAGTTGAACTCCCAGCAAATCTCTCAAGGGAGTCAGTTAGTGGCTTGGAGGATTTGAAGAAGATGGCGTTAGAAGCAGACAAATGGGTTGGCCATGTTAGAGTAGAAACAGAAAAGTTCATGGAGGACCTCGCTCATTCTTATGGGTTGGCCATGTTAGAGTAGAAACAGAAAAGTTCATGGAGGACCTCGCTCATTCTTATCGGCAGGCCTCTGACGTTTTGGCACGCATGGATATTGTTGATCAGGCTTGGGGCGAGACCCATATCTATCAGACTAAGACTGTTCTTCGTCTGGAGGCCTTGATGAATGTGCCCTTGCAGACCTCGGTGGATGGAGGCGTGATACAAGAGGGTGACAGATACGACTTCACCAATTGGTATTCTTCAGTGGTCACAGGCCATGGTTTCCTTGATGCAGCACGGGCAGATTCAGCTAGACTCGGGAAGGCTATGGGTAATATTCTAGATGGAGTCATAAACACACTAGAGGCTATATTTGCTAGGAGGCTGACTCCAGAGGAGATGACTGTGGATGGCTTAAAGGGCAAGTTGGATCCCTTCTCGGCTGTGAGATCGTTTGTTCAGGATGATTTTGAAAATATTTCAGCTTTCTTCAGCATTATTCAAAACACCCAAGACGCCTTAGTCACTTGGAGAAAGTCTTATACTCGGCACGGGCAAACAGTCACAGTACTTGAGTTTCAGCTCAACCACATCCCACCTATTTCAATTCAAGAGGTTGAGGCAGTGTTGGCCCGATTAATCGAATTTGCAATCAAAGAAAAGGACAACGGAAACGCCTTGCTAGATTATGATCTTCTAGAAGATGGTGATGGGCATTAATTGCTCATTATGATTCCTGCAGAAGAGTGGAAAATCTCCTGTTCATTTATTACCCTACTCCTCTCTGTGGCGGTTTTTAGACCAGAGCCTTGATTAGGGCATATGTGGCTCAATCTGAGCCCTCCATTGTAATTGAATCTGAATCGTCCGTTGGACTGAGCTAACTATAAAAGGGGCATCCCCCCTCATTTGTAAATTATTAGGACTAGACACTAGAGATTAGAGCAAAGGAGAGAATAGATAGAGAGTATAGCATAGAAGTTAGCATAGCTTAGATTGAGGAGGAAAGACAGTTTTCCATTTGAAGGCTTTGTAAGGAGGAGTTGTGAACACTATCATAATATAAAGAGTTTTACTTTTCATTGCTTGGTGATTCCGTCTTTTGTTGTGAATAGCTAGCAAGGCTTCTTCGTCTTTCCAATTCACTTAGCGTCTTAAAGTAGATTAAAGTAAAGTAGATTTCATTTCATGCAAGTAGTTGGTAGTTGTGGAATGAGTTGTTTAATTTGAGCAAGTTGTTATCCATACCACTAGTGGGCTCACTGATAGTGGGTTCGCCTTGTGTGGTTGACTGGAGCACTTTGAACTTAACTTCAATTACAGTTCATGTGTTGGTATGCGTCGTTGTGATGGTATCCGCATGTTGAGTCGTGGTTTGAACATCTCTCGTTATCCCTTGAAGATTGCACCGGCTTTGTAGAGGCTGTCCGAAGTGAGGCAAAGCAGAACTTGGTTTCAGCTTGCAAGAATTGATCTCTATATCCCACATTTAGAGTAGACAGTAGAACCTCTTATCCCTATCCTTTTAATTTCAATACTTTCCCGGTTAGCTTAGGAAACCCGAGCAATATCGATAAATCATTTGTGTCCTGCAAGTTCTTCTCTTTTGATCGAACAATTGTGTAAGTCCCCTTGAAATAACCAGCAAATCACATCAAGCCAAATGAGACTATCCGCTGCATGAAGGAACCTTGGAGTTGAATGCATGATCTTTTTGGCAATCTTAGCATGCAGAATACTTTGTTCAAGAGAGGATAGAGTATCCGTTGGGAAATTTTATTTTGTGTTGGTGCGGTCATAAAACACCCGTCAACACTACCAAAAGTCCTTTTGATGTATGTCGTATCTAGAGAAAACGTTAGACAATTCAATACCAGAAATTGCTGAGCAACTAAACAGAAAACACTAACCACCTTTTTGACAACCAATGGTGCTCCCTCACTTTAGAGTTTAGATTATGCCAACCCAAGTTCCTCTTTCTCCTTTAGAAGTGGACTCCCAGGCAACACAAGGAGATGCATTCTATGTTACATGAATTTATTGTGCAATGCCAATTGCATCCATGCTCAACAATAGAGATTGTTATCCCTACTGATTAACCAAGTAGTGTGCTCCATGACTTTTATCTATTTCTTTTTTTAATTGATTAGACATCCTTTAGTAGGGTTCCAACAACAAAATTCATGTTTTATTCCAACTTTCACCAAAAATGATAATAATAAATAATGAGAATTCAAAAGAACAAAGCAGATTGAATTACCTGCGCATATGTGGATGGATTAATAGATACATTCAAAATGTTTTTTAACCCTTCAGTTACCTGCACAACAAACAAGTTTCATAAGAAAGTTTAATAATAGGAAACCACCGAAATTTAATTTTGACTTTAAGCAGTCATAAGGATCACTTAAAATCATAACTCGACCAAAAAAGTCATGACTATATATTTTAGTCAATCGAAACAAGTTCCTCTCAAATTAGCTAAATATTTTTAGCAACAAAGTAAAAATATTCACTAAGTGTAATTTCATTTTACCCTACACTTTAGAATCATGGAATGTCATCTATTACAGCTCCACCACATTTACCTACAAAAGATAACAGACAAAATGAAAAAATAAAAAGACAAAGAAGAGAGATCCAATTATATGCCTTAATATGAATGCAATACAACATAGGAACAAGGGGCAACACAATAGCCAAGTCTGTTATGTTATTGATTCTCCCCTTCACCACCACGCAGGAGTGGACAAAAGTTTGAAACATCTTAAAATTTCTAATGGAATTTAAGAGCATAGCTGACTTATCATGGACCCTTGTGATGATCACTAACACTCTATAGTGAGGATGATTTTATGCTTCCAACTTTTATAACCCCACAAAGGTGAACGATGACTTTTCACAACTTTAGATTTACTCCTCTAATATCAAGCTCCAAAAAAAAGATGCTTAGCTTTGTCACTACATCAAACCCAAAAAATCAAGTGTGCTCAAACAAGGGCACATTTACATTGTATCTTATAAGTGTTGAGCCTAGATGTTGCACAAGGACAATCCACAAGCTAGTTACGAGACAAATCTATCTAACTAATATGTGAATTATATTTAACATGCAATGCAAAAGAATAAACAAAAAAGTAGAAGCATTGTAAAATATTCAATAGAGACACAACAGCAAATAAATCATGTCTCTTCTATTCATTCCAAATAGATATTTATCGATGGAATACAATTAAGAACTTGTTAAGAATGTATATAGATGATAGAATTCAATGTTAGAAATCCCTTGCTTGTTGAACTAAGAAGATGGAGATCATATATATTACAATATGTTAGAAAAGCTCATTCATGTGCCAACCCCTACAACTTCCTCAACTACTGCTTGACCAAGAAGGTGAAGCATCCTTGCAGCTTTTGTTGTAGCACATGTGGAACTTGTTCAAATGGTGTGCATAACATAATGTTGCACATTGTTACAAAAGCTAGAAAGTTGGGAGTGTTGCACAATGCAGCAGCTGAATGTTGCATAAGATGCCAATTCGGCTGTGAGAGGTGAAAATATACCTTAGAGAGGTACAAACTCAACCCTAAGGTTCTTTTGTTGCTGGTATCAGCAACAAAGTTGGCAACAAGTATTTGAAACATTCCCTCTTTTTGTGAAATTCAAAACAATTCAAAAGAATGTATGCTACTAAGAATGTTGTGAAATGTTTCAATCACTTTTGGTCTAGTGTCCCTAATTTGCACAAATGGATATCAAGCATCTAGCAGCCACACATGGAGAGCAACCTAGATATTTAACCTATGCCCAAGGCTTTTTTATTGCAATGTTTGAAACCTCTAAGGACACAGACCGTATTCTTAACGATTAGATCTGGATATAGAGGAAGCATGCGTTCCTCATGAAGCCATAGTTTCCAAACTTCAACCCTCTAATGGAATCTTTTAAAGCAATGTCACTATGGATCAAGCTCCCAAAACCTCCTCTCTAATTTTGAATTGATTCTTTCTTGGAAGCGATTGGAAACTCTCTAAAGAATTTTTTGTAGATATGACAACTTCTACTTTCTCTCATACAACGTCTGCTCATACAACGTTTGCTCATATACTGGTTGAGTTAGATAATTTGAAAGACCTCCTAGCAAATATTGTGCTGAAAGTGGCAGATTGCTTGTGTAAGTAGTTCTTGGATTTTGTCTTCTAAGAGATTACATGAGAAGGCTTCTTTGTGGATACTCCTTTAATTCCTCCTTTGTCTTCTTAGAGGCTAAATGAGAAGCTCCTTTGATTGATGAGGTTTTCCCTCCATCCTCTTCACATCATGCTATGGAGACTGCAATTCAGCCTCCAAGTGTTTCCTTAAGCCACTTATCTGTTTGAATAAGGAAAGGACCCTTCTCAGGAGCAACAACAGATTGTCATGCTATTGGAGCCACAATATTTGGAATTTTCAGCAGGGGTTAATTTGACTTTGTTTTCAAATCGGGAATATAGAAAAAATAAGACAATTACCTCCTATATGTTAAGATCTAGCAGTAAGAAGTCGAAAGGCTTGCTGTGATAGTTCTCATTCGGTATCTTGTATGGTCAAATTTTCAAGGGAGAGGGCCCCAATAGAACCCTCACTAATTAATCAAAAAAGAAAGGTTGTGAAACAGCTTCTTGATCTCCTAAAACATTCAAAGATACTAGTTGGTTTTATAAGATCAAAAGATCACCAAATGTAAGGTGACCATGAAAAAGTGGATGGACATCATTTAAGTTCATTCATCATGATTTGTCTAAATTCCAATATTTTTTGTCTAACAAATCTCTTTCATTGGAAGAGGTGTACATGAAAGTGTTGCAAATAGAAGATGAAAAAACACCAAACTTAGATAGCTTTCACATTTGAATTAACAAGGGAACATAAAATTTTGTGGGGCCTAATCTCCTCAAAGCATAACACCAACCTTAAGGAATCAATCTTTGGGTGGTTTAATCGATCAATGTAACATCAAGTTTATTCTTAAGACTAGGGATCAAGAGCTTACTTATTGTTGGTGATCTGTCACTTTCTAGTACAATAATGGGGATCCCAGCCACCAAATTGGTGTCTTTCTTGCCAATCATCTAAAAAATTGCCTTTTACATTTTATTAAACATTTGTTTCCATTTTCTTTTTCACATAGAAGACAAGGTCTATCAAAGGACATTATATCCTTAATAACATCATCTAGCTTGGGAAGGTATAAAGTGGAGCAAACACTAAAGCCAAAGCACCCTATTAATCCAACAGAATTTTAAAAAGCTTGCAGTTGTAAAGAATGGCACTTTCTTTTGCCTTGGCGAAAGCCCTTAGATTAGGTCCCTTAATTATAAGTGTTATTCAAACTCCTTTTTCCAATGCTTCAACCTATTTCACAATCAATGGAATTAATCAAAGAATTTTGGCCTTTTTCTCCATGGAGAAAGGTTGACCAGTAGCTTCAACCTTGTATGTGCTTTCCATTGAGACCTTTAATCATTTACTTTTCAAATATGATGATACAAGCTCCATAAAAGAAATTATTCTTTCAAGGGAAGAAATTGCTTAACTAGTCAATTAGCATTTGAAAAACAGTTCCTTTCTCACAATCTTTGAGGATGAAAAATCATTCAACATTGTTGTGTTGAGAATTTTTTTTGAAGCCTATCTCCAAAGATTGAATGGAAAAAAGAGCAATTTTACAACCAACCAATCAAATCTCTTGATCTGGTCAAAGGATTTCATATGGAAGTGGCTCCAAGTGAAAGCTTCACATTCCTAGGGATCCCCTATGCTTTTCAAGCTTCACATGTTTTTCTTTATCAGAATATTGTGAAAAGCACTAAGCAAAACCTTCCAGACAAATGTCATATTTGCTCTAAACTTTTAGTTGCTACATATCTATTGCTCTTTATGGTTAGCTCCTTAAGCCTCTACTTGTGATCATATGCTTTTCAAAATTCTGTAATCCTTTCTCTAGGCTTCTCAACATGACCCCAAAGGCTTTCATTGAGTGGTTTGCAAGATGTCACAATCCCTAAGATAGATAAGACTACAAATGTTCAATTTCCGTTTCCCAAGGTCCAAATTTTTCTACTAAAAAGATTATCAAAGCTTGCAACCACAATAAGGGTTGAAAGATGCTTTTTCAATGTTGTTTATCAACTAATGCCACTTATGATAAGAATGGTTGCTTATAACTAGATTTCTACATTGATTATTACCCAGCCCCTGTCAATGTTGTTGACATCTTTGTGGCTAAAAATATATGGAAAGCCTAGAAATCTCACAAACAACATCAATGGTGGAGGGACAATAAATTCTACACCAGATTTTTTTCAATGACTAATCTCTCTAGTGATCAATGGTGCTCTAGTACAATGAGAAGGCATAGATGGCATTTTGCCTCTGCGTTTTAAGAAAGGTCAAGAAAATTGTTTAAGGATTTTTCTTATCTACAAGGAAACTACATATCTTGGCAGAAGCATAGGGAGAATCTTAACATTGCTGACCCAAAATACATTGCTATTTCCTAGGATTAAGAATTAATCTCAATTAGTCAAAGAAGCTAAAAGACGTATCTTTGATGCAAAAGACAAGTATGGATAAGTCTCCTGAAACATGAAGACAGCAGCCTGAATCTCCTCAAGTCTCTCATCTCCTCTCCTATTGAAATGTACACCTCCCAATTACAAATAAAATAAATAAAAGCCCCACTACGCCCTTCACTACCCCCTAACTCTAAAGCCAATAAGTCAATCCTCTTGACGTCCATTATTTCAATAACAGTAAAAAAACAAATAGCAAATGAAGAGCAAGAAATTTACATAAACAATATAAAGGAAAAATGTTTCTAGGTTTTAAGAAAGGAGATTGAAATAATTTTGGGAAATTGTGAGGCAAATTCTATTAGAATATAAGGCTTACCTTTGTAATAAAGGCACCATAGTGACTTTAAGTGATTTGTTAGTATTGCTACTTTTAGCTTTCAAAATATTATGTCATGTTTATCAGTTACATCTCTTGAACTCTATATAAGGAGACAAACCTATTGTAATCAATACTCTAATATCTAATAGAATAATATTGTGTTCTATTTTTCGCAACATGGTATTGGAGCCATGAGTTTGAGCCTACCACGTGAAAGAGAGTAGTGTTTCAAGGAGCCACAACTATTCTCAGACACAAATCTTGGATTGCAATAAATTGTCAATTTTCTAAGTCACACAGGACAGTTGTCAATAGTGGGGAAATGGCACCTATGTCTGATTTGTGGAGGAGCGTGTGTCGCAATCACATAATCATGGGCATGAGAACTAGTTGCTAGGTCACAAGGAGTAATCACAAATCACAAATGATTTTTTTTTCTGGTGGCAGCAATTACAGTTACAAATAGGAAGTCGTTGAATCACAAGAATACAATCTCAGATTTTTTTTAGTTATGGTTTAAAAATCAGTTGTTTGAAAAGGATGATGGAAGCAGTTGTAGCCTAGTTTTTTTGCACACTTTTAGAGTATGATTCTCACATGGTGCAATAGAAATAAAAACTTTTCACCAATAGATCAAAAGAAGGGCACAACAAATATTTGCATTAATTTGTAGAAACTGCCTGTCACATACTGAAGTAGTGGCCTAGTTTGTTTGCACAATTTTAGAGCATGATTCTCACATGACACAATAGAAAATAACTTCAGGTAAAAGTTTACATTTAAAACTTTTTCAATTTTTTGAAAATTTTCTAGGGTATTTTTTTTCTAGATATGGAAATTCCATTAAATATATATCCTAGCCTCAACTTCCACACTTGGAAAATAAAAATCTAGATGCAACTAATGCACAAGAACCTATGAGGAATAATAAATGGAGATGAGAAACCACCTACAGATGCCAATAAATTACTTGAATGGTAGAGTAGAGATGATAGAACCAAAGCCATTATTGGTCTTGCTCTCTGTGACTCCAAGTTACACAATATAGATGTAGAAAATTCATCTAAGAAAATCTCAGATAATTTGAATACACTATTTGAAGCAAAAACAGTTAATGTAAAATTTTCTCTAAAGCTTCATTTTTTTAGATTTAAGATGGCTAATGGAATCACTATGTCTTAACTTTTAATCAGCTATCTGAAAGATATGTTTTCAACTCTCCTAGTTGAAGAAAAGAGAAAAATTGTAGGAGATAAAAAAGATGACCCTCAAACTAAGATAGCATTATATAAAAGAATAATCAAAGATGATCAGAACAAAAAAAAAACAAAAGGGAGACTAAATGGTACTATTGCAAGAAAATTGGTCATAGAATCTAGAACTATAGAATTCAAGCCAATGATGTCCTCAACAAAAAGCTCAAAAAAAAACCAGATGAAGCTAATGTAGCCATTGTTGAAGATCCTCCAAATACTGGCAGTAGTGAAGAATTTGCTAATAAAGTATATGTATTTTAAGAAGCATATTTTTTGAAGACAAGAAGGGATATACTGTAAATAAAACTCACCATGGATGGTTGCCAGATAGTTTGGCAGTCTGTGGATCTTAGGAATTATACCCTTACAAGGGTCATAACACAACTTGATGAAGCATTGTGAATGTAACTCAGCATGGATTGTTGTCCAATAATTCAAGAGATTTGTGATTCGAGAGTTTGGGTAGTTGACAATCCAGGAACTTGAGAATTCAACTCAGGAGCTTCACCTTTACGAGGGTTACAATGCAGCTTGACGAAGTTCTACCTGGTCCGAGAATTATTTTCAAAGAAAAACATATGAAGGATATATGATTTTGAGTTTTCAAGTTTTTTGGCATTATGCTAGTATGTTCTGTTTTTAGTACAGTAAGCCTAAAGAGGGGGTGTTTGAATATAAAGCTTACCTTCGTCATAAAGTCACCATAGTGACTTACGTGATTTGTGAGTATTACTATTTTTAGTTTTTAGAATCTTATGTGTTATGTTTATCGGTTACATCTCTTGAGCTCTATATAAGGGGATGAACTTCATTGTAATTGGTACTCTAATATCTAATAGAATAATATTTTGTTTGATTTTTTGCAAAAAATTCTTTCATCGAAAGAATTTTGCAGCAGCCCAACTCATCAATTGTACCAGCTGCAAATGTTTTTAGGGCATCCCATCATCATTCAACGAGAAGAAAGAAGATTTTTTTTATTACATAAACCTGAGAGGCTGAAACTACACAGCAAAGACCTTATTCAAGGTTTGGAATCTTCCCCACCTTTCAAGTAGTTTGATTTTTTCATTAATTGTTCTTTCATCTCAAATGCCCAAAATAAAAATTGTATTTTATATTTTAATCTTGTCTACAAAAGTTACTCAGATTTGTTATAATTCATTTGATATTTGTAATTTCTGATATAATTAAGGTTAAAAACATTAATTAGTAGAATTTAAAAAGATAATCTTTAATTTTATTTAACTTAAATTCATAGTGAACAGAATGTCTAGAGGAGGAAAAAGGGCCTTAATCAGCTGTGGAAGTATTGTGAAAGGATTGTAGGGACAAAGGTGTTAAATTTGCAGACCATGGTAAGCAGATTCTGCACTCAAAAAAATAAATCTTAAACACTAAGAAACTTAAACTTGATAACTCCTAACAAAACTGCTGATTCTGAATACAAAAATCTACAAACAAATCACACTGAAAAGCAGAAAGGTGAATATATTGTATTGAACTCTTGTACCTGCAACTGTCTTCTCATTAAATCTGAAAAGAAATACACTGTACTACCCCAAAACTGGAATTAATTAATCTCTCACAGCCCTGCATTTCTTTTATAGAAGGCTAGAACATTCTAGTTCTAAACGGGCACTAATCTAAACTTAGACTTCCAACTCTGAAGCAAAAGCAAAAGTCTGCAAGAAAAATGCCACATTCCAAGAAAAGCAATAAGCAAAGCATATGAGTTACACTCCTTAACCCGATCTGGACAATCGAAGGATCAACATGATGGAAGCCTATCCTGCCAACAACCCACTGGGAAAGTATGCCCTGCTCATACAAATAAAGCATTGTTATTCTGAAGGGCAATGAGGTTGCCACATACATGCTTGTACCTGTTGTGACCAATTTCACACATCGCCCCATTGCAAATGGGGACCCCCTTCTTTTTGCTTTTTGGGTTTTTGCCTTGGTAGCGCAACTGCTTATCACCACTTTATTTACAATGAGGAGTTAGAGTTTTCTGGAAATCATCTGAGCTAAGTAGAGGATTCAAGCCTGTATCAGTGCCTAGATGTCATGGAAGTGCTCCGAAGACCCAGTAGACAAGGAACGCCATTGCTTTCGGTCAATTCTGACACTTCCTATTTTATTTTTTAGGAATTCTGCTTTTTTGATTTTTGGCATTTTTAGGCCATTCTGGAGTTCCTATTTTTTAGGGATGCTTTTTGCTTTTTCTATTTTTCGAAAGTTTCTATTTTTAGAAAGTTTCTATTTTCGGATCCCACAGAGCATGAAATCAACACGCCTCCAGAAATCATGAAAATCAAGGTAAGATTGGCAAAAGTTTGGAAAAAATGGCTAAAGTCTGAGAAGGGCGCCCATGAGGAAAGAATGGCATGAAAAGTGAGAAGTCCGCCCTACCTTTGGCATGCCAAAGGTAGCCATTGGCAAGCCAAGGCTGAAGTCCACCATGGCATGGAGATCCCCAAGTCCGCCCATGGCATAAGGAGAGCCAAGTCCGCCCATGGCAAGGAAGAGGCCAAGTCCGCCCATGGCCTGAGAAGTATGAAGTCCGCCCAAGGAAGAGGTGGATGGCGCAAGACAAGGCCAAGTCCGCCCATGGCCTGAGAAGTTTGAAGTCCGCCCAAAGAAGTCAAATGGCAAGCAAGACAAGAAGTCCACCCCAGCCAAAAGGAATGGCATGACAAGAGGCCAAGTCCGCCCTTGGCAAGCAAGAGCCCAAGTCCACCATGGGAAGAATGGAAAAAGAGGATGAATGGAATGAACATGTGCCAGGTCCGCCCTAGACAAGGCAAGGCTAAAATTCGCCATGGCAAGAAAAGTTTGAAGTCCGCCCTGGACAAATGAAAAATGAAATACGCCATTGGCTAGGAAAGATCAGAAATTCGCCCAACTTGGGAAGGTAAAAATTTCGAAGGCATGAAAAAAATGGAAAATGCCTAGAGAGAGAGGGGATCAAGCTGGCATAAAATTCACTCCTCGGCATGATGAAATAAAATTCTAAGGCACAGAAGGAAGTATGTCTGGAAAGGCAAGCACCTAGTCCACCCAACTCAGCATGAAATAAATTCCTAAGGCATGCATAAAATACAAAATGGCAGAGAGATCTTCAAGTTTTCCCAACCCAGAAGGAGAGAGAAAATTTAAAATTTTTGACTAAGTCAGATGTCTGGCTAAGTACAAAGTCCGCCACAGGGAAGCATGTCCAAGCATTGGTGAAGTCCGCCATGAAGGTGTCCAACCACAGGACCAAGTGCGCCTAGAAGAAAATGCATCTCGTCCGGCCAGCTTCAAAGTCCGCCCTTGGCATGAAAATCTTGAAGTTCGCCCCCCTTCTTGAAGTTCGCCCCCCTTCCCAAAATGGTAAAAGTTTCTAAGGCATGGAAAAGGCGTGACTGGCAAGAAGACTCCAAAGTCTGCCCTCAAGCAAGGTGGAAAATGTCTAAGGCATGAAGTGCCTAGAGGAGAGATGTGAGATGGCAAAGAAGCTTCCAAGTCCGCCCACCCAAGAAGAAAATTGGCAAATCTACTAAGAAGTCCACCCAACTTTGGAGGCAAGGAAAATTTCTAAGGCATTGGCAAAGTGCGCGAAGCACGAGAATGTCTAAGCACTCACCAAGTTCGCCTAGTAGAAAATTTCCGGCCAAGCAAAAAGTCTGCTCAAAGAAAAATGTCTGGCCAAGCATGAAGTCTGCCAAGGAAAACTCAGAAAATTGGCTAAGTGTGGAATTTTCCTACAATAAAAGGATCAAATTTTGACTAAGTGTTGGAAAGAAAACAGGAAAAATGAAGAGAAATAAAAAGGAAATGAATAAAATTCTTGCCCAAGGATGGAGTTTGCCCTGCTTAGCACAAGCCAAACTCAAAATTGAAGACAAATCCATAGGCAAAGTTCATTCGAGCATAAAGATGGCCAAAATCTTGGCTAAGTGTTGAACGGTCCACATGAAGGTGTTACAAAACGGCCAAAATTTGGCTAAGTATGGGAAATACTTCACAGAGAAAGTTCCAATTTCCTCCATTTTGGCGAAAGCACAGGAGAGTTCTCCATATTCAAGGCACTTGAAGGAATTTCAAAGTAATTAGGAAGGAAAAGTCCAATAACTGCTCCACGGGGAGACTTCCAGACCTTAAATACAAGTGAGAAGAAGAAATCAAAATCTCAAAAGAAATCCAAGATCAAAGCCAGGAAGAAACAGGCACAAAGGACAGAGTCGTTGGCAAAGAAAGATATTCTAAGGCAAGTGCATGGAAAAAGAACAAGGAGACCAAGGAGGACATCCAGCACACTGAGGTGGCGCCTCGTCATCTTCCAACCAATCAAATTGTCCAAGTCAACATGTCTAGGTTCAATGAACTTGACTTATCCATGGAGTTGATTTATATTTAGCAAGAAGGACAAGTGTCCCAAAATGTAGTTTTCTCATTGGTCGAGAGGTAGTTAATTGTGACAAGCCCTAATTGGGTTTTATTTTGTAATCTCGTCGTTGATTCGAAATCAATCTTGGCCATTGAATTGTAATCAGGGAGCCTATAAATTGAGCTCACCCCTCATTTGTAAATTGTGAAGTGAGTTGCATAAGATTGTTGCAACAAAACTATTTCCGTTTATAAAAGCTCTTGTGCATGATTTGCTAAGAACCACTTTTATTTTCAAGTAGTGTGCAAGGTTTTCATATTTCTCCTTCAACACTTAGAGTAGAATTAGATTAGTATTTAATTTATATGTTGATTAGTGGATGATAGATTTGATAGCAGTGGTAGATAAAATCAAGCTCATACTTTTGTTGAATGGATGATTTGCATTCAATGTGTAAAGTTAGTCTGAGCCATTAATTTGTGGATGCTTAACTTTTGTTTGTTTTAAATCAATTCAAACATGAAAATTATTATCACTTCCGTTGAAGATTGCACCCGCTTTGCGTAGTTGTCCGAAGGAGGTGAAACAAAGTGCGGTTACCCTATTTTATCTCGTCGCTGCCGTCTCTTGAGTTCTTAGGAGTAGCTTAGACTTCTAAACCCTTGCCTTTTTGCATTTTTTTTGGAAATCTGAAATACCCATCAAAAGAGCTTTCAATGACAAAACTGTCTAAGTCCTAAACTTGCAAACGAATTATAAACGTAAGTCCCCTTGTGATTACCAGCAAATCACAACGCCCACTGGCCTTATCCACATGTCATGACCTGACCAAAGAAACATTGGAGTTATTGTATTATCTTTTAGGTATTTGCAATCACTTTTCAAGAGAGGATAAACTGTCCCTTGGGCATTTTATTCTGTGTTCGGTGGCGTACTCAAAACACACACCAACAGTACCCTCTCCTACATGCATGTGCCCTGTCCATGCTGATCTCTCTGCTGCACACAGGTTTGGATCTGCTGCTGCTGAAGTGTGCCTCGGCTGAGAAGATAACAGACTGAAATGTGACTGATGAGACTGGTAAGACTGAATGTGCTTTGCAATCTTTGTGAGAATAAATTTTAGCACGTTTACGAAGAGTGAGGGTCCAAACTTTTAAAAAATAAAGGAGAAATGGGTCGAACCTTGCCCTGAGGATAAACAAACATGGTTTGAAGCTATAGGGGCAGAAGAAAGAGTTGATGGTAAAGTTCCTCATTGAAGTTCTCACATTTCAGCATAACCCACAACTCAAGGTCAACCTAGAAGACAAACAAGAAAGCCAACATCAGAAATAGGTGTGATCTCTAAAAATGTGATGTAGGAGGTGCAAGATGTGGGATCTTGTCATAAGACAGCACACAATGGCAAAAGGCCAAATCAAGAAACAAAGATGTAGCCATTGCTGTTGTTTACTGTCATTTAATGTTGCTTCCTCACCTTATTATGGGCCAGTAAGCAATGGACAGGTGAATTATAAACCATCTAGGTCTGAGAAACTCTGCATGAATCTTCTTGCAACAAGAAAATGCAACTGGAGCAAGAATGCAATCAATCAAAAGAACCTGGCATATAGAAAACTGTAGATTATGATGGTTGGTAGACTGATACAAGAAACCATCCACTTCTAAACATTATGGTAACTTCCATTGCTGAGCCTCATTTTTTTTAAGACTATTGATTATTTGGTACAAATGAGAGAATTCAAAATTCTTTCAGAACCAGTCATGTGATGCAATTGAGGAGGTTGAGGCATCACATGTTTTTAAGGGTATTAGAGACCCTTCCCTGTTTTTGTAAGAGCTATGGTATGACTTCTCCAGCATCTAACCCAAAACTGAATGCATGAGAGAAAATCACTAACCCCACCACAATTTGATACACAAGATACTTCAGAGTCTCAGACAAAGCAACTCCCTGAAACCAAAGAATGCAATAAAAAGATAGCCATGAAGATGATCTAAATTCCAAAAACCTCTAGATCCAAGAACCAAAAAAATCAACAAGTATCAAAAAAATGAAAATCGTCGACTAAGACCAGAGTTGCAGGGAGATGCATCTCCAACACCTAGGATTCATGTCATATTATCAAGTATAGGACATGTCTCAACTACTAGAAATGAGTACAGTAATGTCCCCAATTACACAAAACATCCCACCTCCATTTCCCGACATCTCCCTCTTCAAAAACCTTAGTTTGCAGCATCTCCACCCAAAAAAGCGATAGAAATTAAATAATGAAACAACATGTCATTTTCATAGCAAAAACATCAACTAAGTTGTC
Source organism: Sequoiadendron giganteum (assembly GCA_007115665.2). NCBI lineage: Eukaryota > Viridiplantae > Streptophyta > Pinopsida > Cupressales > Cupressaceae > Sequoiadendron > Sequoiadendron giganteum. Next base: position 504,061,727 of record CM021106.1, read on the forward strand.
ATTTCCACTGTACAATTTGTGTTCAGCAGGTTCCAGGTATTTTTAAATACTTAACATTTTGTTTCAGGGCAACTCAAGAAATGCAAAAATCGTGTCAATATTGGTTTAGTGTTTATCAATCAACTAGGGGCCATTTGGTGCCACAAAGTGACTTAGAATATTTTTATAATTAAAAAATTTGTTTCCTTCAGCTCAAATCCACTTTTTTACTCATTTCAATTAAGTATACTTGTGTATGTGATCAAAGTAGCTTCTAATTAATTTATTTATTATGCCTTTGAAGTTGATTTAGTGAAGTGTGCATAGTAAAAGCTTTAAATCCTTTTAAAAGACTCAATATTTCATGGTTTTTTCAATTTGTGAAGTCTATGTACCAAATTTGAATCTGAATAAAAAATCTGTCTTCTGAATCCAAATCTTGTAATTGTGATTCTAGCATGGCAAATGTGCCCAGAAATATAATAGACAAATAGATTCATTATCTATCTTGAAGAGACATAGAATCACAGAGGAATCCATGGCATATTAACTAACAATTTCACCAATCAGTCTATCATTAGTCCAAAACTTGATTATTGTTGACCTTAGTTTTCTTCAAAATGCCACACGGATCACAAGTAGCCAGCCAGCCAACACGCCACCCAGGAACCATCCATCGCTTTGAAATGCTCCCAAGAGTTAGCACTGGTACAACAGATGCAAAGGATCCCATTGGAGTGAATGGATTATCACCAAAAGTAAGATGACCATATACTTCATCTGAGATAATTAATATTTGCAATCTCCTAGCTGTCTCTGCAACCTGCAAGAAAGACAAAAATTTAAATTCCTCACAAAGAACACCTAGTATTCAAAACGTTGAATTAGGTAAGTTTTAACTTGAAAAACTTATATATATAGCCTTATTCTCTTAATTGATCAATGACTAACATAATTATAATGACTCCAGGGAAAACAAGATAGAGACAAGTTACTTTCCATAATGATAACATTTTAATCAGACAGAGTCTGAACCAAGTCTGCTTTAGAATGTAATTTTTAGAAATTCTAAATCAAATTATTTGAAAAATGAAAGAAAACTTCTAAACTAATTTAACAGAAATGCAAAATCTAACAGTAGGAAATATCCAATTATGCATCCAGCCCAAAGCATACCTGAGATAAATGATCCTGACTAAAAACAACACCGCATGGGTTGCTTGGATTGATAATAACCATTGCAACTGTGTTGTTGTCAGCTATTGCCCCAACTTGAGCCAAGTCCATTTCCCAATCTCTTTCTGGAACTAAATCATAATACCTGAATTCAATACCTTGGTATGCCATCATTGCTTCATAATATGGAAATCCTGGCCTTGGAAGAAGAATGTTTGCACCTTCACGACCTAAGACTTTGATTGCAAAATCAATACCTTGTATACAGCCAACAGTCAGATAGACATCATCTGCAGACAACTTATAAGGCAAGCCTTGTGAAAGATAATCTGCAACCACTCTGAAAGTGACAAAGCAAGATCAACATAAGAGAACTGATATCAGACAACTTTACTTCATTGATGATGGATAAATATTGTCAATCCATTAAATCAATACCTCTAATTTCTGTGTAAATAATGAGAAGTATAAAAAATAGACTAATTTCTCCTATTTAAAATGCATTCCATTTGAGGGTAAGCACACCATAAAAAGCTTAAAATTAAGCTTCGTTTGACAACACCATATAGCCCTTAAACTCATAAATTTTTCAAAGCTATTCTTTGCATCTAGTATTTATGATAAACACTACATCATCAAGCACAGAAAAAATACCAAGTAAAGTATAACAATAGCTAAGAGAGTATCAATAGAAGTTAGAACAATCCAAGAAAAAACAGCTAGAGAGAATAGTTACAAATGGTCATAATGCATTTCCCATAAGTTTGCCAATCCAAAACTGACTTGACATAAAAATGACTCAAGGCCTGCATAGATTTATGAAATGTTAGAAATATTATTTCTATACAAATCCCTGAACTACTAGAAGCTATCATACAATTTGCAAATTATTATGTTCAACCCTAATTGCAAGACACAAACTGACATCCATGCTTCTGTTTCTTGCCTCAGAAACAAATTTCACATTTTGAACAGGTGATTCTTGTTGCAAGTGAATTCTTGAAAATACATGTTTCTAAGTATTTGCAAGTTGCAAGATGACTCACCTTTTGGCAATTATGCTCTTGGCTGACATAAAGGCTCAACCATCAGTTTGTTCCCACCCTCTCCCAACAAAGGGCCATTAGTCTCTTGATAGATAGATCAAAGAGGGCCTTTGGTGCAGACAAGGATCGGGTACCCAGTGAAGGATAGCTAATCCTAACAGCTACACACTCACAGCCACTGGCTTAATCAGACATTTGTAAAAAAAATCTTCATTATCCAAGATTTAGATTATCAACTTGACTCACAGGCATACGGTCCAGCAACAAGGACTTACAGTCTTCTTCATTGCCTCACATACAAACATCAATAGGTTTTCCACTTAGCCAACCAAGGAAATATCTGTGTATGATACTACATTCCCTTATCCTCGGTCAGAAAACTAAGGGGAATATGTTCAATAATCCTCTCTATACTCTACCCCTTCTCATCTTGTATATATCTCTGGCCTTATACAGAAGTGAAAAGGTCAGTTATAAAATAACAAGCCCTCATCAAATGGGTAGACAATCTATCACAGCCAACCCAGCTCCAGCATAACCATGCAGCATCAACACACCTAGAGAAATTTTAATATCCTATGGCTAGAAAAGATTAACTGTAATGTCCCCAATTAATTTTTTTGAAATTTTACAAATATTTGATGAATACATAACCCTCACACTTTCTGAATACATAGCATACGGTGATTAGGACATTATTTGGCAGCAAGCCACACAATCTAAATAAATGCAATGACTGGAAATGAAATTTATAATTAATGCCATGGTGGCATAGCCATCCAGACTTACAAATCAAATTTAAACTGACAGAAAACCATCCAATTTGTTATAATAAGTCATTACAATATAAACTAAAATGATAGCAAAAAGCTCTCAATAATAACAACATATACTATGAATAGTGATGGAGAATTAGCAATACTCAATTTTTACAATCAGCTGTGGGAAACAACATCAACATTAATTCATTTGATCTGACAGTAATAAAATGATGCAAACCTCTAAATGATACATCTCTGCTGAAATTCCAAGGGACTACTGATTTATTACTGAAATATCACTCCAAACTGTACAACACTTGTCCCAATTGGAACAGCACCTCCAAGAAGTGGTCCAACTGGCTGCAATACCTCCAAAGACTGCTCAAAACTGCCAAACAAACACTTGAACTTGATCGGCTGTTATCAACAGCCCAATAAGACTCCCAGAAATGCACCAATTCACCCTATAAACATCATGCCCAGGCCTGAAATAAGTATGGCCCTTCTTCAAGATGGTACAGTTTAAAAAACCAGCGTGAACACACTTGCATGAAAGGTGTTAGGCTGATAGAAAAGTGTGACAAGATTTGATTGTTTCAACACTCTTAAAACTGCATCGATCCTTACCAAGTGTGATCCATTGGAATGCAAAAATGTACAGCCTAAAAATGGAGAAACAAAATGCATCAAATATAAACTACAAACATCAAATTGCCCCTCAACCTTATACAGCCTACACATATGTACAACCAGGTACAAGCAAGTGATACATTCTAGAAAAAGGCTTGTGCCTGGTACAAGAATCCTTCAAATTTGACAATTTTTACATTGGAAAAGATATGAATCGATTCCTTCACCAAAATCATTCAACAAACTCCAAAACTGAATACTAAAATGCTCTGTGTATTTCCTGTGTGGAATAACCCACTGAGAATCTGGGAGCTTTTGTTCCCAAACTCCAATAAGACCTCAAGGGTTTTCCTCCTTGGATCTTGCAACCACAAGGTTTCGTCCTTGGGTTGGTTTTCAAACACAAGTACTCTAAGAATGAGAGTTCATAATATCAATCATTGAATATTAATTCTTTCTTTTCCTTTTTCCCCTCCACTACTTTATTTTGAAGTTTGTAACTCCCCTCTTGAAAATCCTTCCTAACTTTTAGTTTATAACTCCCATCCCAAAAGATAGAGAAATAATAAAATATTCCTAGGAGTTACAAATGGCCTTATTGTCCCCCATTTAGGTGGCTCATAAAAATAAAATATTTAAGTCATCCCTTACAAAAAATTTCAGTTAATATTAGGATTAACTTAAAGTCTAGGAATACCCCTAGGCCCACTTTTCTAATGACAATTTATTAAAACAACTTATAAGATATCCTTTAAAATGTTATAACTTAAAGTAACTAGTATTGGGTGAAAATTTTGTACACCTGGAAAGGCATGCAAAATTGTGGTTTCAGCCACAGTGTGTGAGTTAAACTGTCCTATTTTCAAAGGGAAGGCTCCCCTTTTGCTTTTTATTTTAACAATTCAGAAATAAACTCTAACTATAAATCTATTCTAAATCTGGGTGAAACTCTATCTTGTTCTCTTTTTTCAGAAAAGACACTTATTCTTTTCTCTTATTTCAGAAAAGAATCACAGCTGAAAGCATAAATGATTAATGAAGTAAACAAATAAAGAAGCAAAGTTTTCATAAAGGCACAAAGTCCTCCATTGCTCCTCTGGGACAGGAAAACAAATTGAAAGCACAAAGTCTTTGACAACTTACTCTCCTATCAACCTTTTTAGATGATTTTTTTGGTAACCAAGTACAGTATGTAGCAGCTCAAAGTCTAACTACATGATGCACTTTTTATACACAAACATAGAAAATAAAAGCAGCACAAAGTCTGCAAGTTACCCCCTTTGCTTGAGCGTTCTACAATAGCTTCAAACATGACAAACAACTCAAAGTCTGCAGTATCAAATCTGAAAACCAATCTAAAACTCCCAACGCAATAAGCAGCTCAAAGTCTGCAAAATTGAGCTTGAATCCCTCTTGTATAACACCACAAAACTCACAATCAATATGCAGAAAATGTGGTCACATAGCACCTTAAATCAACACAAAGTTTGAAAGCAATTTGCCTCTTTTAATTGACTGTAATCTGATTTACATCTAAGCTCAAAGTCTTGAAATGCACACACAAACTGGCAGAGTTTTGTTGTACTGCCAAAAAATAGATATTACAATAGACCCCCGTCAAGTATTTATAGGAGAGAAGCCTTGAGAAAAAGGTGGGAAGATCCCAACAAACTTGAAAAATTCTCTCAACCATTAACTAACTGCAGTTGACTTATTCAACATTACAAGTCCTATTGTAATTTGACTTGTAATGTAATTGCATGTAATTACAAGTTACAACTTTGCAAGTGATACTATCACATGTAATTACATTTTTCCATTTTACACGTAATTTGTCAAAACTAAATTACAAGTACACAATTGAAACTATTTTAAGCGTCCAAAGACACGACTTGAACTACATCATCCTTGATTGGGTCTTCATGCTGCTGTTTGGAAAACATTCTTCCATCTCTGTCTTGAAAGCATTCTATGCTCAATCATGTCACTTATTCAACTCCTTGTGTCGATTCATCATGTTGTTGTTCTTTCTTTGTATCATTCTTCAACCTTGGAATTTGCTTGAAAAATAAGGCCCATGCCTTATATTATTGATTTGGTAGGTCATGCGTGCAAATAGGCCTAACGAGAATGAGACAAAGAGGCTGCAAAAGTGGGGCCAAAGCTCAATTTCGGGTTTTGGAAGGCTGACTGCAAGTGCAAGTGAAAGGTGACTTACTTGCAATGTGGAAAAACATTATTACAAGTAAACTTTACAAGTATGGGAAGGAAAAATGATAAGACTTGCAATGTGGAAAAATGTTTTTAAAAGTTAAAAATGCTATGTAAAACTCTATTTCAAGCAAATTGGGTTTCTAATGATCCATTACAAGTTACTTTTAGGAAATCACTTGTAATAGGGCTTTTAAACTCTCATTACAAGTTACTTTTAAATGTAAAAGTGAAATCGGGTTTCATGAAGCCCATTACAAGTGACTTACTCACAAACTCATATGGGTCGGGTATCTTAAGACCATATGCAAGTAACTTTTAAAACAAAAGCACCTTATGAGAACTTGTAATCGGGTCTCCAAGACCCGATTGCAAGTGACATAAACTTGACTTGAGACCTTTTCACTTGTAATCGGGTCTTGGAACCCCAATTACAAGTTACATGTAACTTTAAAAAGTGACTTAAAAAGCCCTTTACTTGCAATCGGGTCTTGGGACCCCCATTACAAGTGAACAATTAAAACATAAAAGTGACTTGCACTTGCAATGGTAAAACCCGAAATGACTTAAAAGCATAAAAACATGAAAAGTAATAGGACTTTTAGACATGTATTACAAGTGCAAGTAAAAAGTGACTTGTATTTTTACTTGCAATGAAGATCAAAATCCCCCCACTTGCAATGACAACCCAAAAACCCGATTTTGACTCAAAGACAAGGCAAATGAAGTCAGAATGCGATGAAATTTGGAGCAAAGATTCAAAATGACCCAAGGAATAATTTTCATTTTTGAAACAGAGATTTTTCACCTAGTAAAGTGTGCCTTGACACAGAAAGATCCCTACTTGCAATGGTGATCAAAAATCCCGAAATTGGACAAAACAAAGGGAAAAACATGTCGAAATGCTCCCAAATTTCGCACAAGGCAAAATAGGAAGGAGACCAATGGCTGCACAATTCAATTGGAGAATTTTGGTGCCTCGAAATGCATGCCATAGATATTTATGAAGAAATTTTAGGCAAAATTTCATATGGGTTGTCCAATTTTGAGAATTCAAAATTGAGGACAACAACTAGGGCAAATTAAAGTTATTATTTTAAAATGACTTCCCTCACCATACCTATAAGCCTATAGAAAATAAAATAATAGGCTTAGGTGCTCTTGATTGTCTTTGGTCTATAAAGGGGACATGACACTTATGCTTCCATAAAGACTTGTAACTATTGCATTGAAGTTCTAACAATAATAAAGGAAGACTATGGCATAACAATTGATCCATGATCTATGCTAGGAAATAGCAAAGTCGACCTTACAAGTGGAGCCCACAACATCATTCTTGGCAAAAAGGTAGTCACTATTATAATTAATAACCACGTCCAGATATGTCACTACCACCAAGATCTAGTAAGCCAAATATAGCCAGTTGTCCTCGCATCCAACATCAAGGGATATGCATAAAGTAAAGGCCCAAAAAGAGAACCAAGGCGGGTCCCAGTAGCAAGGAATTTTAACAATTATAGGTGAGGCAGACCCCATCTAAACACCATGTTCCATATGAAAACAAAGAAAAGTGTTGAAATTACTTAGTAGGTTCTAGCTAGAATTTTCAATGCCCAACATAAGATTAAAACCCAATCAACGATAGGACAAATTGTGTGGGCCTCAATGAATCAGTAGGAATTTTTAATTCTCCCAATAATTTGCATCCTTACTATCTAGCTTAGCTCTCCTATGGACCTCACACAAAAGACAACAAAAGAACTAAATTAACCCAGCCAAAGATGAATTTGTAGGTCTGAGTAGGTAAGGGGAAGTTAGCATCTTCTATAGGTGTTGGTGGCCCCCACAATCTACAACAAGATAAAGAACAAAAGTGTATGCCCAACGAGGAAAACAATGTGCAAAAAAGAGGCCACAAACATAGATATGAAAATTTAAACACTGAACGAGACCTACAACACAAACAAAACCAAAAAGAAAACCAAAATTGTTTGAACAATATTTTTTTGGGTATGCAAGATTGTGAATGTCCCAAACATAGTTGGCAAACTAGGTGAGTACTCGTCAAGTTGGAAACTACTCACCAGATTTTTTGTTTGGCAAGTACTCGCTAAGTTTTTGGTGAGTTTTTTCAAAAAAACTCAAGGAGTTTGTGCTATTAACTCAGTGAGTCCCTACCCAAACAAAAAACAAATCATTTTTTATAAACATAAATGTATCAAATACATAATTTCTCCCTTGTGATAAAATTGTGAAGATGGTGTGCAACATGAACTTTGTGTAGTTTCCAAGGCCTTAATTTGGGTTTGGCGACAGGGGCTCTACCACTTGACCCCACCCTATATTGCAATAAAGAATGCACCACAGGCATTGTTCTCAGACCCCATGAGGGGCATTGCCCCTAGACCCCCACGAGGGGCATTGCCCCTCAACTCTATTGGGGGTGTTGCCCCCAGACCCCCATGAGGGGCACTACACCTCAACCACATTGGGGTCTCCACTTCCAAACCCCCACAAGTTATTGGGATCTCTTGTCAAATAAGAAATCTGATTGCAATGAAGGGTTTTGGGAGTGGAGACTAGACTCAACAACTTAGACAATTATCTTTATCAGTATCAAAGATCCAATATGCCATGATTATTATAAAATACAATACAAACTTCACCTTCACACAAGAAAGGTAGAGGACGAATCAGATGCCATTGATTTGGATGGCATCGATCCTTATAGTGGATTGGAAAAGGCAAGATGAGGAAACCCCATTGTTTATTGCAGACGAGATTCATGATTTTGAGAAGCAAGCAATGGAGGATGTAGCTACAGCAAAAGGAGCTACTAGATTGTCATTAGATGGCATTGATGAGGTAGAGGAGGAGTCATTGCCATCTAGCAGCAAGATGGAGGTTGAGTCAAAGCCACAAACACAACCTTCAATGTCGAGCAAGGAGCTGCAACGAATTACAAGGATTAGAACCTCTACACAAGTTTTCACTAGACCAAGGAAGACGATGATGTAAAATGTTGTCATATGCAATTTATAAATAATGATGATGATTTTCAAAGGCGATCATCATAAATTTATAATAGTTGCCATCTAACTATTGTATCAAGATTTTGCATAATGATGCGATTTTGTACTCAATTCGTATTCAAATGAATCAAATTTAATAGAAAACACTTTTGTACTCATTTATAGACTCACTAGATACATTTTGTCATTTAATTTTGCAAAAAAAATGTGTTTTTAAAGAAATTTAAGCAATTTTTAAGTTTCTGAGTTTTTTACGAGTCTTTGGTGAGTCTCAAATTTTGGTTCTCCCAAGTTTTTGTTGAGTTAGGGTCTACCAACTTGTTGTACCCCAAATTAAAATTTTCGCTACACTTAGGCATTTTGAAGAAATGAGTCAAAATACTATTAAGTCTGTCAAAAAGGTCAAAATTGGGATTTACATGTCTTGCATAATGGTCAAAAATTTAGAAATTTCAAAATCAGACAGTTTGGGTTGGCTCAGAACGATCAAACCAACAATACCCAGATTTCAATTTTTCATCCTTAAATTTTAGGAAAATTTCTATTTTTAGCAATTTTCTAAAAATAGAAACTGTTTCTGGGTTTCTTAAGAAACGGATATTTGTAAAAATTTCTAAAAATAGAAATTTTGGCTTTAAGGACTGGACTGATTTTGATTGGTTCAAAATACTTCCTCATCAAGCTGGTGCAATCAGAATCACGAAAAGATCAATTTTACCCTACTGGGTCTATTGCGCTTTTTCAGAAGCTGTTTTGGGAGATCCAAGGTCATCAATGGAGGTCATGTCAGCTACCAGGTGTTACAATCAGACGTTCAAGCATCAAACAGAAGCTGTCAACGAGGAACGTGCACGAAAAACGAAGAACAGAGAAAGGAAGATTGAAAAATTGAAAAATGTAAAAATTTGTCTAAGTCTGGAGACTTCAGGCGCCCTAGTCAAGAAAAGGCGCCCATACCTCAATGCCTTAGAAAAAATTTCTGTTCCGGCAGTCAACGACAAGGAAGGCACATTTGACGAGGTAAAGGTTGAAAATATGATAAAAATGACTAAGTCTGTCAGCCATGGGCGCCCCTGAAGAAGAAAAGCGCCCAGCTTTTCAAGGAATCAAAAGTCAAAATTAGGGTTTCTGCCTCCAAGCCTTTGTTGCTCAAAATCCTGCCAGCTTCGCAGCAGATGTCTCTGTCAGCTCGTCAGATCACACAGCCACTGGCAAATCCAAATCAAACAGGGGTCACGGAGAGAGGTGTTTTGAATCCTGAAGATGAAAAACAAGAAAAATGGCTCTCTGTGGAAGAGATGGGCACACCTAAAGAAAAAGGGCGTCCAAGTTTTTAAGATGTCAAATGATGAAATTTGCAGAAGACGCCTCCAACATAACTTCGTCAAACTGGATCAAGCTTTCCAACGCAATCATCAGCACTTCCGTCAGAGTTGTCAGTCATCAGATGTCGCAAGTTGAACAGAGGAGAAAAAATGAATGAAACGACAAAAGTCAAAAGCAACAGTGAAAAACTCAGAATAAAAACTATCTCTGGAGGAGATGGGCGCTCCTGAAGGAGAAGGGCGCATAGGGTTTTGGGCTGCCAGATGTCAATTTCCGGAGATGAGGTATCCAGAAGACCCTTTCCAGAATCTTCATAGCTATCCAATGAATCCATCAGTTAGTCAATCTAACTAGTATAACGCCCGGAATCATGAATTCATCTGAAGGTCAGAAGATGAGCAAAGTTTGAAAATCATCAAAAATGGCTAACACTAGAGAAAATGGGCACCCCTGGTAGAGATAGGCACCCGACAATTTGAAGGGTCAAATGAACTTTTTGTCAGAAGACGTCTCCAAAACAATGTCGTCAGATTTGATCAGCCTCTGTGATGTAACGTTCAGCTCGTCCGTCGGGTCAATTTGGAAGCCGAGAGACGGGATCAATCGAGGGTTGAAAATTGAAAAAAGTTGAAAATGATGAAAACTTGGTTAAGTCTGGGGAGACTGGGTGCCTCACCTCAAAAAGGGCGCCCAACTTTTCATGCCTTAGAGAAATTTTTGAGAATTTTGAAAGAAGGAAAAAACGCCTAAGTTCATTGCATGAACTAAATTTAGGGTTTTCAAAGAATTAGGGTTTGAGAGTTGTTTCTCAAGGCAAAACTTATTTAAAGGCATCTCTATGTTTTATTTTTCATATTTTCTTCCAGGTGGTCTTCAAGGAGAAACAGAGCAGCAACTTCAACCCTTATTTTCAAGATTCAAGAACATAAACTTGCTGGTTTTTCATAATATTTTCATATCAGCACTCAAAGAAGGCTTGTTTTTTCATATTTCTTCATCCAGAACATCAAATTTGTGGAGAGGGAGGCTATTATTTTCAATTTTCAGCAAGCTGGTTCATATTTGTTCTATTTTCTGGACAAATTTTTGAAGGATTTTCTCAAGGTTGCAACAGTTGCTTTTTATTTTGCATGTCAGAGAAAACTTCAAAATCTTCCATTTCTAATCTTCTGGGTCTATACCAAACCTTCTTCTAATCAAAACCCATATCACAGCTTTTTTAGAGAAACTTAAAGTGGTTGCTTTTTCAGTCAAAGGCCAAGGTTTTCAACATCTAATCAACTGGGTTCATCTAGAATATGCTCATGAACAATACCCAAATGTCAGCTTTTTCTACTTTTTTCAGAGAAAATTAGGGTTTGCTGTTTTTTCAGTCTTCACTCGAAATTTTCAAAAACAGACGATCTGAGTTGGCTTGTAATAGAATTCTAATCAAAACCCATATCTCTGAAAAATTTCCAAAATTCGTCCGTTTGACGAAGAAAAATCAGAAAATTTGTCAAAACTTGTCAAAACCTAGGCATGTTCACAGTCAATCTTCAAGTTTTGCAGAATGGAGTACATTCCTACAGAGTTTAAGACCAAATCAGCACTGTACCATGATTTCATAGAAACAGCCGAGACTGACTTACATCATATCAAACCAGTATTCAATCTACGTCCTTTGGAAGATGCAGGCAATACCACCATTAGGCATCTTGGCCATTCAGGTCTTCTCGCAGCAGCATCCATACCTTTCTCAGTACAGAGCTTAGAATTCATAATTGCTTGTATCAAGCATTATAATCCTGCCACAAGAGAAATCCAATCAGTAGATGGAAGAATCATATGCAACCTAAAGCCAGACATGATTGAGAAATGCTTCTCAATTCCACCATGGCCTGGAAGTGTTACCATCAACATAGAGGAATGTGAAAGGATATGGGAAGAGCACCAAGAAAAGTATAGCAAGAAGATTGCACACAGGTGGCTAAAAGAAAAACATAGTGCATTGCCAAAGAACATCGAGAGAGGAGAGTTCAAGGATGAATTTGCTATAATAATCACCTTACTCAACAGAATTACTGGTCAAGCGGATGCAACGAAGTTTCAGCCTTGGATGTTCTACATGATACTTCATATCATGAAGAAGACAGAGTTCTATGACTGGCCTACATTAATCAGTGATTGCCTTCCTCATCCAATAACTGAATATTTCAATAGACATGCATTCCACATGATCTCCTACCTAGTCTACTTAGTTGCCTTTCAGGGTAAATTCAGAGGGTTAAACACGAAGGGTTCTTTAAATGTTCAACATGTCTACAATTACTACACTCAGTTGGAGTTCACTGTGGCATCACATCATTACAAAAGAGTGAATGAAGCATTCTTAATCTATACAGTGCATGACCTGGACAATGAGCTACATGTTCGCATTTCATGTATTGCCAGGTAAGCAATGTCAAAATGGGCGGATTGGTTTATTCAGTTTGCCACTTTCACTTACTTAAGGGTTTATGGCTATTTAGGTGCTCCTCTTATGTTGTCGAGGTATCCGTCAGATGAAGTCGTGTGTATGGAATTTCTCAGACAAATATCAAATGTTCACACTCGCCTGCGCAACAAAAAGAAACCAACATTCAGCTTCCCTTTTGCTTTGGGTATTTACAGGTGCAGATCATCCGCAGATGCTAGAATAATGGGTAATGATTTAGATAAACTTGGTCTCAAGCCTTTCAACAAGAGACGATCTTATGATCCCCATGGTGTCTATGCAACTCGACTTGGTCAAAACTACGCTCATGTGCCCGCACTTGAAGACTTTTGGGCTAACTGCAGAGATGAGTACGAGGTGCGAAGGCGAAGCAATAGTAGACTCACCCTTCATCAAATGAAAGATTGTTTATCCGAAGACATTGAAGGGTTATCAGATGATGACGGGGATGTAATTCTCCTAGCCTATACTCGAAATCAGATTGAGCAACAATCTCTTCCACAGGTTAACTGGGCTAACAAAGAATGCATTACAGTGGAAGAAAGGACTCGTCAAGTTGTTGATTACAGCAAGACCTTCTTGACACTCAAAAGAATGAAGTCCATTCCAGTAGCAGAGCCACCAAGGGTTCATCCATTGCCTCCTTCTTCTTCTAAAGTTCAGTCAAAGACAAAAGGAAAAGGTAAAGAAGTTGTGAAGGGTAGTAGGTCTACAAAGAATGCAAAGAAGAGGTTGGATTTCACAAGAATTGTCATCCAGGAGCAGCCAATGAATGAAACAGAGGTTCCTTCACATGAGCTCATACCGCAAGAGGAAACCCAAGATGTGCCTTTGATACAAGACCCTTTACCATCTCCTAGGTCTTCACCAATTCACATTGATTTGGAAGACGAGGAGATAGAGGAAGATTTTGCAGTTATTCCTCCCATGGATGTTAGTAGAGATACCACATCTTGGCTTGAGAGCTCCTTGGGAAGGACAAGATGAAGGCCTTCTTATCAGTTTAACTTTGATGATGTATATCAAGAAGCACCCAAGAAGAAGGCCAAGAAACAAATACACTTTGAGAGAAATCCTGATGGTGAAATGGTCATGGAGACAGCTTCGCCTCTTGAAGATAAAATCAAGGATGAGGTGGATGTCGATGATTTTATAATGGTCAAGGCAAATCTTGGTAAAAGTACTCGACATGCTGACATGAGTTTGTTTAAGATGGTAACAGAAAATATTCAAGAAAGAGTGCAGAAGGATGGAGAAGACAAGGCAGCCCTCAAGGCTGAAAATCGTCAACTCCGGTTATGTATATCAAATCTCATTCATGGCACCTCACAAACAACACAATTGCTGCCCCAAGTTTTAGAGACACCAGCTGATCAGTAGCAGTTAAGGCAGTTAGTTATTTGTGGAAAACAAACTCAGGAATGGATTGAAGAGTTCATCATCAGAGGAAAAGAGATTCTAGCACAGGTCTTCCAACTGAGATACAAGGCTCATGACCTACGTCAAGATATCCAGGATTTTGAGCAGTTGATAGCTAAGTTCAAGCCTATGCACGAAATCATAATTGCAGATTTAGAGATGGCTTATGGCTTTACAATGGCAAGAGAACACAAAAGACAGATCCTAGAGTGGAAAGAAGGTCACCTTTTCAAGGTTAATACATATGTTAGAATATCTGAGGAGTTTGCAGTGTATAGGCAAAGGGTTATTGATACTCTTAAGTTCATCAGAGAATTTGTTGCAGCAATTCCTTGTCAGTATTGCCTTGAAGATGGTTCATACATTGGGCTTGACGTAGTCCAAGCAGAGTTTCAGAGTATTTTGCATGGCAGCGATGGCAGTGTTGGAAGAATGAAGATGGTTTCCATGATGTTAGCGAAGTTTGAGAAAGCGGCCAATGAGAGCGAGGATTTCTTGAGATCTATTGCAGATGGCGAAGAAATCTTGGAAAAGCGGCATTTTGCTATTAATAGTATCAGCACTCCCACCAAAGATGAAGTTGCCCGCTTTTTAGCGGATGTGATCGAGATTTAAATCAGCTTTCTTCTAGAAGCTTCTTCCACCTTTTCTTTCTATTCTTGTATCAATTCTTATCCATTCTTGAGGATAGAAAGAAAACAGTTGTAATGAGTTGGCACTTTCCTTTTTTAGATGCTTTCTAGGTTTAAATGTTTTAATCTTTTCTAGAATTAGAAATAAAGCTTGCATGTTGGCAAGTAGTAGTTGTAAAAGCAAGGAGATTTTAGGGTTCCCTACTCCTCTGCTTAGTTATAAATAAGAGCAGTGTTTGCTCATTTTTCTTTAACCATGCTTGTGATAACAGAATTGTTGAGCCTATGCCTTCATGTTTGTTATCAATTAGTGTCAGTTCACTTTGTGTAAAGAGCAAGTTTGCATGCCTCCTTAGCTGCAAATCCTTGTTTAGTGCATGTGTTTTGTGTCAATTGTAATCTGGTTTGATCGCATGTTGCAAGTATTTTGCTACAACTTGTTGTCCCGGAATTGTAATCTTTGTGCTCGAAGTGTGGGAAAATAAAGTCTTGAAGCTTGCTTTGCTGCCCTTGATATAAAGTCTCATATTTCCGTTATTTGTGTAATACTTTTATGATCTCCTTTTTCAGCTCTCATTAAAATTCAGTAGATGTGTGTTGAAGAAAGTTTATTTAAGTATCTTTGTCAGAAAATCAATCTCGTCCATTTCTAAACTCTCTTGCTTTGCGTTTACTTGAGAGGATAGAAACGTTTTAGCGTAAGTTAAGTTGTAGTTGTCAAGTTTCATTTAAAGGGAAAACCTCAGTTGCAACATCTAGAGTTCTATAACCTTGTGTTCTCGCAGCTGAACCAAAAAGATAGGCAAAAATTAGTTTAGTTTATTTTCTTTATGCAACTCAGCAAAAGAGGGAGCTTCCCCTCCTAATTCGAAGAGCAGTTTTACTGCACATAGCTGTCCATTTCCAAAACGCTTTCCAGAGGTGCGATTTGAAACGCCAACACAACTATGGTCCCAAATACTCTTGCATCAACCTTTTGGCACCCAATCTATATAAGCACTAAAATAGGAGGAGAGTGCTTGTCCTTTAGGTTGAGGGGATCAACCTAGGGGAGAGGAATCATGTAACAAAAAGGCATTTATGCTCCCATACAACAAGATGAAGAGGTCAAGGGCCTTTAGGCACTTGTCCACTAGGACAAGATGGGAGCACAACAAAACTCTTGACCAATTGAATAGAAAGTTGTGAACCTTTAGTGAACAACCTTTCTCAATTTGTTAACTCTACTTGGCAACCAAAACATTAATTCTTATCTGAACTCTGAATTCAGAAGCAGGAAAAACCCACTTACCACCTTATGTTTTTGCTCTCGACCTCTTTTGGAAATGACTTTTGTTCGCATTGAATCCATATAAAATATCATTCATCCTCGAGGTTAGACAAACCACCTAAAACTTTGAATCTTAGCACCTCAACTCTTTATGCTTGCTGAAATGGTGGATGGTCACCTGCTTCCTAGATTTGGCTGTATTGTTCCTATCCCCTGATGAGCCAAGAAGAAATTAATCTACCATGAGAAACTAATACGAGTAACAAGATGAGCCAAATAGGTAGAACTACTCCTATCATTAACAAATAAAAGGTTCAATGAAGCTTCATTCAAAAAAATTATACAACATTCATGTGATGCCCACCTCTTGAAACACTCTACAAAGGAAGATGAAGTAGATGTCATTATTTCATGATAGATATATAATACATAGTGAATGCGCTCCATGGTGGCAACTTTGTTGACTATGGCTCATTGCTGCTCTACACCAATTGTGGATAGTTTTTTCACTGTCAACACGGTTGGTTGTGCACAACTCTACTATGGTAGAACATAGCTACACCTATCAGTCATCATACATAAATGCCCTTATGATTCTTCTCTGTTCAATGCAAAACTCCATCATTCAATTGCCTTGAGAGGGTAGTGTTCCTTTTCACCCAATGATTAGGACATTGTTTCTTCATTTCAATGCAGGTCAGATTTATATATAGGATGTCCACCCATGTAAAATGACAACAAACAGCTCAACCTCAGCATGGTCAGTTGAGCACTACTCAAGTTATTCTATGATAAAGCATACTTACACCTACCAATTATCATACCTAAAGGCCCACCCTTATGATTCTTCTCACTTCAATGAGAAACTTCATCGTTCAATTGCCTTGAGAGGGGTAATGATCCCTTTCACCTAGTGATTAGGACATTGTTTTTTCATGTCAAAGATGCAGGTCAGGTTTCCATATACGATGTCCACTCACAAAAAATGACAACAAACAGCTCAACCTTGGGGGAGCACATAAGGGCCATTCGAATTCTCTAAACATGTGCTAAAATACAACGGGAAAAGAGAAACTAAACCAGGCAAGTTCAAGGTGTGTGGCTTGGGCCCTTTATAATTCATGAAATATTTTAGAATGGATCTTTTTGACTTTGAAACTTAGATGGAAAAATGTTTAAGGATGCAGTAAATGGTTCGAAGTTTAAAAAATTATCAGCTAAGACGAGCAGTAAAAATAATTGATTTCTAAAATTTCAGTGAAGTAATCAAAACAGCCAGATTGGACTCAATTAATGACAAAGGTACAAGTAAAGATAGACAATTTATTAAAATATTTAATTTAGAGTCCATAGATTCGTGTGTCTTAAGTTACGAAGGACCATATCCATATTGCATAAATCAACATGAAGTCAAACTCACAAGACAACCATAGTGGAACAAGGAAAAAGAAAAAAGTAAAAGGATTGAAAAGGATTGTGGAAAAGATGCTAAAGGTAAAGGTCTTTTGAAATGGGTTAAATAGATGGTTGAAAACATTCCCACCATACAGCCAAGTATAAATTACTCCACAGTATGACATGAAAAAAATATTATTTTCCTTGACACTACTATATGGCTCTTGCAGCACATCATTTCCATCGTTCAACCTACACTAGATAGTCCATCACATGACCTAAAGAGAGTACTATGCTCATCCTCAACCAACGATATGCTCAACTTCTGATCATACCCTTGCTACAACTTTTGGTCAGCATACGACACCTCTAGGCAATTCAAGGTGTCATACAATCATTGTTAAAATTCAACCTCCAATAGTATGGCCCCCACTGAATCATTACACCATACAATCTCCTTAAGCTTCTCACCATACATCTACTAGCTCAAAGTCTCTATTGTA
The DNA here is from genome assembly GCA_007115665.2 of Sequoiadendron giganteum. Classification (NCBI taxonomy): domain Eukaryota; kingdom Viridiplantae; phylum Streptophyta; class Pinopsida; order Cupressales; family Cupressaceae; genus Sequoiadendron; species Sequoiadendron giganteum. The sequence continues at coordinate 504,079,583 of CM021106.1, forward strand.
TGTCAATCCACACTCTACTGTACACCCTTCAAACATACAACTTGGGTTTGAAAAAAATATTGTTGCAATTGCTCAAGAAAATTCCATTGCATGGTATGTTCAAGGAGTTTTCACTGTACGGTCTACTAAAGAGGGTACTATATGCCCAAGTCTCACAGCTCCACCCAAGAAACTACCATCTAGTCAGGTGAAAGTGCTAACAATTTAAATAACTAACGTACAATCAACAAAAGTTAATCATGTTACAGGAATTGTTTGATTCACTCAACCTATAAGGGTAAATTGTTCAACAAGCAACAACCTCTAAGTTTGCATTCTTATTTCCTGAGAAGAAGATGGTTGAGTTAGAGAGCTACAGAAAAATTCAAGGAGCTCAAAAGGGGACAGATACTCCTACAAGAAAAGGTTCAGAAAATGTTTTGTAGTAGAAAACTCGAGATTTGCAAAGGCAGCATTGCCAATGGAAGCTAAAGGGATGATCATTGATGAACAGTTGGATGACCATTGATGTGATACCAGTGATTCAGTCTCTAATAACAAAAGATTTTTAATATTAAGGGGCAGATTTCATCCATATTTAGGCATGTTTGATCAAGCATCTGCAGATTTTTATTGAGTTCCAGCAGGGCTTTCCACATGTTAAGTAGGGTTTCCACATCATCAAACTGAGCCCCTAGGATTTGGAGATCATCATCAAGCACACCATTGTTGATATTCTTCCAGGCTGCTAGAGTTTCAATTATGACAAATTCATCATTTCAGTGGTCGTTATCAGGTTTTGATCGGGATTTTGTCATTATTTCAGCAGGTTTTTATTGACCAAAAGCAAGATACCAGCATTATCATATTGGCGTGTTTGGAAAGCAAAATTTTCATGCTCTCTAGAGTTTTCAAAGTATTCAAGGTTGCAATTTTCAGCTAGGGTTTGGGGTCAAAATCAACAAAACAAACAGAACTCGTATTCAAAGCACCAAGATTGGTCTTCAAGGTTGTAGGACTTCTTCAAAAGATCTGTCATGGCCAAAACAAAAGAGTTCCATCAAAATTATTGTTAGGAGTTCCATGTCAACCAAACTATTTATAGCCTGTGCAATTATTTGCCATCCCCATATTCAAGGAAATAAACATATTCTAAAAAGTCTATTTGTAACAGCTATTTATAAATCAGCTATTATTTTATAGACTTTTAGAAAGTCTATTCTTAAGTAATAGTTATCCTTATCATAAATCTAATTGAAGATTTCCTGATTTAGGGTTTAGACTGTGTGGACAAAATTGTGTAACAATCTTGCTTTGTTCATGAGCAAACTATTCTCAGCTTAGAAGTTCCAGTTAACTTTTTACTTATTTTTCATGTAAAGTTCCATAAAAGCTTATAAATTAAGTGTCGTTTGCATTTAAATTCTCAATAGTAATCTTCATGCCTACTTGTTGCTGAAATTGTTAATCACTGAGTTCTTTGCTTTCTATGTTCAATTATCTTGTGAGTTAAGTAACATTTAGTAATTATTGCAATTGTTAAACGCAAAGTTTGTAGCTTTGCATGCAATTCTTCCTTGCTTAATTCATAGTAATCCTTGTTTGTGTTCATTTCGATCTAATCGCGTTTAAGTTGTAACTTTTGGTCTCTGCATTTAACCGAAAAGTGCAAGCATACATTAGCTGTTTAAGGTATTTTTCTGCAGTAAATAGAAAACATAAAAACTCTTTTTTTGAGTAGAAGTGCTGAATCACCTTGTGCCCTTATTCAAGAACCAAAAAACAATAATTTCATTAATCTGTTTACAATGTATATTCAAAGGCCCAAATTTTCAATTGTATATATCATAAAAATCTAGAGGTCCTCTCCATAGGTTCCAGGGTTTTTGTTTTATTTTTGTTACCAAAAGCTTCCTCTTCTAATTCAAAGAAAATTTTTTAACTTACACACTATTTTGTCTTGTGTCACACTGAAAGATGCAAATTAAAACACTAACAAAATGTTAGGGGTTTCAATGCCCCCAACAATAAATATTTGTTTAAGACTCAATTGAGGTTAGAGAAATCAGATCTAGTTTTCATCCAATAAACAAAGTTTTTGGCTAAGGACATTTATTTTTCATTGATGTGAAGCTGTCGTCACTGCACTATCTAGCTGTGGATTTCATGGGTAATTTGGAAGGGCAACGGATTGTTCGAAATCCTAGATATCTTAATCTTTCTTTGGTAGCTTCAGCCTCTTATTGGATCACTTCTTAATTTAAATTCCTCAATGTAGACATTCTAGCTTTTGTATGAATCTATATGGTCCCAATAACCCTATTATAAAAGCTCATTTGTGAGCAAAGATCTCCTATGCATTATCTAGGTGGTCTAGTCAGGCTTTTGTGATGGGGGGTTACTTTAATGCTATTGTTGGCACTAAGGGTAAACAAGGTGGCAAAGATTTTGCTAGCCACTCCATAATTGACTTTAAAGCCTTTATTGATTTGCACTCACCGTTTAATTTGGTACCCAAATGAGGAAAATGCGCCTAGAACAACAAGAGATCTGGTTTTTCGAATGTTGAGGAGCAGATCTGGTTTTTCGAATATTGCAGAGCGTATTGACAGATTTTTGGCCTCTCCAATTTGGTTGATTTATCATGGTTTTCAAAGGTGGTTTTGCACATTTAAAGCACAAACCTGTTCCCTGTCTTGCTTAACATTGAGTTTGATTCAGTTCCAAATAAATTTACATTTAGATTCGAATCAATATAACTTTTGAATCAGGATTTTCATGTTTTGATGTCAAAATGGTGGAACTCCTTTCCATCTTCAATCAGCCCCCACATGTTTGTCTTTTAATGCAAAAACTAATCTACAGCTATGGAGCAAGCAAGATTTTGGGAAAAAAAATTATGGTAAAGTTCAAAATGCAATCTGAATTAAATTCTATCAATAAATGTGCTCAAAAAGATGGCCTCTCTAATGCTCTTCTTCAGGCGTCAAATTGCTACTCTCCTTGATTCATGCTATGCTAAAGAAACAGGTTTTTTTTTAATCAAAAGTCTTGCGAAAAATAGGTCAAGGACAGGGAGAGAAATTCAAAGTATATTCCTTAGGTAGTTGTGATGCATCATTTGGTCAATCATATCTCCCTTGTTCGCAATTTTGAGGGCCTGGTTTTGAAGAATCTTTCAAACATTTCGATAGAGGCAGTTTTATTCTTCTCCAACCTTCTCACTACTCTAAGGGGCCCAAAGCTAAGAGATTTTTATTCCTTTACAAATCACATCCTTTATCTTATTTTTCACAAGCAGAATGGTATGTTTTATTAACCTTTTTCATTGGAAGTGATATAATGTGTGTTACATAAGGACAAAGTGATCAAATCTCCAATGATTTTCAAGCAAATTTTTATAAGCTTTTTGGGATATTATTGGATAGGAATTCATAGATGCATAAATCCTCAAAAAATCACAAAAATCTTGATTTTTAAAAAATCTTTGGTCGAAACATTTTTTTCCCCAAACAATCCCGATTTAATCAGCCATGATTTTTGTTGTACCCAAACCGAAATTTTTGCTTCATTAAGGCATTTTGCTTAAAATGGTCTAAACCTTGTAAAAGTGGGGTCAAAACTCAGTTTTTGGGCAAATAAAGTATGGGCTTTTAGTCAGTGTGATGCCAGGAAGATACTGGCAAAATTTGAAAATTTTGAAAATTAGGGTTTCTGAAATCTATTTTTAGCTCGAAACCCTAAAAAATAGGAACTTGTCAGAATTGGCTGAAATTAATTTTGATTGGCTTATTTCACATCACAATCACAGTGGTGAAGTCAGTTTCAGTTAAAAGTCAGTTTAAGGCTGGTGGGTAGTTTTCACTTTTTCAGGAGAAAAGTTAGGATCTTCGGGGTCATCAATGGCAGTCGGCCAGTACCAGGTATCAATATCTAAGCCTGAAACTCAAAGAGGAACGCTCTATGATAAAAGATGTTGGAAATAATGCTTTTTGATGGAGGGGATTTTCAGATTGGCAAAAAGTGCTAAAATATTCTAAGTCTGGGAACTTTTCACTATGTAACGTAGTAGACACTTGCGCAATCAACGTGCAAATCAACTTTATAGTGTCCGTACATGTGAAAATGATGAAGTATAGTCATCCACACACCTCAGCAGTCACAACGCTTCGACATGGTCAACCGCAGTGATGGATACAGCGTTTGCAAAGCATAAAATGGTGAAAATCAATGAATTCAAAACAAATCCGCTCCCCTGTAGCCCAGGGGCGCCCTTCCATTTGAAGGTCAAGATTTGAGTGTTTTGGATGAAGGATACATTCATTATGTTTAGTTTTCAGTCAGCTTTCCGATTAGCCATGAAGCAAGATTATCCGAGTTACAGAACTCCGGCAAACGAAGACAGAAGCAGAGGTTGCGAAGAGTGTTTTCTCACAAGGAGGCAGTCTAGAAATGCAGATCCGCTCCCTTCTAGCCCAAGGGCGATTTTCTTTTTGAAGGCCCAGATCTAGATGCATGTGTGTTTTGATGGTTTCAGTCTTTGTAGAATTAGTTTGGCTTTTCAACGAGCTATCAAGCGAAAGCGTATCCAGTACAGAAATCCAGTTATCAGCGTTAGAAGTGGAAATTGCAGGCAGGATACATATCAGAAGAAGTTTTTCAGAATGCAAATCCGCTCCCCTGTAGCCCAAGGGCGATCCTGAATAAGACCTGTTTGATGGATGAATTTGCAATTGAGGTCTTCCTGAGATCTCTTCCAGCTCAGTTTAGTTTTGCAGTGTACTCGTTCACAAGAAGATCCGATGTTCTGAGTAACTGTGACAGAGGTCCTACCGAGCACGTAAAACAAAGGATGGTGAAGTGTAGCTACACAAAGCTGCACAGCTGTAGGCTAGGGGCGATTCTCCTTTAGGCCTGCCAGATGGGGTTATTTGCAATTACAGTCTTCACAAGACTTGTGTGCAATTACTCAAGCTATCCAACGAGTCTAGCCGACAACCTCCGGGATTTGGCGAATGCTCGTACGTGCGAGGTCAAGATGATAATGCTGTAAAGAAGAGCTGATTGAAGGCAGTTCAAAAAATGACTAAGTGTAAGAATATAATTTTCTTTGAAAAAGGCGATTTTCTTTTAGAGGCCTTAAAAGCAATTTTCTGGCTTCGTCGTCTCCAAGAACATCTCTTGCAAGTTGACCAAACTGTACAGCAAGACAGACGGCACGCGTATCGGAACATTCCAGTTCCCGGTATCAAGGGTCAAAGTATGGTGTTCAGATGAAAATCACACTTTTGTCAAAATGGTGTTTGAGCTATCACAGAATAGGGGCGCTCATTCTTTTGGGGTTCTTAATACAATTTTCAGATCCCTCACATACAGTCATTGGATGCAGAATACTTCTAGTCATGCAATGAATCCATTATTCAGTCAGTGGAGTTCATTATTCATCGTCAGCGGCAGTTTGAAGCATCAGAAGGCAAAACTAAGAAATGGCTAAGTCTGGAGTCAAAACATCAATTTAATCAGAGGCGCCTAATTTTCTAAGGTATCAGATGATGATTTTAGCAGTTGTTGCTCCCAGCAGACATTTCATCCTTGTCATGCAAGCTTCGCGGTGGATATCTCAGCACGGTCGCAGGATCATTCAATCATCCGGAAATCAGAGTTGAACAGGGTCAGTTGTAACTTTGCAGTCAGCTACAAAATAGGAGATTCTCAAAAATCTCATAACTCTTGCAAATGGAAGCCTAAAAGATCAAAATTTGACTTTTTAGAATCAGGGAAGTGTGTTGAACACAGCAAGATGCTATTTTTGGCAAAAATGAAAAAAAAAATATTTTGCATGCAAAGCATTGAAAAGTGACGAATTTCTTCAAAGACAGATATTGGCGCCATTTTTAGTTTTTTTTGCATGTTTTAAAATTAAGATATTATTTTAGTCTAAAGACTCAGAGACAGTGGCAGTTCAACTAGAGAGAAGCCAATCGAATTCTTTTTTCTAAATTAGGGTTGCATTATGCATGCATGATGGTACGAATTGTTTATTTAAACAAGCATGGCGCCTTTCATCATTCACACAGCTTTGAAAGTTCGAATTTCTTCAAAGAGATTGGCGAATTTTCATCAAAGGATCAAGTTCGAAGGTGATAAAATATTCTTTTGCAGGTACAAGTTCAGATTCAACATCAGATTCAAGGCAAAGTGGCGATTTTGAAAGGAGACAAAAAAATAAAACAATCAAAATAATAAAAAAGTCTTTTTCTCTTCTATATTTCTTCCATCTTCTCGTCTTAAATTCTCTTGCATGTTCGAAGTGTTGGCAGATTTTGGCAAAACAAAATATCTGGGTTGATTCAGAAGAGCTTTCTCAGCAAAACCCATGTGCCAGAATTTTTCAGGAAAATTTGTTCCAGAACATCTGTTCTTGAAGCTTTAATTTTCTCAACCGAAATTCTTTTGCATGGCTGAGTAAAGGGTAAATTTTTGCATTTCTGACGTTCTGGGTTGTCTTAGAATCATTTTCTGGACAAAACCCATATCTCAGATTTTTTCGTAAAAATTCTCATCCGACAAGCTATTTTTAGCCTCAGCAGGCTATTTTTGGCTTTCCAGAAAAGTTGTCAGAATATAGCCGTGTGCACAGTCAACAGGCAAGTTTTTCAGAATGCAATTCACTCAGCTCGAATTCAAGACCAAATCGGTCTTAACCCACGACTTCATTGGAACAGTTGATACAAATCTACATAAGGTGTTGCTGGAGGTAGTTTTGGATCCACTCAAAATCAGGGATTCAGTTATCAAGAATATTCAACAGTCCGAGTTACTTGAGGCCGCTTCCATACCTATTTCAGTTCATTGCATAGAGTTTGTAAGGTCTTGCATTAAGCATTATAATTCTGTTGCACAGGAGATACAGTCAATAGATGGGTGTGTCATATGCTGTCTCAAGCCCCTCGACATTGAGCGAAGTCTGGGTATACTTTAACATCCAGACGGGTTGGTCATTTCCATGAGTTAGAGCGAGCAGGCATTCAATGTTGGACTAGATAAGTGTCGGGGTAAGATGATAGAGAGGTGGCTAAAACAGAAAAAGACCAAGTTGCCAAACAACATGGGTCGTGGCGAGTTCAAGGATGAGTATGGTATTTTGATTACACTGCTTAATCGTGTCTCAAGTCATGCAGATGCAAACAAATTTCACCCATGGATGTACTATATCATTGGTAGAATCATCTCTGGGCAAGAGCATTATGACTGGGCATCCTTCATCAGCGATGCTATTCACGAGCAAATCACCGGTTTCTTAGTTGCACACCAATTTCATGTGTGTTCTTACCTGGTGTACTTGATTGCTTATTAGAATCAATTTAACGGTTTGAATATGGTGGGCATACTCAATGTACAGAAAGTCTATCGTTACTATGACCAGCTTGAGTTCACGAAGGCTGAAAGTCATTTTAAACGTGTACAAGAGGCTTTCTTGACTTATACAATGAGAAACTTGGACCGGGAGTTGCATATTCGCATCTCGACAGTTGCTAGAGCAGCAATGAAGAATTGGGCAGATTGGTACATTCAGTTCCCTACATACACCTATATCCGTGTCTATGGATACACAGGAAAACTAGCTATGTTACCACGTTATCCTTCGGATAAAACAATATTCATGGAGTTCCTGAGGCAGCTGTATGAAGTTCACAAACGTTTGCGCATCAAGCGTAAACCAGTTGCCGAGTTTCCTTTGCAATTCGGGATGTATTGGTGTAAGACGGCAGTTGATGCTAAGACCGCAGGTCAAGAGTTGGAAAATTGCAAACTCAAGTACCTGGTGGATACACGCACATATGATCCTTGGGGTCATTACGCAACTCGCCTAGGTAATCTCTCTTATCACAAACCTACGATGGAAGATTACTGGGTGAATTGTGAGGATGATTTCAAGGTTCGCAGACGTAGCTATAGCAGGTTCTCTCTTCCGCAGATTTCTGTTTTCTTGGCAGAAGATGTGGAAGGATTGACAGAGGATGAGGGGGATACACTTCCTCAATTTTACAGAGAGCAAGTTGATGGACAACCACTGCCGTTAGTGAACTGGTATGCCAAAGAGTTCACATCTATAAAGGAGAGATCGAGCAGGGTCATCCAAAATAGTACGCTTTATTTAGAAAGCAGAAGGTTGAGAAAGGCATCCATGCCTAGAGCAGAGCCGCCACCAGAAGGACTTGTATTGCCTTCTTCTTCAAAACCTAAGCAGAAGAAGAGGAGTAATCCTCCTAAAAAGAATCCAGCGCCTAGTAATTCGAAGGGAAAAGCATCTGTTGCGATTCCACATGTAGAGCCAGTCAGAGAAGTTATTCAGACTTCTCCACAGCTTGAGGTTCAGCCCCGTATGCCGTCACCGACACCATTAGAGCAGCCTCCCATTCCAATTCACATTGATTTGGACATGGATTCACCTCCTCGCAGCGATTCTTTTACACATTCACATTCATCAGATCCTCCTGCGACTAGTACAGATCATTCCAGTGGGATTAGTCGGGATTCATCTTGGCTTGAGAGTCAACTGGGAAGAAAAAGGAGACAACCATCTTACATACTTGATCATTCAGATTTCGATCATGACCATCAAGATGTGCCTGAAAAGAGGATCAAGAAACAGATACATATTGGGAGAAGTGCAGATAAGGAATTCATTGTTGAGACTGCTGCACCTCCAGAAGATAAGAGTCTAGACGAGATGGAAGCTCAAGACTTCGAAGTTATCACAGTTCATTTCGGTAAGAGTACTCGTCAGACAGATATTGATCTCCTACAGGTTGCTACAGATAGCGCCAAGGATAGGATGGTGAAAGATGGTGAAGATAAATCAGCTCTCAAGGCTGAAATACAGCAGCTTCGCCAGTACATTTCTAGCCTTGTACACAGGACAGGGGATGTTGTCACCGCGCTTCCACATATGTTAGAACCACCAGCAGAGCAGGGTCAGATTGATCTCTTGGTTGCATATGGTAAGCGATTGGAGGAATGGGAAGAGGAGTTTGTTGCTAGAGGCCGCCTTGTACTTACAGAATTGTATCAATTGCGGTATAATGCACGTGAGCTTCGTCTATGACTTCAAGATGAGGAACGTGATTTGGCCATTAGTAGAACCAGGGATGAGATTCTGATTGCCAACTTGGGAATGTCATTTGATTCAGTCACAAAGGCAGAAGATAAAGAAGAGGTCTACATTTGGAGAACACAGTTGATCTTCAAGGCAGAGATATAAGGAAAGATAGCATCTGAGGTGGCTGAGAGCAGAGAGCATGTTACTAGTGCATTCCGCTATATAAGAGACTTTGTGTCTCAATTACCATGTGTATATCAGCGTGTGGGTGGTGACTATGTTGAGCTTGCTGACATCCAGTTAGAGCTCCAAGCACTTATTCACGGTATTTTCAGTGGTGAGACCGTTGGCTGTAAGATGAATCAGCTTACAGCCATGTCAACATTGTTTGATGAGGCAATCAGGAGAAAGGGTGAGTTCCAGTGTCAGATGACTAATGGAGAAGACATGCTGCACAGACATAGGATTCTTCGCCAGAGCTTCAGTTCCCCAGATGGAGATGCAGTCAACGACCTCGTAGATGGGTTAATTTCTCAAGATCAGGGCCAGTAGACTTCAGTTAAAGGCGTCCCACCTTTTCCAAGATAGACATTAGACACAGGAGTTAAACTCGAGGCTTCTTTCCGAGTTAACTGGTTGTTACACATTGCATGCCATGTCTTTCTTGGAAATATCTACATATACTTGGAGATTAGATTAGATTTTTCAGTTGACTGATGATAGCATTCCAGTTGACTTGCTTTCAATAAGGACGTGCATGTTGCACCTTGTCCATTTAGATTAGATGTTTCAGTTAACTGATGATAGTTTCCCAGTTAACTGTATAGTTTCATTCAATTAGGGTTTAGGAATAAGATCTCGCATGCATTGCAAGACTTTAGTTGACTCAAGGTGATTTTAGGGTTGCCTACACCTCGAAGTCTATATAAATAGGAGTTTTAAGCTCATTTGTAATTTAACCTTTGCTTGATAGCATACATGCTGCGCCTACCTTGCCTGTAGTATTGCTATTATTGTATCTATTCAAAGAGTAATTGCTGTTATAATAAATTGCTGCGCCTACCTTGCCTTCATGTTATTGTCATGGTGTTTATTCGACCTTAGTTAAATGGGGTTGCTGGTTTGATCGTTATTGCATGCGTGTTGCGTCTATACAATCTACTGTCCCAGTTGCTTACCTTTTGTTTTGTTTATTATAAGCCTATTCAGAAGAGCAAATAGTTGCGCCTACCTTGCCTTCATGTTGTGAGCCCGCACCTGGAGTTTATCGTACAATACATTCTTGCTCCATTTCCTGGTGCTCTGTTTCTTGAGGAAATTGGATAGATATTAAAGAAGTTAGCTTAGTTGTAGTTACATGATCTGCGAAACCAAAAAATACTTAGCTGCAACGTTCTAGGTTTTCTTAACCTTGTGCCTCTACCAACTGAGAACAAAAAGATAGGACATTAGTTTAGTTTTCTATTTCATGCATTCCAGCACAACAAGGGAGCTTCGCCTCCTAATTTGAAGAGCACTCATTACGTAGTGTGCATAGTTGTACGTACAAAACTCACACTCCAGAGGTGTTAGTTCTTACACCAATAGTTTTCAATGATGTTCAACAATTTTTAAGGATTTAAATCACAAAAAAATTGCCCAAACAACCCATCGCGAAACCCTAACCATGCGAAATTGCTATTTAATTGGGTTTTTTTGTTGATTTTTAGCACAAAATTGAGCATTGGCCACTAGGACATGGTTCACCATCAAATATTCACTAGATTTCATCAAGTTGCTAAGGAAAATCACAGGTAGGCAACCTTGAATGGACGTATATTCTAATTGTTAGTTTTAGGATCAGAAAAGAAAGCAATTAGAAAATGCAACACGTAAGACAATGAACACCACAAGATACCCTGGGAAAACCCTCCAACTCGAGGGAAAAAAACCCAACAAATATATCACTTATATATTTTAGGAGTAAGAGCAGAAATCTGCTTACATCTCAGGCCCAACACAAGGCCAAATTTGATGCAATGAATAATAGCACCTCTCCTAGATGCGAAGATACAGAATATGTTTCTCCTTGAGATCAATCTGCTGCTACAGAATGATGATCTGCTGCTACAGAATGATCTGCTGCTCAAGATCATGATCTGCTACTACAGAATGATCTACTGCTCAAGATCATGATCTGCTGCTCAAAAGCGAACTTCTCCAAGGAGTGCGAATATGGTGAATGAACTTGATGATCAAATGAGAGATCATCACCTTGTATTTATACAAAACAAAGTGTCTCTTCATGTAGGTCAGCCTCATAAGGAATAGACAAATAATAAATAATAAATATTATTTCTTTAGGTCGGCCCCATTTAATTATTCTCAATAATTAAATGATATATTATATTACCAAGTGAAACGCCCCTTCACTTAATTATCATAATGAAATAAATAGCCAAAGGCTATATGCAATTTCATGTCTTTGATTAGGCTGGAAGAATGAACCCAAAGCTGCAATAACTTCAACACTAATAGATGTTAAGGATGTTGAAATAGAGACACGTTCTTTGATATGCTTCTACATTTAATGTTAAGGACATTAACATGGAATGCTTAAGAGATGTGCCACTTTTTTCTCCATATTGCACACTACTGTCATTTTCCTTAGGCTCGTAGTAATGCTTTCCATGTATATAAATCCAAATACACAATTAGTGGAAAATAGTAGACAATATCATAAATAATAAGGGTTCTATCTTATTTTTTGAGCACATCTGAACCTTATAAGAGTACTTGCCAAAAGTAAATATAGAAAGACAGTCTAAACTGAAACAAAACTCTATTGGCTTGATATCAACCTAAAGAGATTTGTGTTCTTTGAAATCTTGTGATCTTGACTATTCAAAAAGTTTTAATATTTCAATTGTCAACAATAATACCAAGGTGGTTGTTTAGATTATCAAGGTTTTTAGGTTGGGACAAATTTCCTTTTCAGATGCTAACAAAGTGTGATAATTTGGAACTTTAATTTGGCACTAGCCATCAAGTTTCAATGACAAGCAAGTAGGGTAGTGGCAATTGTATAATCAAGAGGGAAGCACAAGTATATACATAATAGTATATATAGACATTGTGGAACCGAAAGCAGAATGGTTCCTATTAGAAAGATAAAAAAACAACTTGTAGTGTTAAAAAAAATGAATTGTAGCAATATTTTATATCAAGATGAAGGATTGTTTTGGTTTTATTTAAATTTCCTATATATTCTACAAGCTTAATGCTTTGTTAATTGGTGAAACTCACCACTTAAATGCATGCCCTGCACTTCTTCGGGAGCTACATTCCATTTAGGATCGTCATATATAGGGAGGTTCAGAAGGCCTGCAAGGAGTACAATAGTAGTACATAAATGCTTTAGACTTATATAGTGTAGCATTCCATGCATGTTAAATAGGTATCATGCAAACTAATACATGCCTTGAGAGAAGTCATGCCTAGTCTTGTGGGCTTATCTTAATCCCTCCTAAAGTAGGCCTCATATATTTTGTCTTTGACGATCTAGATAGATTTATGGAGCAACTATCCCATTGAAAGGGAATGTTCCTCGTGCTTTGATTTTCCATTGAAACTTGTACTTATAATCTCTCAAATTCTCAACTCAAAGTCCATCAATTTTTTTAACTCCGTCATCCACTTATATGCAAAATCAAAGAAAATTTACTTGAATAATAATAGCTAAAATTGTGGCTCAAATAGTTGCTCTCTTCTTTTGTACTAGCAGGTCTTTATTATCTAATGTAAAAATATTTAACACTCCCTTTACTTTTTCACAAATCTGCTAAAATAGTTATCAATGAGAACATTTCAATATCATTTATGGTCTTTTGATATTTAAGATTTTGTTTCCAAAGCATTTTCTATTACTCTATCTTGAGTTATTTGATTCAAAACCTATCAAATTGAACTTTGCAATTGCTTCCTTTGTCATATAATTTCCCTTTCACACTCTTCATATAGTTCTCTTTGACATTGTTTTAGAAATTGCAAGTACTATTAAATCACAAATATGAACCAGTCGATTCACATTTTGTGATTTATGATGTTTGCTTAGCAAAGGAAAATTGTTTTTTTAATGATTTTCTCAATTTCTTGAGCCTAGGGATTTTGAGATCCTAGAGGCCAACTTGGATAGTCATGAAGTTGAACGACTTAGAAGAGGCTCTAAACTAGGAGCTTCATCATCAGGTGCTGCAACCTTCTAGAATAACTCTATTTGTAGTAGCAAGTCATTGGCAACATTTGATTTATTGGAACTTTGTACTTAGTTCATAGGTTGACTTTGTACAACTACAAACTATATTGTAATTGAAATTTCATCAATTGTAACCATCTAGTTATTATTTATGCACTATGAAGTATGAAGTATGCTTTGTGGCTTGTGCAATGCAATGTAATCAGCGATATGAACATAAACAAAAAAATCCTATTTTCTACAATTCATGGGTTAAGCTCTATTTTATTTGCTCTCTATATCTCTAAGGAAATGCTCTTAAATTTCAAAAGAAAAAATTCTCTTTTTTTACAATTTTTTACATTTTTCTTAAATCCGATTTTTTCTCGATTTTTTCAAAAAATCCTATACTTCTGGTTTGTCGATTTTTTCTCCAAACAATTTTTGCTACTATGGTCATAGGATGTCACAAAGATTGTCAATGAATCTAGGATAGAATAAACAGAGCATTGTTAAATTTCTCTATTTCTTCCTTAGGTGATTGTACTTCCTTAAACCCATTGATTTAGTGATTAAGACTTAATTTCTACTTTACTAATTACCGTCAATATTTTAAATTTCATTGTTCTTTATCTGGTGGCAAAATTTTCTAGAAATTCCTTTGTGACGTTTTGAAGGGAACTTAGCCGAGGTTGTTGACGTGAAAAAGATAAATCACCTAATTAATTATTATTAGGACCTATTCATACTAGCATACTTAAGCTTACTTAAGTCCATTTTCTTGTCTCAAATCATAAGATTAGGATACATGTCATGATCTAATTATATCCTCACCTAGAGTTTCAATTACGATTTCATCTTTATCCTTATATCAAGGATTTATCATTGTATATTGTAATCATAATCTTTTTGCATATAATGAAATCTCAAGCTTCATAAGAAATCAATTGTTTTTCTCTTGTCGAATAGGGCATTTTGATTCTAAGTGATCTTTGTGGTGCTAGGGGAGTTCAATCATCAACTCCAATAGAGGTGAGTGAGGAAAATGTTGTACAAATAGTTACAGATAATGCAACAAATTATGTTGTTGCAAGTAAACTTCTCATGGATAGGCACCAATTCTTTTCTGGACCTTTGTGTTGCTCATTATTTTGACCTCATATTACAAGATCTTGGCAAAATCCCATAGATCAAATCATGTGTGAAGCAAGGTAAAATTATTTGCAAATACATATACAACTATACTTGGGTCCTCAATCTAATAAGGAAATATACAAATAAAATGGAGTTGGCTCATCCTAGAATAACTTGTTTTGCAACAAACTTTATCACATTGCAATCTTTTCTTCAATCAAAGATTGTTTTGGTGTGCATTTTTATTAGTGAAGAATGGTCTACGTTATCATATGTTAAGACCAATGCAAGGGTTGACATAATTGATTGGATTTTTGATGAGCATAGCTTCTGGCTTTTGGTGAAGAAGATCAAAGAGGTTAGTTCATATTTGATATTTCCATTACATTTTTATTCGAATTTTCATTCTAATACTTTATTTTTGTTTAGAATTAATATTAATATTTTATAATAATTGTATTTCACAAAGCCTTTAATTATTCTCCGAGTTGTTGATGGGGAGAAGCCTGCAATGGGCTATGTATATGAAGGCATGATTAGAGCCAAAGAGGCCATTAGATCCATTTATGCTGAGGTTGAGGATAAGTATCATCTCATATAGGACATCATTGATCAACAATGGCACCTTTAGTTTCACAAGCCTCTACATGTAGTTGCCTATTTCTTAAATACGACATTCCAGTTTTGTTCAAATTTCAAGGCAAATGAGGAGGTTCTAAGTGGGCTCTACACAATCATACAACGGATAGTACCTAATCCTTAGCTCGAGGCAAAAATAATATTTGAGATTGAGATCTATAGACTTGCACAGGGGAAACTTTTTCCATGAGACATATGCAAAACAACTCCAATGACATTGCAGCCAGGTAAGTCTATTAAGAGCATAAATTGAATTTAAATATATATATATATATATATATATTTATTTATTTATTTATTTATTTATTTATTTATTTATTTATTTTGTACGTTAATGTTGAAATTCAAAGTTGGACAATAAGATTGATTTTTTTTTTCTCATTTCAAATGCATGGTGGGAAAATTTTGGTGCTAAGGTGCCAAATCTTCAAAGGATTGTAATTTGTGTCTTGAGCCAACCATGGAATGCTTCAAAATTTAAGTGCAATTGGAATATGTTTGACCACATTCACTCCAAGAAATGTAGCAGGTTGTCAATGCAATGGTTGAATGATCTCATTTATGTTCATTGCAACTTTCACCTCCATCACAAACAAATCTTGCGCACAAACTTATCTTCCATCACTTTAGAGGAGGTTGATCTACAGTCAAATTGGATCATCAAGCTTGAGGATCCCATCTTCAACAAAGAAGACCACCGCATGGATTGATCAAGAGGATCTAGAGGCAAAGGTGATAGACATGGAAAAGGAGGAGCATAGAGCACAAGCAGACCCTTTGAATGTTGATGTCATTGATACACAAGCAAATATCATGGCCACATCATCATCGAAGACTTATCTTAGACACTCGTATAGGACTTGTCATACGACTATGGATGTTGGGACAAGTTGTATAAGCCCTTTTGAGCAATAAATTTATACTTTTGGTTTTGATAACATGGATTTCATAATCCATGAGTTTTACATACACTTGACAATATATATAATATATCTATCTAAAAATGGTGTTTCCTTCTACTAAAATCTGCTTTTATAATCATATGATTGATGTATACTTGTGTATGTGATTAAAGTAGCTTCTATTTGATTAGTTTATTGTTTATTTAGATTTTATGTGTTGAAGGGTGCATGATACAAGTTTTAAATCCTTAAATATCTCTATATTTCATGGTTTTGTTGATTTCTCGAGTCTATGTTGAATCTAAGCGCCAAGTCCGAGTCCAAATCAACAATCAGCTTGCCAAGTCTACATCAAGTCCAAGTTTTGTAACTATGCCTCTAACACATTCATAAACATAGAATTTGAAAGACAAATGAATAGTACTTCTAACTTTCTTATTGAGTTTATTCTAGTCCTCATCAAACATACCTATGGGTTTAGTTAAAGAAGGCACTATAATACCTTTCTACCAAAAGACCTTCCATTTTTAACTTCCACAACTCAAAGTTTTGTCTATTAAAAACTCAATTTTAGAGCTTGAAGTGTTAGCCATAGATTCAACACCACGTTGTCTTTTAACAAAATCCTTCAAAGTTTTTGTTTGTGACTAGTTATACACATATTGTAATAAAATTCTTGTGCCAAGGGTTTCAACACCACCAGTCAACCACACACGCGGATACCAAACTTGATTTTGATAACAAACACATATTACTCTAATACCAAATGTTGGGAATAAGATACCTATTACAACCGAGTGATAGGCTAGGATAAAGGTACTACTTACTAACTTACAATTATATGATCAAAAGCAATTATAGCAATTATATAATCTAATTAGCAACATTAAACAATGTACATGGAATAGCATGCAAACCAAGAAACACATGGGACTCAAGATTTATGTGGGAAACCCTTCCTAGAAAAAACCCACCACCAAACAAATGTCATAATTATATTATTCTAATGCAAGAGCATCCAGGTCCACAAGCAATTCTGCATCATCCAAAAATATTTACAATTTTTGTTTCAACTCTATTTTGTTTTTGTAGTTGCTTGGGAGAATCTTCAGATTTAAATGGTTAAAATTTCCTAAGTCCAAAAGCATCGGCAAAATAGGGAGGTTTCGTGACTTGTGTTGGCCTCCAAAGAGTTTCCACAACCTCATCGACTTCCAACGCGGTTATCACAACCGCTTCAACTCCCAATAGTACTTTTATAACCCTTTCGAGAATGTTTGTGGTGGAGTTTGTTTTGGTTTTGGGCAAACTTGCATCATTTGACAATGGCTAACTCTTTGTTTTGAAATGAAGCTTTTTCAAGACATCATCTGTAATGTCCACATTTTCGGTCACTTCAACATTGTAGTTAGCTCTTGCTTTCTCGATGATCATCAACCTTGTCAAAAGGAATATTTGATGTTGGCAATGAGCTCAGTTGGCCTTGAGGACTCCTATGACACTTTTCGAAGTGAATTTCGATTTTTGGTGTGTTCTCCAAGATTCTTGGAGAGAGCATCTATTTATAGTAAGTCACCCAGTCGGCATTATTTTCATTACTCATCATCGATATCATTCCAATATGGTCAGTTTTCAATTCCAATGCTTGCTAGCAATTTATACAACTCGAGTGTATTATTGGCTTTAATTTAATTATTTTACTAAGGTTGCTTAATTTTATTAAAATAATTTAAAAAGCACCTGAGTGCAATAGCTGGTTGGAAAGAGAATTTAAGGTTTTAAATCGTGGACGCATAAAAGGGGGACCTTGCTCATCAAATATATTTATTATTTCATCAAAAGATCTTTTGGAGCCAAAAAGGGGTTATTTAATTAAAACTAAAAGTGTATGTTAAAATATGCCTTCCAAAAAGTTCAGTAGGAAAAGTATAAAAGGTGATTCAGGGAGCTCATTTGAATAGGAAGATTATTTGATTTCCTCTAGAGAAACCCTTTTGGTTCTCTGGGATTGAATTTGGTTCATCTCAGTCTTCTTGAGGATGAAAACCCTCTTGGAGAAGATTTGCCACAGTGGTGAAAGATCCTCCTTGGTTAATACCGTGTGATTCATTCAAAGTCACAATTGTGCAGGAAAGGTTTGTTGGTAGATTTACTTTAGAATCTACGCTTGTGCAGAATGCTGAAGGTTTGGAGCAGTTCCATTTAGAGATTGCGTATGTGTTGAATGTTGTTGCTTGAGATTGCTATAGCTGAGGGAAATAAAATGAAAATATTTAAGGTATTGAGATATATATATTTTGGGAGTGTTTTGGTAATGATTTTAGAGCCTTTTGGAGTGTTTTTTTGGAAGTGTTTACAAGAGTTTCAAACCTGGCCATACCATTGCCAAGACAATCTGCCCCCTCTTTTTGAATGTGCAGATCAATGGAATGATTTTCTGATTTTGGGTATTTTACCAATGAATATCCTTAGTTGGGCAACCCAATTGCAAGACTTGTTGAGCGACAAAATGCTGGCATTTATTTTCTAGAGAAAATCGCCCCTCTAGGCAGGTCGTACAATTGCAGGAAGGAGTTATTGGGTTTTGTGCCAAATTTTTGGTTTGGTTTTGTGGCTGCAAATCAACTTGGAAATGGCGCCCCAGTTGGTAAATCAGATTGCAAAAGTTGATGGCAGATTGGAGGTCTCAAAAAATTAAATATAAATTTATTACCAAAATCGCCCGTGTGTACACCAGCACCCTGTATGCTGCTACAGCTGGTCTGAGATGACTATTATAGCCTGGAAATGAATGGTTGACTGCTGTTCAAGGATAAATCTGCAGATCTGGTCAGTAGAGAAGTATTTGGTGGTGTTTGGAGTGACCTTTTAGGCCTATTTCTGCAGCTGGAAGCCCTAGGGAAGGTGTTGATGAAGTTGTTTTACATTGTTGCTGACTGCCATCACTCAGAAAATTAGCTACAGCGGGTCTGTTATGGTTCCAAGATGCATATTCCTCAAGGTATTTACATTCTCTATGTTGGTTGTTACGGTGGATGACTTATAGTGTTTATCTAGCGTTGTTTTGGGCCTCGAAATTGTAACAGCAGTGTCTTCTGAATGAAACCTTCATTATTATTTTGCAACACCTGAAGTTTTGATAATGCAAATTCTTCAATGTTTATATTTTATCAAATCTGCCTAATACATGTTATTTGCTTGAGTTATTGCTTGGTATCAAACAATGGAAAACTTCTTTTTTTTAAATCAGGGGATGTTCTTACATCATTGAAGTTTCACCATGGTTCCAAAACCATCATACCATTCAAAACCAACTTTTGTGAAGTCTTAAAAGAAAGTGCTGTTGGAACTTTTCGGTGATTTCAAAATCACCGTCGATCTTTGACAAGGTTGTCACAACCTTGTCAACGCCTAAAGCTCTTTTCAAAACTTCAAGAGAAAGCAAAACAAAGGGCATCTTGGCAGTGAAGAGAAGTTACAAAGACCCTTCGACATTTGGCATTGCTTATGAAACCTATGTTGGCCCCCAACTAGCTTGTCACAACCTCATCAGCACCCAATCAGATGTTGATAGGACATTTGTTAGTTTTATAAGATCAGATAGTATGCACAGAAATTATTTCAAAAATTGACACAAGAACACAGTCAATACCCTGGGAAAACCCTCCAACCTAAGGGAGAAAAATCCAGCAAATATATCTCTTATATATTGAATGATTAGGAGCAGAAATCTGCTTACAAATCTGGCACAACACAATGCCTAAATGATACAATGAATAGCAGCACCTCTCCTAGATGCAAAGATACAAATGATATGACTTTCCTTAGGCTTGACCTGCTGCTACAAATGAATGATCTGCTGCTTCAGATCGCACTACTTCTCCTTTTGTGAATTTGCTTGACTTGATGATAATGAATGAGAAAACACCTTGTATATATAGCCAATTGCACCTTTTCAAAATGAGAAGTTGGCCCTCAAGAAAATCGTCTTTGTGGAAAGGCACGAATCTCTAGAAGAAGTCAGCTCCCATAAATAATCATTAATTATTTAATTAATAAAAACGTCACTTAACCAGGTCGGCCTCCTTAAATAAATGACCATTAATCATTAATTATAAATTCGATTATATATAAATTTAAATAGCATTGATGCTACATTTAAATTTAATCTTTTGAAATTGAATCTGGAAGTAGTACACATGTGGCTGCTTTTATCATCAACACTCCCTCTCAGCTAGGGAGGAATACTTCGGTACAAGACATATCACCTCATCGTGATGTCAATCAATATGGCTACATCCAAGTGAGAAAAGAGCTTATCACCTCATCGTGATATCAGATATCATGGCTACCTCCATTGATGGTATGTACAAGTGTTCATCACTCAATGTGGTGTTGTCACCTCACCGTGACTTTCACCATGGCTCTCCCAGAGGGTGAAACACAAGTACAATAAAGATCATCACAGACTCCCTCACGTGATGATGTCATGGAGTCACACACATGACATCCACCATGGCTCTCCCAAAGGTTGGAAACAAGGGCTTTCACCTCAAATCTCAAAGAGAAATGCATTATCAAGGGCTTGCACCTCAAATCTCTCTCAATAGATAAATGCATTAACAGAGGATCACTGATACTGAGACTCCTTCTCAGCTAGGGCCTGATTCTCCACCATACCAAGCTTATCTTGAAAGTACACAAACTTTATCCTAGAGAGGGGCTTGGTGAGAATGTTTGTCGTCTGCTCATCAATGCTAATATACCTCAACTGTATAGCTTTCCACAATACCATATCTTTGATATAATGGTATTTGATCTCAACATGCTTTGTTCTGTCATGAAACACAGGATTGACAGAAAGCTTCACACAGCTCTGGTTATCACAATGAATGATAGTAGGCTCCATTGATTATCCAAACAATCCTGCAAGGAGCTTACGAAGCCACACTGCTTCACGAGTTGCCACACAAGCAGCAATGTACTCTGCCTCTGTTGTACTCAATGCCACTGAAGACCGCTTCCTGCTGCACCAAGATATCATAGTAGAACCCAAACTGAAGCAACAACCAGAGGTACTCTTCCGATCAGTAACACACCTTGCCCAATCAGAATCAGTAAAACCATGCAACTCCAAATCCACACCTGTAGAATATCTCAATCCATATCCAACTGTGCCACGCAAGTATCTTAGGATATGTTTAGTTGCAACAAGATGTATTTGTCTTGGTTCACACATGAACTGACTAAGTAAACTCACTGCATAGCAGATATCCGGTCTAGTGTTAACTAGATACATCAGTGAACCAATCAACTGCATATACATCGTGGGATCCACTAGTTCTGAACTAGTTGCAACCTCCTTCAACTTATGTAAGTTGGTCTCCATAGGTGTAGACATAGGTTTGCAATCAATCATTCCAAACCTCTTCAGAATGTCGATGGTATACTTCCCTTGACTTAGAATCCTCTCATCTGGCTTTTGCCAGACTTCTAAGCCAAGAAAGTAATGCATGAGACCAAGATTCTTCATTTCAAACTCAGAAGCTAACTCCTTCTTACATTTTAGAATGAGGTGTTCTTCTCCAGTGATAATCAAATCATCAACATACAAAACCAAAATCAATGCTTCACCATTTATTACCTTGAAGTAGAGGTTAGAATCTGCATCATTCTTTGAGAAACCCAAACTCAACAGGTAAAGATCAATCCTTTCGTACCAAGCACAAGGAGCCTGCTTAAGACCATACAAGGCCTTCTTCAGCTTGCAAACATGAGACTCCTTCCCATGTACCTCAAATCCATCGGGTTGCTCAATGTAAACCTCTTCTTCTATTACACCATTCAGAAAGGTTGTCTTTACATCCATTTGGTGAATCTTCCATCCTCTAGATGTAGCAATGCTTGATAATGGTCTAACCATGGTTGGAGACTCACCCCAAAGCAAAACTTCGTAAACCAAAATTTGCTGAGAGTTTTTAAAACTCGGCAAAAAAACTTGAGAACTTAAAAAATTGCATAAATTTCATTAGAAACACATTTTTTTTGCAAAATTCAATGACAAGATGAATCCAATGAATCCATAAATGAGTACAAAAGTGTTTTCTATTAATTTTGATTGACTTCAATGTAAATTGATTACAAAATCACATTCTTATGTGGAATACGATGGCTAAAAGCCCGAAAGTCTGATACATGAAAGCAATAAAACTAGAACTAGAAGCAAATACTAAACAGTAACTAAATACAACATGCTAGGCTTTCCTCTTCCCTAGTCTAGCAGCAGCTAGGGAAGAAGGGGTGGGTCCTCTAGTCCTCCCGCGTGTGCGTGGTGGTGGTGGCGGTGATCGCACTCACGGTGCTACTGCTACTGGGTCCTCAACTGGCATGGAAGGTTGTGTCTGTGGCTCTAGCTGAATCTCATCTATATCCTCAAGAATGTCCTCCAACCCTACATCTCCTGATGCACCCACATCCTCCATTGCTTGTCTCTCAAAGTCAAGGATCTCGTCTGCGCTAAACAATGGAGGCTGCTCATCTCGCCTTGTCCAATCACTATAAGGATCTATCTCATCTAAATCAATAGGATCCAGTGATTTTTCTTCTACTCTCTTTGTGCGCAACCGAAGGTTGTATTGCACAAAGACAAGATCATTCAAGCGCTTTTGTGCTAACTTGTTCCTCTTTTTCGTGTGAATGGACTCGAACAAGCTCCAATTGTGCTCACAACTGGATGCACTATAGGGCTGACATAATACGCGGAGGGCAATTTTTTGAAGATGTGGGGTTTTTCCACCCCAATTTTTCCACCAAACCTCTGCAAAATAAATAAATATTGAAGAGTTAGAAAACAAAGTCAAAGACTCAAAAGTCAAAACACATTTTATCAAATTATAAGATGCATGTGAAATAAACTTAAAAGTTAAAGACTCCCAATTTTATACCTGGTGGCAGAGTGGTTCTTCCTCTAACAACCAGCTCCGAAGAAAAGAGATTACCAATTGCTTCTCTGTACATATCCAACTCATTGATGATGTGGTCTCTTGCTGCAACCTCGGATTCCATCCTCTGAAAGCATGTCATGAGCCCCTCCACAACCTCTCCATTAGGATCGGAGAAGCTCTTTGAGAAGAGATAAGAAGGGTTGAGGAAGTACCCTACTGCATGGATGGGTTGGTGGAGTTGATTGTTCCACCTCCTATCAACAATTTCCCATATGGGATCAAATTTCAAGCTGTCCCCCATGTAGTAACTTTTGATAGCCTCTTTGGCCCTATCCATGGCCTCATAAATATATCCCATGGGGTTTTGATCCCCATCTACCAAGCAAAGGACTCTTACCAAGGGCTCCGACACCTAGATTAAAAATACAAAAAGATCAAAGTTAGAAATTTATAATGAAAGGCTTAAAGTTAAATTAAAAAATATATATATTTATATTCAACTTGAGTTTAAAATTAAAATCAAAGTTTTGAAGTTACCTTCACGATCTCTATAGCTTTTTGTGCAAACAAGGGGTCGAAGACTATTGTAGCAACTCTCTCTCCTTCGGGCTTCTTTGAATATGAGGAGTCATTCCATGCTTGACTCACAAACATTTGTTTTAAAAAGCCCAAAGAATCCAAAATGCTTTGCAACGTTATGAAAATCGTTGCAAACCTTGTGGCACCTGGTCTCACCAACTCCTTCCCTTGCGTATGATCTCTCATCAAGCTAAGAACCCAAGGGTGATTGTAGATAAATTTTGTGATGCTCCTTGCATCATCTACAATCGGTGCCACCCAAACAAGTTTGCCTATGTCCTCCAAAAGAAGGTCAAGGCAATGTGCCGCACAAGGTGACCAAAAGAGTGATGGATGTCTAATCTCAAGCATTCTTCTTGCTGCCACATACGCTGCTGCATTATCTGTGATAACTTGCACCACATTAGCAATCCCCACCTCCATCACAACTTCTTCCAACAATGTACACAATGTATCTGCAGTTTTTATCCTGTTGGAAGCATCTATCGACTTCCAAAACACAACTTCACCTTTGCAAGCAACCAAAAAGTTAATGATGGTGCGGTTTCTCCCATCCGTCCACCCATCAGAAAGAATGGAGCAGCCATATTTCTTCCATTTAACTTTTTGTTGTTCAACCACTTGCATTGCCCTTTGGGTTGCATTTGTGAGCAACCTGCAGGTACAAAGTAAAATAATTAAATAAGTACAAAATTGTAAGTTTTAAACAAAAAATAGCTTGAATTCAACATAAATAATAAATAATAAATTAATTTGATTTAAAGAACATAAACTTAGCATAAAATTTAAGTTGATTTTCACTTACCTCCCACTCAAATCTTTGCGAGAAGGTGGCTTGTAGCCTTTTCCCGCAACTGTCAATGCAGTGAGCATATTGTGCCAATAGGGACTACTCGCCACATTAAATGGTATGTTATTGAAATACCAAAAGTCAACACATGCCTAGTCGGCATGTTGATGCACCTCCTTGTTCCACCTTGTAGCCTCCAATGATACCTATGCTCCTAATGTGTTTCGAGGCACAAAATGGGTTGCGCGAAGATGAAGGTGGTGGTGGCACTGGCACTCTAGTCGAAGTCGAAATAGACGAAACGGGGGGCCTAGAGGACAGTACAGTTTGTGGTTGTGCTATGAATGCGAATCCGTGGACCACAAAGAGAGCCCACAATGCCAATATCTCCCTCCTCATCTGACTCTATCTCCATGTGCTCAGCCCCGTGCTCCTAAGTTTGGCCATGGGCATGCGCATGTCCACTAGCTATGGCAGCTGCTATGGCTTTTTTTGCCCTCTCCCTTTGCATTTTTCTTTCCTCAGCAATTGAAAGTAGTGCAAGCATCTCTCTTCTAATCTCTTCTTTGGGCTTCTCACAAGGCTTGGCATCACGCTAAGGAATGCCTGCAAGATGGTATTTGAGGCGATTTATGCCTCCATGATATGTTTTCTTCCACTCACTGCAAACAACTGTTCCAGGTATGTGCCCTCTCACACCATACTTCCATGTAGGGTCTCTAGCCCCTGCAGGACGAGTGCCTGGAACCCATGATGATGGTGTAGACAGGGTGGAACATGATGGGGCAGGGATGGAATTTGATGCTGAACTAGAGCCAGAAGCCATTATAGTGTGTATTCAATGATCAATGATCAATCTACACACACAAAAAATATGTACAACATATTAGTTTTTTAATACAAAAAAATTTAAAAAACAACCTAAATCATTAAAAATTTAAAACTTAAAAGATATAGAGCTAAATTCGATTTAAATTGATACAAATGTGTTTAAATGAATTATAAATTAACATTATTAACTAATCTTATCATTCTACACAAAAAATGAACCTAGGTCTGAAAATTTCAAAAAAAAGTGAAAAAAAAGAAAAAAATCAGCAAAAATCAACAAAAGATTGTGATGAATCTTGTTTTTTGGATTCTAAATGCAAAAAAATTGTTTCTTTGTGCTCTATCATGACTTTTTTTCAATTTGGAATGAGTATTTTGCAAGAAGAATGAAAGAAAATGATTAAGCAAAAACAAAAACCCTACCTGTGAATCCAATTTCTCTT
>CM021106.1:504105239-504180357 GCA_007115665.2 Sequoiadendron giganteum
CATTCAAAAAAATTATACAACATTCATGTGATGCCCACCTCTTGAAACACTCTACAAAGGAAGATGAAGTAGATGTCATTATTTCATGATAGATATATAATACATAGTGAATGCGCTCCATGGTGGCAACTTTGTTGACTATGGCTCATTGCTGCTCTACACCAATTGTGGATAGTTTTTTCACTGTCAACACGGTTGGTTGTGCACAACTCTACTATGGTAGAACATAGCTACACCTATCAGTCATCATACATAAATGCCCTTATGATTCTTCTCTGTTCAATGCAAAACTCCATCATTCAATTGCCTTGAGAGGGTAGTGTTCCTTTTCACCCAATGATTAGGACATTGTTTCTTCATTTCAATGCAGGTCAGATTTATATATAGGATGTCCACCCATGTAAAATGACAACAAACAGCTCAACCTCAGCATGGTCAGTTGAGCACTACTCAAGTTATTCTATGATAAAGCATACTTACACCTACCAATTATCATACCTAAAGGCCCACCCTTATGATTCTTCTCACTTCAATGAGAAACTTCATCGTTCAATTGCCTTGAGAGGGGTAATGATCCCTTTCACCTAGTGATTAGGACATTGTTTTTTCATGTCAAAGATGCAGGTCAGGTTTCCATATACGATGTCCACTCACAAAAAATGACAACAAACAGCTCAACCTTGGGGGAGCACATAAGGGCCATTCGAATTCTCTAAACATGTGCTAAAATACAACGGGAAAAGAGAAACTAAACCAGGCAAGTTCAAGGTGTGTGGCTTGGGCCCTTTATAATTCATGAAATATTTTAGAATGGATCTTTTTGACTTTGAAACTTAGATGGAAAAATGTTTAAGGATGCAGTAAATGGTTCGAAGTTTAAAAAATTATCAGCTAAGACGAGCAGTAAAAATAATTGATTTCTAAAATTTCAGTGAAGTAATCAAAACAGCCAGATTGGACTCAATTAATGACAAAGGTACAAGTAAAGATAGACAATTTATTAAAATATTTAATTTAGAGTCCATAGATTCGTGTGTCTTAAGTTACGAAGGACCATATCCATATTGCATAAATCAACATGAAGTCAAACTCACAAGACAACCATAGTGGAACAAGGAAAAAGAAAAAAGTAAAAGGATTGAAAAGGATTGTGGAAAAGATGCTAAAGGTAAAGGTCTTTTGAAATGGGTTAAATAGATGGTTGAAAACATTCCCACCATACAGCCAAGTATAAATTACTCCACAGTATGACATGAAAAAAATATTATTTTCCTTGACACTACTATATGGCTCTTGCAGCACATCATTTCCATCGTTCAACCTACACTAGATAGTCCATCACATGACCTAAAGAGAGTACTATGCTCATCCTCAACCAACGATATGCTCAACTTCTGATCATACCCTTGCTACAACTTTTGGTCAGCATACGACACCTCTAGGCAATTCAAGGTGTCATACAATCATTGTTAAAATTCAACCTCCAATAGTATGGCCCCCACTGAATCATTACACCATACAATCTCCTTAAGCTTCTCACCATACATCTACTAGCTCAAAGTCTCTATTGTATGTCAATCCACACTCTACTGTACACCCTTCAAACATACAACTTGGGTTTGAAAAAAATATTGTTGCAATTGCTCAAGAAAATTCCATTGCATGGTATGTTCAAGGAGTTTTCACTGTACGGTCTACTAAAGAGGGTACTATATGCCCAAGTCTCACAGCTCCACCCAAGAAACTACCATCTAGTCAGGTGAAAGTGCTAACAATTTAAATAACTAACGTACAATCAACAAAAGTTAATCATGTTACAGGAATTGTTTGATTCACTCAACCTATAAGGGTAAATTGTTCAACAAGCAACAACCTCTAAGTTTGCATTCTTATTTCCTGAGAAGAAGATGGTTGAGTTAGAGAGCTACAGAAAAATTCAAGGAGCTCAAAAGGGGACAGATACTCCTACAAGAAAAGGTTCAGAAAATGTTTTGTAGTAGAAAACTCGAGATTTGCAAAGGCAGCATTGCCAATGGAAGCTAAAGGGATGATCATTGATGAACAGTTGGATGACCATTGATGTGATACCAGTGATTCAGTCTCTAATAACAAAAGATTTTTAATATTAAGGGGCAGATTTCATCCATATTTAGGCATGTTTGATCAAGCATCTGCAGATTTTTATTGAGTTCCAGCAGGGCTTTCCACATGTTAAGTAGGGTTTCCACATCATCAAACTGAGCCCCTAGGATTTGGAGATCATCATCAAGCACACCATTGTTGATATTCTTCCAGGCTGCTAGAGTTTCAATTATGACAAATTCATCATTTCAGTGGTCGTTATCAGGTTTTGATCGGGATTTTGTCATTATTTCAGCAGGTTTTTATTGACCAAAAGCAAGATACCAGCATTATCATATTGGCGTGTTTGGAAAGCAAAATTTTCATGCTCTCTAGAGTTTTCAAAGTATTCAAGGTTGCAATTTTCAGCTAGGGTTTGGGGTCAAAATCAACAAAACAAACAGAACTCGTATTCAAAGCACCAAGATTGGTCTTCAAGGTTGTAGGACTTCTTCAAAAGATCTGTCATGGCCAAAACAAAAGAGTTCCATCAAAATTATTGTTAGGAGTTCCATGTCAACCAAACTATTTATAGCCTGTGCAATTATTTGCCATCCCCATATTCAAGGAAATAAACATATTCTAAAAAGTCTATTTGTAACAGCTATTTATAAATCAGCTATTATTTTATAGACTTTTAGAAAGTCTATTCTTAAGTAATAGTTATCCTTATCATAAATCTAATTGAAGATTTCCTGATTTAGGGTTTAGACTGTGTGGACAAAATTGTGTAACAATCTTGCTTTGTTCATGAGCAAACTATTCTCAGCTTAGAAGTTCCAGTTAACTTTTTACTTATTTTTCATGTAAAGTTCCATAAAAGCTTATAAATTAAGTGTCGTTTGCATTTAAATTCTCAATAGTAATCTTCATGCCTACTTGTTGCTGAAATTGTTAATCACTGAGTTCTTTGCTTTCTATGTTCAATTATCTTGTGAGTTAAGTAACATTTAGTAATTATTGCAATTGTTAAACGCAAAGTTTGTAGCTTTGCATGCAATTCTTCCTTGCTTAATTCATAGTAATCCTTGTTTGTGTTCATTTCGATCTAATCGCGTTTAAGTTGTAACTTTTGGTCTCTGCATTTAACCGAAAAGTGCAAGCATACATTAGCTGTTTAAGGTATTTTTCTGCAGTAAATAGAAAACATAAAAACTCTTTTTTTGAGTAGAAGTGCTGAATCACCTTGTGCCCTTATTCAAGAACCAAAAAACAATAATTTCATTAATCTGTTTACAATGTATATTCAAAGGCCCAAATTTTCAATTGTATATATCATAAAAATCTAGAGGTCCTCTCCATAGGTTCCAGGGTTTTTGTTTTATTTTTGTTACCAAAAGCTTCCTCTTCTAATTCAAAGAAAATTTTTTAACTTACACACTATTTTGTCTTGTGTCACACTGAAAGATGCAAATTAAAACACTAACAAAATGTTAGGGGTTTCAATGCCCCCAACAATAAATATTTGTTTAAGACTCAATTGAGGTTAGAGAAATCAGATCTAGTTTTCATCCAATAAACAAAGTTTTTGGCTAAGGACATTTATTTTTCATTGATGTGAAGCTGTCGTCACTGCACTATCTAGCTGTGGATTTCATGGGTAATTTGGAAGGGCAACGGATTGTTCGAAATCCTAGATATCTTAATCTTTCTTTGGTAGCTTCAGCCTCTTATTGGATCACTTCTTAATTTAAATTCCTCAATGTAGACATTCTAGCTTTTGTATGAATCTATATGGTCCCAATAACCCTATTATAAAAGCTCATTTGTGAGCAAAGATCTCCTATGCATTATCTAGGTGGTCTAGTCAGGCTTTTGTGATGGGGGGTTACTTTAATGCTATTGTTGGCACTAAGGGTAAACAAGGTGGCAAAGATTTTGCTAGCCACTCCATAATTGACTTTAAAGCCTTTATTGATTTGCACTCACCGTTTAATTTGGTACCCAAATGAGGAAAATGCGCCTAGAACAACAAGAGATCTGGTTTTTCGAATGTTGAGGAGCAGATCTGGTTTTTCGAATATTGCAGAGCGTATTGACAGATTTTTGGCCTCTCCAATTTGGTTGATTTATCATGGTTTTCAAAGGTGGTTTTGCACATTTAAAGCACAAACCTGTTCCCTGTCTTGCTTAACATTGAGTTTGATTCAGTTCCAAATAAATTTACATTTAGATTCGAATCAATATAACTTTTGAATCAGGATTTTCATGTTTTGATGTCAAAATGGTGGAACTCCTTTCCATCTTCAATCAGCCCCCACATGTTTGTCTTTTAATGCAAAAACTAATCTACAGCTATGGAGCAAGCAAGATTTTGGGAAAAAAAATTATGGTAAAGTTCAAAATGCAATCTGAATTAAATTCTATCAATAAATGTGCTCAAAAAGATGGCCTCTCTAATGCTCTTCTTCAGGCGTCAAATTGCTACTCTCCTTGATTCATGCTATGCTAAAGAAACAGGTTTTTTTTTAATCAAAAGTCTTGCGAAAAATAGGTCAAGGACAGGGAGAGAAATTCAAAGTATATTCCTTAGGTAGTTGTGATGCATCATTTGGTCAATCATATCTCCCTTGTTCGCAATTTTGAGGGCCTGGTTTTGAAGAATCTTTCAAACATTTCGATAGAGGCAGTTTTATTCTTCTCCAACCTTCTCACTACTCTAAGGGGCCCAAAGCTAAGAGATTTTTATTCCTTTACAAATCACATCCTTTATCTTATTTTTCACAAGCAGAATGGTATGTTTTATTAACCTTTTTCATTGTGAGTGATATAATGTGTAGAGATTTTTATTCCTTTACAAATCACATCCTTTATCTTATTTTTCACAAGCAGAATGGTATGTTTTATTAACCTTTTTCATTGGAAGTGATATAATGTGTGTTACATAAGGACAAAGTGATCAAATCTCCAATGATTTTCAAGCAAATTTTTATAAGCTTTTTGGGATATTATTGGATAGGAATTCATAGATGCATAAATCCTCAAAAAATCACAAAAATCTTGATTTTTAAAAAATCTTTGGTCGAAACATTTTTTTCCCCAAACAATCCCGATTTAATCAGCCATGATTTTTGTTGTACCCAAACCGAAATTTTTGCTTCATTAAGGCATTTTGCTTAAAATGGTCTAAACCTTGTAAAAGTGGGGTCAAAACTCAGTTTTTGGGCAAATAAAGTATGGGCTTTTAGTCAGTGTGATGCCAGGAAGATACTGGCAAAATTTGAAAATTTTGAAAATTAGGGTTTCTGAAATCTATTTTTAGCTCGAAACCCTAAAAAATAGGAACTTGTCCGAATTGGCTGAAATTAATTTTGATTGGCTTATTTCACATCACAATCACAGTGGTGAAGTCAGTTTCAGTTAAAAGTCAGTTTAAGGCTGGTGGGTAGTTTTCACTTTTTCAGGAGAAAAGTTAGGATCTTCGGGGTCATCAATGGCAGTCGGCCAGTACCAGGTATCAATATCTAAGCCTGAAACTCAAAGAGGAACGCTCTACGATAAAAGATGTTGGAAATAATGCTTTTTGATGGAGGGGATTTTTAGATTGGCAAAAAGTGCTAAAATATTCTAAGTCTGGGAACTTTTCACTATGTAACGTAGTAGACACTTGCGCAATCAACGTGCAAATCAACTTTATAGTGTCTGTACATGTGAAAATGATGAAGTATAGTCATCCACACACCTCAGCAGTCACAACGCTTCAACATGGTCAACCGCAGTGATGGATACAGCGTTTGCAAAGCATAAAATGGTGAAAATCAATGAATTCAAAACAAATCCGCTCCCCTGTAGCCCAGGGGCGCCCTTCCATTTGAAGGTCAAGATTTGAGTGTTTTCGATGAAGGATACATTCATTATGTTTAGTTTTTAGTCAGCTTTCCGATTAGCCATGAAGCAAGATTATCCGAGTTACAGAACTCCGGCAAACGAAGACAGAAGCAGAGGTTGCGAAGAGTGTTTTCTCACAAGGAGGCAGTCTAGAAATGCAGATCCGCTCCCTTCTAGCCCAAGGGCGATTTTCTTTTTGAAGGCCCAGATCTAGATGCATGTGTGTTTTGATGGTTTCAGTCTTTGTAGAATTAGTTTGGCTTTTCAACGAGCTATCAAGCGAAAGCGTATCCAGTACAGAAATCCAGTTATCAGCGTTAGAAGTGGAAATTGCAGGCAGGATACATATCAGAAGAAGTTTTTCAGAATGCAAATCCGCTCCCCTGTAGCCCAAGGGCGATCCTGAATAAGACCTGTTTGATGGATGAATTTGCAATTGAGGTCTTCCTGAGATCTCTTCCAGCTCAGTTTAGTTTTGCAGTGTACTCGTTCACAAGAAGATCCGATGTTCTGAGTAACTGTGACAGAGGTCCTACCGAGCACGTAAAACAAAGGATGGTGAAGTGTAGCTACACAAAGCTGCACAGCTGTAGGCTAGGGGCGATTCTCCTTTAGGCCTGCCAGATGGGGTTATTTGCAATTACAGTCTTCACAAGACTTGTGTGCAATTACTCAAGCTATCCAACGAGTCTAGCCAACAACCTCCGGGATTTGGCGAATGCTCGTACGTGCGAGGTCAAGATGATAATGTTGTAAAGAAGAGCTGATTGAAGGCAGTTCGAAAAATGACTAAGTGTAAGAATATAATTTTCTTTGAAAAAGGCGATTTTCTTTTAGAGGCCTTAAAAGCAATTTTCTGGCTTCGTCGTCTCCAAGAACATCTCTTGCAAGTTGACCAAACTGTACAGCAAGACAGGCGGCACGCGTATCGGAACATTCCAATTCCCGGTATCAAGGGTCAAAGTATGGTGTTCAGATGAAAATCACACTTTTGTCAAAATGGTGTTTGAGCTATCACAGAATAGGGGCGCTCATTCTTTTGGGGTTCTTAATACAATTTTCAGATCCCTCACATACAGTCATTGGATGCAGAATACTTCTAGTCATGCAATGAATCCATTATTCAGTCAATGGGGTTCATTATTCATCGTCAGCGGCAGTTTGAAGCATCAGAAGGCAAAAACAAAGAAATGTCTAAGTCTGGAGTCAAAACATCAATTTAATCAGAGGCGCCTAATTTTCTAAGGTATCAGATGATGATTTTAGCAGTTGTTGCTCCCAGCAGACATTTCATCCTTGCAATGCAAGCTTCGCAGTGGATATCTTAGCACGGTCGCAGGATCATTCAATCATCCGGAAATCAGAGTTGAACAAGGTCAGTTGTAACTTTGCGGTCAGCTACAAAATAGGAGATTCTCAAAAATCTCATAACTCTTGCAAATGGAAGCCTAAAAGATCAAAATTTGACTTTTTAGAATCAGGGAAGTGTGTTGAACACAGCAAGATGCTATTTTTGGCAAAAATGAAAAAAAAAATATTTTGCATGCAAAGCATTGAAAAGTGACGAATTTCTTCAA
This sequence comes from Sequoiadendron giganteum, assembly GCA_007115665.2. Lineage (NCBI taxonomy): Eukaryota > Viridiplantae > Streptophyta > Pinopsida > Cupressales > Cupressaceae > Sequoiadendron > Sequoiadendron giganteum. The sequence goes on from CM021106.1 coordinate 504,112,766, forward strand.
AGACAGATATTGGCGCCATTTTTAGTTTTTTTTGCATGTTTTAAAATTAAGATATTATTTTAGTCTAAAGACTCAGAGACAGTGGCAGTTCAACTAGAGAGAAGCCAATCGAATTCTTTTTTCTAAATTAGGGTTGCATTATGCATGCATGATGGTACGAATTGTTTATTTAAACAAGCATGGCGCCTTTCATCATTCACACAGCTTTGAAAGTTCGAATTTCTTCAAAGAGATTGGCGAATTTTCATCAAAGGATAAAGTTCGAAGGTGATAAAATATTCTTTTGCAGGTACAAGTTCAGATTCAACATCAAATTCAAGGCAAAGTGGCGATTTTGAAAGGAGACAAAAAAATAAAACAATCAAAATAATAAAAAAGTCTGTTTCTCTTCTATATTTCTTCCATCTTCTCGTCTTAAATTCTCTTGCATGTTCGAAGTGTTGGCAGATTTTGGCAAAACAAAATATCTGGGTTGATTCAGAAGAGCTTTCTCAGCAAAACCCATGTGCCAGAATTTTTCAGGAAAATTTGTTCCAGAACATCTGTTCTTGAAGCTTTAATTTTCTCAACCGAAATTCTTTTGCATGGCTGAGTAAAGGGTAAATTTTTGCATTTCTGACGTTCTGGGTTGTCTTAGAATCATTTTCTGGACAAAACCCATATCTCAGATTTTTTTCGTAAAAATTCTCATCCGACAAGCTATTTTTAGCCTCAGCAGGCTATTTTTGGCTTTCCAGAAAAGTTGTCAGAATATAGCCGTGTGCACAGTCAACAGGCAAGTTTTTCAGAATGCAATTCACTCAGCTCGAATTCAAGACCAAATCGGTCTTAACCCACGACTTCATTGGAACAGTTGATACAAATCTACATAAGGTGTTGCTGGAGGTAGTTTTGGATCCACTCAAAATCAGGGATTCAGTTATCAAGAATATTCAACAGTCCGAGTTACTTGAGGCCGCTTCCATACCTATTTCAGTTCATTGCATAGAGTTTGTAAGGTCTTGCATTAAGCATTATAATTCTGTTGCACAGGAGATACAGTCAATAGATGGGTGTGTCATATGCTGTCTCAAGCCCCTCGACATTGAGCGAAGTCTGGGTATACTTTAACATCCAGACGGGTTGGTCATTTCCATGAGTTAGAGCGAGCAGGCATTCAATGTTGGACTAGATAAGTGTCGGGGTAAGATGATAGAGAGGTGGCTAAAACAGAAAAAGACCAAGTTGCCAAACAACATGGGTCGTGGCGAGTTCAAGGATGAGTATGGTATTTTGATTACACTGCTTAATCGTGTCTCAAGTCATGCAGATGCAAACAAATTTCACCCATGGATGTACTATATCATTGGTAGAATCATCTCTGGGCAAGAGCATTATGACTGGGCATCCTTCATCAGCGATGCTATTCACGAGCAAATCACCGGTTTCTTAGTTGCACACCAATTTCATGTGTGTTCTTACCTGGTGTACTTGATTGCTTATTAGAATCAATTTAACGGTTTGAATATGGTGGGCATACTCAATGTACAGAAAGTCTATCGTTACTATGACCAGCTTGAGTTCACGAAGGCTGAAAGTCATTTTAAACGTGTACAAGAGGCTTTCTTGACTTATACAATGAGAAACTTGGACCGGGAGTTGCATATTCGCATCTCGACAGTTGCTAGAGCAGCAATGAAGAATTGGGCAGATTGGTACATTCAGTTCCCTACATACACCTATATCCGTGTCTATGGATACACAGGAAAACTAGCTATGTTACCACGTTATCCTTCGGATAAAACAATATTCATGGAGTTCCTGAGGCAGCTGTATGAAGTTCACAAACGTTTGCGCATCAAGCGTAAACCAGTTGCCGAGTTTCCTTTGCAATTCGGGATGTATTGGTGTAAGACGGCAGTTGATGCTAAGACCGCAGGTCAAGAGTTGGAAAATTGCAAACTCAAGTACCTGGTGGATACACGCACATATGATCCTTGGGGTCATTACGCAACTCGCCTAGGTAATCTCTCTTATCACAAACCTACGATGGAAGATTACTGGGTGAATTGTGAGGATGATTTCAAGGTTCGCAGACGTAGCTATAGCAGGTTCTCTCTTCCGCAGATTTCTGTTTTCTTGGCAGAAGATGTGGAAGGATTGACAGAGGATGAGGGGGATACACTTCCTCAATTTTACAGAGAGCAAGTTGATGGACAACCACTGCCGTTAGTGAACTGGTATGCCAAAGAGTTCACATCTATAAAGGAGAGATCGAGCAGGGTCATCCAAAATAGTACGCTTTATTTAGAAAGCAGAAGGTTGAGAAAGGCATCCATGCCTAGAGCAGAGCCGCCACCAGAAGGACTTGTATTGCCTTCTTCTTCAAAACCTAAGCAAAAGAAGAGGAGTAGTCCTCCTAAAAAGAATCCAGCGCCTAGTAATTCGAAGGGAAAAGCATCTGTTGCGATTCCACATGTAGAGCCAGTCAGAGAAGTTATTCAGACTTCTCCACAGCTTGAGGTTCAGCCCCGTATGCCGTCACCAACACCATTAGAGCAGCCTCCCATTCCAATTCACATTGATTTGGAAGTGGATTCACCTCCTCGCAGCGATTCTTTTACACATTCACATTCATCAGATCCTCCTGCGACTAGTACAGATCATTCCAGTGGGATTAGTCGGGATTCATCTTGGCTTGAGAGTCAACTGGGAAGAAAAAGGAGACAACCATCTTACATACTTGATCATTCAGATTTCGATCATGACCATCAAGATGTGCCTGAAAAGAGGATCAAGAAACAGATACATATTGGGAGAAGTGCAGATAAGGAATTCATTGTTGAGACTGCTGCACCTCCAGAAGATAAGAGTCTAGACGAGATGGAAGCTCAAGACTTCGAAGTTATCACAGTTCATTTCGGTAAGAGTACTCGTCAGACAGATATTGATCTCCTACAGGTTGCTACAGATAGCGCCAAGGATAGGATGGTGAAAGATGGTGAAGATAAATCAGCTCTCAAGGCTGAAATACAGCAGCTTCGCCAGTACATTTCTAGCCTTGTACACAGGACAGGGGATGTTGTCACCGCGCTTCCACATATGTTAGAACCACCAGCAGAGCAGGGTCAGATTGATCTCTTGGTTGCATATGGTAAGCGATTGGAGGAATGGGAAGAGGAGTTTGTTGCTAGAGGCCGCCTTGTACTTACAGAATTGTATCAATTGCGGTATAATGCACGTGAGCTTCGTCTATGACTTCAAGATGAGGAACGTGATTTGGCCATTAGTAGAACCAGGGATGAGATTCTGATTGCCAACTTGGGAATGTCATTTGATTCAGTCACAAAGGCAGAAGATAAAGAAGAGGTCTACATTTGGAGAACACAGTTGATCTTCAAGGCAGAGATATAAGGAAAGATAGCATCTGAGGTGGCTGAGAGCAGAGAGCATGTTACTAGTGCATTCCGCTATATAAGAGACTTTGTGTCTCAATTACCATGTGTATATCAGCGTGTGGGTGGTGACTATGTTGAGCTTGCTAACTTCCAGTTAGAGCTCCAAGCACTTATTCACGGTATTTTCAGTGGTGAGACCATTGGCTGTAAGATGAATCAGCTTACAGCCATGTCAACATTGTTTGATGAGGCAATCAGGAGAAAGGGTGAGTTCCAGTGTCAGATGACTAATGGAGAAGACATGCTGCACAGACATAGGATTCTTCGCCAGAGCTTCAGTTCCCCAGATGGAGATGCAGTCAACGACCTCGTAGATGGGTTAATTTCTCAAGATCAGGGCCAGTAGACTTCAGTTAAAGGCGTCCCACCTTTTCCAAGATAGACATTAGACACAGGAGTTAAACTCGAGGCTTCTTTCCGAGTTAACTGGTTGTTACACATTGCATGCCATGTCTTTCTTGGAAATATCTACATATACTTGGAGATTAGATTAGATTTTTCAGTTGACTGATGATAGCATTCTAGTTGACTTGCTTTCAATAAGGACGTGCATGTTGCACCTTGTCCATTTAGATTAGATGTTTCAGTTAACTGATGATAGTTTCCCAGTTAACTGTATAGTTTCATTCAATTAGGGTTTAGGAATAAGATCTCGCATGCATTGCAAGACTTTAGTTGACTCAAGGTGATTTTAGGGTTGCCTACACCTCGAAGTCTATATAAATAGGAGTTTTAAGCTCATTTGTAATTTAACCTTTGCTTGATAGCATACATGCTGCGCCTACCTTGCCTGTAGTATTGCTATTATTGTATCTATTCAAAGAGTAATTGCTGTTATAATAAATTGCTGCGCCTACCTTGCCTTCATATTATTGGCATGGTGTTTATTCGACCTTAGTTAAATGGGGTTGCTGGTTTGATCGTTATTGCATGCGTGTTGCGTCTATACAATCTACTGTCCCAGTTGCTTACCTTTTGTTTTGTTTATTATAAGCCTATTCAGAAGAGCAAATAGTTGCGCCTACCTTGCCTTCATGTTGCGAAACTGTACTTAAAGCTTATCGTTTGATGTGTGTTATAGTAGACTCATTCAGCCAAGCAGATAGTTGCGCCTACCTTGCCTTCATGTTGTGAAGTTGTACCAGGTTTACCGTTCATTTGTTTGTTTTAATAAACTTCTTCCCGGATTAGCAAATAGTTGCGCCTACCTTGCCTTCATGTTGTGAGCCCGCACCTGGAGTTTATCGTACAATACATTCCTGCTCCATTTCCTCATGCTCTGTTTCTTGAGGAAATTGGATAGATATTAAAGAAGTTAGCTTAGTTGTAGTTACATGATCTGCGAAACCAAAAAATACTTAGCTGCAACGTTCTAGGTTTTCTTAACCTTGTGCCTCTACCAACTGAGAACAAAAAGATAGGACATTAGTTTAGTTTTCTATTTCATGCATTCCAGCACAACAAGGGAGCTTCGCCTCCTAATTTGAAGAGCACTCATTACGTAGTGTGCATAGTTGTACGTACAAAACTCACACTCCAGAGGTGTTAGTTCTTACACCAATAGTTTTCAATGATGTTCAACAATTTTTAAGGATTTAAATCACAAAAAAATTGCCCAAACAACCCATCGCGAAACCCTAACCATGCGAAATTGCTATTTAATTGGGTTTTTTTGTTGATTTTTAGCACAAAATTGAGCATTGGCCACTAGGACATGGTTCACCATCAAATATTCACTAGATTTCATCAAGTTGCTAAGGAAAATCACAGGTAGGCAACCTTGAATGGACGTATATTCTAATTGTTAGTTTTAGGATCAGAAAAGAAAGCAATTAGAAAATGCAACACGTAAGACAATGAACACCACAAGATACCCTGGGAAAACCCTCCAACTCGAGGGAAAAAAACCCAACAAATATATCACTTATATATTTTAGGAGTAAGAGCAGAAATCTGCTTACATCTCAGGCCCAACACAAGGCCAAATTTGATGCAATGAATAATAGCACCTCTCCTAGATGCGAAGATACAGAATATGTTTCTCCTTGAGATCAATCTGCTGCTACAGAATGATGATCTGCTGCTACAGAATGATCTGCTGCTCAAGATCATGATCTGCTACTACAGAATGATCTACTGCTCAAGATCATGATCTGCTGCTCAAAAGCGAACTTCTCCAAGGAGTGCGAATATGGTGAATGAACTTGATGATCAAATGAGAGATCATCACCTTGTATTTATACAAAACAAAGTGTCTCTTCATGTAGGTCAGCCTCATAAGGAATAGACAAATAATAAATAATAAATATTATTTCTTTAGGTCGGCCCCATTTAATTATTCTCAATAATTAAATGATATATTATATTACCAAGTGAAACGCCCCTTCACTTAATTATCATAATGAAATAAATAGCCAAAGGCTATATGCAATTTCATGTCTTTGATTAGGCTGGAAGAATGAACCCAAAGCTGCAATAACTTCAACACTAATAGATGTTAAGGATGTTGAAATAGAGACACGTTCTTTGATATGCTTCTACATTTAATGTTAAGGACATTAACATGGAATGCTTAAGAGATGTGCCACTTTTTTCTCCATATTGCACACTACTGTCATTTTCCTTAGGCTCGTAGTAATGCTTTCCATGTATATAAATCCAAATACACAATTAGTGGAAAATAGTAGACAATATCATAAATAATAAGGGTTCTATCTTATTTTTTGAGCACATCTGAACCTTATAAGAGTACTTGCCAAAAGTAAATATAGAAAGACAGTCTAAACTGAAACAAAACTCTATTGGCTTGATATCAACCTAAAGAGATTTGTGTTCTTTGAAATCTTGTGATCTTGACTATTCAAAAAGTTTTAATATTTCAATTGTCAACAATAATACCAAGGTGGTTGTTTAGATTATCAAGGTTTTTAGGTTGGGACAAATTTCCTTTTCAGATGCTAACAAAGTGTGATAATTTGGAACTTTAATTTGGCACTAGCCATCAAGTTTCAATGACAAGCAAGTAGGGTAGTGGCAATTGTATAATCAAGAGGGAAGCACAAGTATATACATAATAGTATATATAGACATTGTGGAACCGAAAGCAGAATGGTTCCTATTAGAAAGATAAAAAAACAACTTGTAGTGTTAAAAAAAATGAATTGTAGCAATATTTTATATCAAGATGAAGGATTGTTTTGGTTTTATTTAAATTTCCTATATATTCTACAAGCTTAATGCTTTGTTAATTGGTGAAACTCACCACTTAAATGCATGCCCTGCACTTCTTCGGGAGCTACATTCCATTTAGGATCGTCATATATAGGGAGGTTCAGAAGGCCTGCAAGGAGTACAATAGTAGTACATAAATGCTTTAGACTTATATAGTGTAGCATTCCATGCATGTTAAATAGGTATCATGCAAACTAATACATGCCTTGAGAGAAGTCATGCCTAGTCTTGTGGGCTTATCTTAATCCCTCCTAAAGTAGGCCTCATATATTTTGTCTTTGACGATCTAGATAGATTTATGGAGCAACTATCCCATTGAAAGGGAATGTTCCTCGTGCTTTGATTTTCCATTGAAACTTGTACTTATAATCTCTCAAATTCTCAACTCAAAGTCCATCAATTTTTTTAACTCCGTCATCCACTTATATGCAAAATCAAAGAAAATTTACTTGAATAATAATAGCTAAAATTGTGGCTCAAATAGTTGCTCTCTTCTTTTGTACTAGCAGGTCTTTATTATCTAATGTAAAAATATTTAACACTCCCTTTACTTTTTCACAAATCTGCTAAAATAGTTATCAATGAGAACATTTCAATATCATTTATGGTCTTTTGATATTTAAGATTTTGTTTCCAAAGCATTTTCTATTACTCTATCTTGAGTTATTTGATTCAAAACCTATCAAATTGAACTTTGCAATTGCTTCCTTTGTCATATAATTTCCCTTTCACACTCTTCATATAGTTCTCTTTGACATTGTTTTAGAAATTGCAAGTACTATTAAATCACAAATATGAACCAGTCGATTCACATTTTGTGATTTATGATGTTTGCTTAGCAAAGGAAAATTGTTTTTTTAATGATTTTCTCAATTTCTTGAGCCTAGGGATTTTGAGATCCTAGAGGCCAACTTGGATAGTCATGAAGTTGAACGACTTAGAAGAGGCTCTAAACTAGGAGCTTCATCATCAGGTGCTGCAACCTTCTAGAATAACTCTATTTGTAGTAGCAAGTCATTGGCAACATTTGATTTATTGGAACTTTGTACTTAGTTCATAGGTTGACTTTGTACAACTACAAACTATATTGTAATTGAAATTTCATCAATTGTAACCATCTAGTTATTATTTATGCACTATGAAGTATGAAGTATGCTTTGTGGCTTGTGCAATGCAATGTAATCAGCGATATGAACATAAACAAAAAAATCCTATTTTCTACAATTCATGGGTTAAGCTCTATTTTATTTGCTCTCTATATCTCTAAGGAAATGCTCTTAAATTTCAAAAGAAAAAATTCTCTTTTTTTACAATTTTTTACATTTTTCTTAAATCCGATTTTTTCTCGATTTTTTCAAAAAATCCTATACTTCTGGTTTGTCGATTTTTTCTCCAAACAATTTTTGCTACTATGGTCATAGGATGTCACAAAGATTGTCAATGAATCTAGGATAGAATAAACAGAGCATTGTTAAATTTCTCTATTTCTTCCTTAGGTGATTGTACTTCCTTAAACCCATTGATTTAGTGATTAAGACTTAATTTCTACTTTACTAATTACCGTCAATATTTTAAATTTCATTGTTCTTTATCTGGTGGCAAAATTTTCTAGAAATTCCTTTGTGACGTTTTGAAGGGAACTTAGCCGAGGTTGTTGACGTGAAAAAGATAAATCACCTAATTAATTATTATTAGGACCTATTCATACTAGCATACTTAAGCTTACTTAAGTCCATTTTCTTGTCTCAAATCATAAGATTAGGATACATGTCATGATCTAATTATATCCTCACCTAGAGTTTCAATTACGATTTCATCTTTATCCTTATATCAAGGATTTATCATTGTATATTGTAATCATAATCTTTTTGCATATAATGAAATCTCAAGCTTCATAAGAAATCAATTGTTTTTCTCTTGTCGAATAGGGCATTTTGATTCTAAGTGATCTTTGTGGTGCTAGGGGAGTTCAATCATCAACTCCAATAGAGGTGAGTGAGGAAAATGTTGTACAAATAGTTACAGATAATGCAACAAATTATGTTGTTGCAAGTAAACTTCTCATGGATAGGCACCAATTCTTTTCTGGACCTTTGTGTTGCTCATTATTTTGACCTCATATTACAAGATCTTGGCAAAATCCCATAGATCAAATCATGTGTGAAGCAAGGTAAAATTATTTGCAAATACATATACAACTATACTTGGGTCCTCAATCTAATAAGGAAATATACAAATAAAATGGAGTTGGCTCATCCTAGAATAACTTGTTTTGCAACAAACTTTATCACATTGCAATCTTTTCTTCAATCAAAGATTGTTTTGGTGTGCATTTTTATTAGTGAAGAATGGTCTACGTTATCATATGTTAAGACCAATGCAAGGGTTGACATAATTGATTGGATTTTTGATGAGCATAGCTTCTGGCTTTTGGTGAAGAAGATCAAAGAGGTTAGTTCATATTTGATATTTCCATTACATTTTTATTCGAATTTTCATTCTAATACTTTATTTTTGTTTAGAATTAATATTAATATTTTATAATAATTGTATTTCACAAAGCCTTTAATTATTCTCCGAGTTGTTGATGGGGAGAAGCCTGCAATGGGCTATGTATATGAAGGCATGATTAGAGCCAAAGAGGCCATTAGATCCATTTATGCTGAGGTTGAGGATAAGTATCATCTCATATAGGACATCATTGATCAACAATGGCACCTTTAGTTTCACAAGCCTCTACATGTAGTTGCCTATTTCTTAAATACGACATTCCAGTTTTGTTCAAATTTCAAGGCAAATGAGGAGGTTCTAAGTGGGCTCTACACAATCATACAACGGATAGTACCTAATCCTTAGCTCGAGGCAAAAATAATATTTGAGATTGAGATCTATAGACTTGCACAGGGGAAACTTTTTCCATGAGACATATGCAAAACAACTCCAATGACATTGCAGCCAGGTAAGTCTATTAAGAGCATAAATTGAATTTAAATATATATATATATATATATATATTTATTTATTTATTTATTTATTTATTTATTTATTTATTTATTTTGTACGTTAATGTTGAAATTCAAAGTTGGACAATAAGATTGATTTTTTTTTTCTCATTTCAAATGCATGGTGGGAAAATTTTGGTGCTAAGGTGCCAAATCTTCAAAGGATTGTAATTTGTGTCTTGAGCCAACCATGGAATGCTTCAAAATTTAAGTGCAATTGGAATATGTTTGACCACATTCACTCCAAGAAATGTAGCAGGTTGTCAATGCAATGGTTGAATGATCTCATTTATGTTCATTGCAACTTTCACCTCCATCACAAACAAATCTTGCGCACAAACTTATCTTCCATCACTTTAGAGGAGGTTGATCTACAGTCAAATTGGATCATCAAGCTTGAGGATCCCATCTTCAACAAAGAAGACCACCGCATGGATTGATCAAGAGGATCTAGAGGCAAAGGTGATAGACATGGAAAAGGAGGAGCATAGAGCACAAGCAGACCCTTTGAATGTTGATGTCATTGATACACAAGCAAATATCATGGCCACATCATCATCGAAGACTTATCTTAGACACTCGTATAGGACTTGTCATACGACTATGGATGTTGGGACAAGTTGTATAAGCCCTTTTGAGCAATAAATTTATACTTTTGGTTTTGATAACATGGATTTCATAATCCATGAGTTTTACATACACTTGACAATATATATAATATATCTATCTAAAAATGGTGTTTCCTTCTACTAAAATCTGCTTTTATAATCATATGATTGATGTATACTTGTGTATGTGATTAAAGTAGCTTCTATTTGATTAGTTTATTGTTTATTTAGATTTTATGTGTTGAAGGGTGCATGATACAAGTTTTAAATCCTTAAATATCTCTATATTTCATGGTTTTGTTGATTTCTCGAGTCTATGTTGAATCTAAGCGCCAAGTCCGAGTCCAAATCAACAATCAGCTTGCCAAGTCTACATCAAGTCCAAGTTTTGTAACTATGCCTCTAACACATTCATAAACATAGAATTTGAAAGACAAATGAATAGTACTTCTAACTTTCTTATTGAGTTTATTCTAGTCCTCATCAAACATACCTATGGGTTTAGTTAAAGAAGGCACTATAATACCTTTCTACCAAAAGACCTTCCATTTTTAACTTCCACAACTCAAAGTTTTGTCTATTAAAAACTCAATTTTAGAGCTTGAAGTGTTAGCCATAGATTCAACACCACGTTGTCTTTTAACAAAATCCTTCAAAGTTTTTGTTTGTGACTAGTTATACACATATTGTAATAAAATTCTTGTGCCAAGGGTTTCAACACCACCAGTCAACCACACACGCGGATACCAAACTTGATTTTGATAACAAACACATATTACTCTAATACCAAATGTTGGGAATAAGATACCTATTACAACCGAGTGATAGGCTAGGATAAAGGTACTACTTACTAACTTACAATTATATGATCAAAAGCAATTATAGCAATTATATAATCTAATTAGCAACATTAAACAATGTACATGGAATAGCATGCAAACCAAGAAACACATGGGACTCAAGATTTATGTGGGAAACCCTTCCTAGAAAAAACCCACCACCAAACAAATGTCATAATTATATTATTCTAATGCAAGAGCATCCAGGTCCACAAGCAATTCTGCATCATCCAAAAATATTTACAATTTTTGTTTCAACTCTATTTTGTTTTTGTAGTTGCTTGGGAGAATCTTCAGATTTAAATGGTTAAAATTTCCTAAGTCCAAAAGCATCGGCAAAATAGGGAGGTTTCGTGACTTGTGTTGGCCTCCAAAGAGTTTCCACAACCTCATCGACTTCCAACGCGGTTATCACAACCGCTTCAACTCCCAATAGTACTTTTATAACCCTTTCGAGAATGTTTGTGGTGGAGTTTGTTTTGGTTTTGGGCAAACTTGCATCATTTGACAATGGCTAACTCTTTGTTTTGAAATGAAGCTTTTTCAAGACATCATCTGTAATGTCCACATTTTCGGTCACTTCAACATTGTAGTTAGCTCTTGCTTTCTCGATGATCATCAACCTTGTCAAAAGGAATATTTGATGTTGGCAATGAGCTCAGTTGGCCTTGAGGACTCCTATGACACTTTTCGAAGTGAATTTCGATTTTTGGTGTGTTCTCCAAGATTCTTGGAGAGAGCATCTATTTATAGTAAGTCACCCAGTCGGCATTATTTTCATTACTCATCATCGATATCATTCCAATATGGTCAGTTTTCAATTCCAATGCTTGCTAGCAATTTATACAACTCGAGTGTATTATTGGCTTTAATTTAATTATTTTACTAAGGTTGCTTAATTTTATTAAAATAATTTAAAAAGCACCTGAGTGCAATAGCTGGTTGGAAAGAGAATTTAAGGTTTTAAATCGTGGACGCATAAAAGGGGGACCTTGCTCATCAAATATATTTATTATTTCATCAAAAGATCTTTTGGAGCCAAAAAGGGGTTATTTAATTAAAACTAAAAGTGTATGTTAAAATATGCCTTCCAAAAAGTTCAGTAGGAAAAGTATAAAAGGTGATTCAGGGAGCTCATTTGAATAGGAAGATTATTTGATTTCCTCTAGAGAAACCCTTTTGGTTCTCTGGGATTGAATTTGGTTCATCTCAGTCTTCTTGAGGATGAAAACCCTCTTGGAGAAGATTTGCCACAGTGGTGAAAGATCCTCCTTGGTTAATACCGTGTGATTCATTCAAAGTCACAATTGTGCAGGAAAGGTTTGTTGGTAGATTTACTTTAGAATCTACGCTTGTGCAGAATGCTGAAGGTTTGGAGCAGTTCCATTTAGAGATTGCGTATGTGTTGAATGTTGTTGCTTGAGATTGCTATAGCTGAGGGAAATAAAATGAAAATATTTAAGGTATTGAGATATATATATTTTGGGAGTGTTTTGGTAATGATTTTAGAGCCTTTTGGAGTGTTTTTTTGGAAGTGTTTACAAGAGTTTCAAACCTGGCCATACCATTGCCAAGACAATCTGCCCCCTCTTTTTGAATGTGCAGATCAATGGAATGATTTTCTGATTTTGGGTATTTTACCAATGAATATCCTTAGTTGGGCAACCCAATTGCAAGACTTGTTGAGCGACAAAATGCTGGCATTTATTTTCTAGAGAAAATCGCCCCTCTAGGCAGGTCGTACAATTGCAGGAAGGAGTTATTGGGTTTTGTGCCAAATTTTTGGTTTGGTTTTGTGGCTGCAAATCAACTTGGAAATGGCGCCCCAGTTGGTAAATCAGATTGCAAAAGTTGATGGCAGATTGGAGGTCTCAAAAAATTAAATATAAATTTATTACCAAAATCGCCCGTGTGTACACCAGCACCCTGTATGCTGCTACAGCTGGTCTGAGATGACTATTATAGCCTGGAAATGAATGGTTGACTGCTGTTCAAGGATAAATCTGCAGATCTGGTCAGTAGAGAAGTATTTGGTGGTGTTTGGAGTGACCTTTTAGGCCTATTTCTGCAGCTGGAAGCCCTAGGGAAGGTGTTGATGAAGTTGTTTTACATTGTTGCTGACTGCCATCACTCAGAAAATTAGCTACAGCGGGTCTGTTATGGTTCCAAGATGCATATTCCTCAAGGTATTTACATTCTCTATGTTGGTTGTTACGGTGGATGACTTATAGTGTTTATCTAGCGTTGTTTTGGGCCTCGAAATTGTAACAGCAGTGTCTTCTGAATGAAACCTTCATTATTATTTTGCAACACCTGAAGTTTTGATAATGCAAATTCTTCAATGTTTATATTTTATCAAATCTGCCTAATACATGTTATTTGCTTGAGTTATTGCTTGGTATCAAACAATGGAAAACTTCTTTTTTTTAAATCAGGGGATGTTCTTACATCATTGAAGTTTCACCATGGTTCCAAAACCATCATACCATTCAAAACCAACTTTTGTGAAGTCTTAAAAGAAAGTGCTGTTGGAACTTTTCGGTGATTTCAAAATCACCGTCGATCTTTGACAAGGTTGTCACAACCTTGTCAACGCCTAAAGCTCTTTTCAAAACTTCAAGAGAAAGCAAAACAAAGGGCATCTTGGCAGTGAAGAGAAGTTACAAAGACCCTTCGACATTTGGCATTGCTTATGAAACCTATGTTGGCCCCCAACTAGCTTGTCACAACCTCATCAGCACCCAATCAGATGTTGATAGGACATTTGTTAGTTTTATAAGATCAGATAGTATGCACAGAAATTATTTCAAAAATTGACACAAGAACACAGTCAATACCCTGGGAAAACCCTCCAACCTAAGGGAGAAAAATCCAGCAAATATATCTCTTATATACAGTGTTCCACGGGGACGCGTTTCCCCCCTTTTTTTGCCGGGGACGGGGAAACGGGTACTTGGCGTTTCCCGCCGTCCCGCCACCGCCACCGCCACCGGTACTCCGCCGGAGACGGGGAAACGTCTCCACGTTTCCCAGGAGACATGGAGACGTGGAGACGTCTCCAAGTTTCCTTGGGAGACGTCTCCAAGTCTCCAAGTTTCCTGAGGAAACGCCTAGACGTTTCTCGGGAGACGAGGAGACGCCTAGCCGTTTCCCGTCAAGCCCACGTCCATGGGGGCGTAAAACATGAAAAATAATTATAAAATCAAAATTTTAAGTGCTTTATGGTTACCCTAATTTGGCGTGGGTCCCACCCCTTCCTCCAAAACAACACAAAACAATGTTTCTTTATCATTTCAGTCACATTTTAATTGACTGATTTTTTTTGCAGCCAGCTGAAGAGGAGAAAAAACAATTCAAAAACTTGAAGAATTCTGATTGAAGGAGTGAAAAGAGTGATTGCAAGTGTTATAGGAGTGAGGAGGAGCAAGAAAAAGAGGAGGAAGAGGATTCTATTGCATTTTGAAGAGATTTATCAAGCACAAGGTAGGGTTTTTTAAGTTTTTTTTCAGATTTCTTGTTGTTTTTGTTTTATTTTATGAGTTTAAACTTGTTTTTTTTTTCTTATTCATTTCAAAGACTCAAAACCAGATTTGATGTTGAATCTTGAGGGCAAAATGATGAAGATGATTGAATCATTCATCATTTTGCCCTCAAGATTCAACATCAAGTTTTTTATTTTAAAAATTTAATACTAAACTTGTTTTTAAAAAGAAAAAATTCTTATTCATCTCAAAATCAGATTTGATGTTGAATCTTGAGGGCAAAATGATGAAGATGATTCAATCATTCATCATTTTGCCCTCAAGATTCAACATCAAATCTGATTTTGAAATGAATAAGAATTTATTTTTTTTAAAAACAAGTTTAGTATTAAATTTTTAAAATAAAAAACTTGATGTTGAATCTTGAGGGCAAAATGATGAATGATTCATTCATCTTCATCATTTCGCCCTCAAGATTCAACATCAAATTTTATAAAATATAAATTGTAAATTTTGTTAAATTTGTTTTCAAAATTAAAATTTTAAATTTGTATTTCAATTTGTTAAACTAGGCTGATTTTATTTTAATTTTGTGAAATGCAGTCACTTTCACAATGAGCAATAACATGAGTGGTGATGACATGGAAATCCATTCCCATAGTGAACATGATTCAGATTTTGAACCTGAGAATGAGGGGGATGACCATGGGGTTGATCCTGCAGCCCATTCTAGTTCCATGGCGAGTGCACCAGCTAGTACAGGTTGCCCTTCAGAGTTGTTGGCAGAGTATGCTAGGGGTCCTTTTGATCCTAAGTCTCCTCTCAAACAGTTTGCTTCAAGAATACAAGGCACATCACGTGCAGGTGGGGGAACAAGGAAGTGGAAGTGCCACATTTGTCAGGCTGAATGGTTTGGTAGCATCACTAGAGTGAATGCACACTTTCTTTTTTGGACAGGAAAAGGTGTGGAGCCTTGTAATTTTCTGAAGGAAACTAAAAATATACATTATAGAATTGAGTTTAACAGGCTTTGGGGCGTTCCAGATGACACAAATATTACAGCCCCTACTACTTTGTCTGCTAGAGCAGCCCTTCAGCACATCCATGATCCGCCACATACTTCTCCTCATGCTTCACAGACGGGAGGAATGATGTTTGGATCTCCATCCTCTTCCACTACTAGTGCCGCTAGGGGGATAGCTGCAGGGAAACGCAAGTTGCAGACATCGCAGAGTAACCCCATTGCTGATATGTTTAATGTGCACCTGAGAGATGAGATAGATGAATCCATTGGCAAGTTCTTTTTTGCCAATGGCATTCCATTTCATGTTACACGGTCTCCTTATTATAGGGAGATGATGGCTATGGTGGCGAAGGGTGGAACATCATATATGCCACCAGGTGAGACGAAAATGAGGACTTCGATCTTGGATAAGTGCTATTCCAAGATCAATATTTTGATGGAGAAGATGAAGGCATGTTGGGTGGCATCTGGGTGCAGCATAGTTATGGATGGGTGGACGAATATTAGCCATCGTCCACTCATCAACATCATGGTCACATGTGCAGAGGATCCATACTTCCTTAGAGCAGTTGATTGTACAGGGCATCGCAAAGATGCTGATTTTCAGTTTCAGGTCCTCAGGGAGGCTATTGAGGAGGTTGGGCCACAAAATGTGGTCCAAGTAGTCACAGATGCAGCCCATGTGTGTAGAGCAGCAGGGAAACTCATTGAGGCAGCTTATAGGCATATTTGGTGGACCCCATGTTGTGTGCATGCCATGAACAATGCACTCAAGGACATGGGTAAGATTGATTGGATTAGAGGAGTGGTCACCGATGCGAGAGATGTGCAGATGTTTATCTACAACCACCACACTTCACATGCACTCTTCAGGACCTTCGCAAAGAAGGAGTTCTTGAAACCGGTGGAGACCCGATATGCATCATATTTCATTCTCTTGGAGAGAATGATTGAGTTGCAAGAGGCATTGCAACTCATGGTTATGACTAATGATTGGAATAGGTGGGCCGAGGCCAAGACAACGCAGGGGAGAAGGGTGAAGGAGATAGTGAAGAGTGATGTGTTTTGGACTGATGCGAAATACATTGTCTCCATCATTTCTCCAGTATTCCAGGTTATTAGATATGGGGATGGGGATGCACCTAACCTTGGAGAGGTGTATGAGTGCATCGACTCTATGCTTGACCAGATGAGGGTTGTTGTGCGCGTGAAGGACCCCTCTCTAGCATTCTACAATGAGCACATCCGGCCAATCATTCAGCGCAGATGGGACAAGTTGAACACTCCTTTGCATATGGCTGCCTTTGCCTTGAATCCTAAGTGGTACAAGGTTAGATCGGGTAGAGTGACACCACTTCGGGATGATGAGGTGAAGGCGGGTTTCTTTAGGTGCATAGAGAAGATGTATGATTCTAGAGATACCGGCACAATTCGCACTGAGTGGACCAAATTTGCCACTCTTAGAGGCTATTCAGATGCGGCAAAGATGGATATAGAAACTATGGCACAGGAGGACCCACTTTTGTGGTGGAATTGTCATGGTACAAAATCTTTGACCACCACTCTAGCTATCCGTCTGCTATCCCAGGTTTCCAGTTCTTCAGCTGCTGAGAGGAACTGGTCTACATATAGCTTCATCCACTCTCTTAAGAGGAACAGACTTACCTCTAAGAGAGCAGAGAAGCTTGTGGCTGTACACAGTGCTTTGCGTCTCATAGACCGCAAGACACTTGGGTACAAGGAGAGTCCAGCGACACGATGGGATGTGGAGCCAGAGGAGCCTTCACAGATTGATGAGGATGATCCTACCACTTCAGATGCAGGGTTGGTTGGTGTGAGCTTGAGGGATCTTGACCTTGTGGAGTCCAGCAGTTCGAGTGATGAGGAGTTTGCACTTGCAGATGATTAGAGGCCTCCCTTCACTACATTTTGAGTTTTGACATTTTGGCATTTTGTCTTTTGTAATGCTACTCATTGTAATGATGAATCATGTAATCATCTTTATAGACTTTGTGATATGAATTATAATAGAAATCTCCAATTTGACAATTTCATTTGCCAAATTTTATTTAGCAATTAGCATTCAAGAAATCATCATATTTAGATTTAGTAATTCAAATTTTAGTATTTACTATGTTATAATTTTACTAATTTGATAATTTCCTATAGTTTCATTTGAAATGTAATTCTTACACTGTTATACTGTTATACATCTTTTCAAAACTAGTTTTTCAAGTACTATAAGTATATGTATAACTATATCAGGACCACCACCCCGCCACCCCCCCGCCGCCGTCCCGCCGTCCCCGAACTTAGGCCCTTTGTCCCCCCGTCCCGGAAACCCGTCCTGCACGTTTCCCCGTCCCCCCGTCCCCAACGCCCGTGGAACACTGAAAAATATTCAAAATTTAAAGGAGATGATAAAGTTTCAACTGATGGACACACTAATGCTTTCTTTGTCACATGAGGGGTGCTTGCAGTACAACACAAAGACGTAGCAGTTAGGTTATTTGTGGATTCACTTACTAATGTTGCCGCAAAGTGGTTCTATCACCTCCCTAATGCTTCCATTAATTCATGGGATGCAGTGAGAACTCAGTTTGAGAATAGATTTAAAAGTGCAGAAGATGAACATACGCTGCTTCCACAATTGACTCAACTCGAGAAAGAGTCACTGAGGGAGTTTGTTGCTAAGATCAATGAACTGGTGAATAAAATTGATAATGCAAAAAGACCCACACCAGAGAATCAGAAATGCATTTTCATCAATGCACAGCCACCAGATATTAGCTTTCATCTGAGAAGGGCACGGGTAACTAATTTGGATGCAGCTCAAACTCTAGCAATTGAACTAGAAGATGATTTGATTACTGCGGAGAAATGGAAAAGAGAATTGCATTCAAGTAAGTCTCAAACTTCTACTTCATCAGATCCTATGATTCAGAGATTACTAATGATATAATTGCCTTTAAAAGACAAATGCCTAAAAGTTCCCAACCATATCAAGAAATACCTTGAAAAGGGAACATGGAGCCAAATAACAGAACTCTGCCTCTTCCTCCCACTTAGCAAAGATTAGCTATTGAAGCACCTCCAGGTGGGAGCAAGAAAACTATGTGTACTTTTCATTTGACTACTGATCATGACAGAGCAGATTGCCTAGAGATGAATAGATTTATGCAGATGACAACAATGAAAGAAGTTATTGGGGAAATCACTAATGAAGAGGATGTTTCAAATCAGTGTGGCGACTCACCATTGGGTTTCTTGAATATGAGTCTAATTCCGCGAGAGGTGGTAATATTTATACTACTCTAGATGATTCTTCATGTGCAACGTTAACTCGAAGTCAACAAAATGCAAACTATAAAGGTACACAAAATTCTCCTAAGTTTTTGTTAACCAAATCGAATGCTTCGTCTAAAACAGGTACTTCTTCTCAAAGAAATCAGAAAATTTTAGAAAGTACTCACAAAGTTCCTGATTCCTCATCAGTTGAAAAATTTGCTCTTTCGATATAATAGATTTTTGTAAGAATTCAAAAATACAAATTTCACAGGCAAAGTATCTAAAAATGAACCCTAAAGAATTGGGCAAGCTAGTAAAGTATGTTAAGTCTGGGAGTTCTGAAACTCATTTGGCCTTAGATGATCAGATGATTAATGTTGAAGATCCCTCATCCAGCTTCCTCAGGCAACAAAGGTCTCACATCCAATAATCTTGGAGAAAAACCTAATCCTTTCTATGTGTCTTTGTTCATCAATGGATATAGGTTAAGCAATTGCATTATTGACTCAAGCACTTCTGATAATGTTATGCCTGCGAAAGTGGCTCAAGCTTTGAGATTATCCTTGACAAAAACTTTTGGGAAATGTTATTCCATGGAATCCAAACATGTTCCTTTGGTTGGGCAAATAAAGGATGCCCATGTTTCTCTTGTAGCTCATCCTGGTAAAAGACTTAAGTTAATAATCCTAGTAGTTGATATCCCTACTAGTTATGGTATGCTTTTGAGTAGAAGCTACGTCTAAACCTAGAGCCAAAGGCCAAATTTACGGTGTTAAAGCCAAAGGATCCTAGGTCACAAATCCTGTTTGAAAAATCAAAATTTGGGAACTATATGCTCTTTTCAAAACTAGGCAAAGATATAGAACTTATTGGTCCGGATATAGCATCTGAACTTTGGACCTTAGAGTTTGACGGAAGTTGTTCCAACCCAAGATCAGGTGCAGGTGTGGTCCTAATTTTCCCTACTGGCAAAACTTTTCCATTTTCATACAAATTAGAATTTGATAACACCAACAACACTGCAGAATATGAAGCTTCGTTGTTAGGATTGTTAGTGGCAAAAGAAAAAGGAATTAAAATGTTACGGGTTTTGGGGGTGCTAAATTAATAGTCAAGCAAGTGCATAAAACTTTTACAATCAAGAATGAAAGGCTAAAGCATTATCGGAATAAAGTGTGGGATTGTATTGAGCATTTTGACGCATTCTCCATTGAGGCATACCTAGGGAATTGAACTCCAAAGCTGATTCATTGGTTGTGTCTGCTTCTTTATTATTACCTCAATATCTTCCTCCAACCATGGTGTCCATATTCCTTAAATATATATTGAAGAAAATCTGAAAATCTCTAACTCTGAAATCAAACAATATCTTTGAAATTTGACTTTGAAATATACTTCTCAAATTTCATCAATGAAGCACTATGTGAACTCTAAAGTGAATCCATGCATGGTGGTATTGGGTTTTCATCCTGTTGGAGTAAGAACTAACACCTCTGGAGTGTAAATTTGTACAGACAGCTATGCACACTACGTAATGAGTGCTCTTCAAATTAGGAGGGGAAGCTCCCTCGTTGTGCTAGAATGCATGGAATAGAAAAGTAAACTAAATCCTATCTTTTTGTTCTCAGCTGGTAGAGGCACAAGGTTAAAAAAACCTAGAGCATTGCAGCTAAGGATTTTCTGGTTTCGCAGATTGTCTAACTACAACTAAGCTAACTTCTTTAAATCTATCCAGTTTCCTCAAGAAAACAGAGCATGAGGAAATGGAGCAGGAATGTATTATACGATAAACCTCAGGTGCGGGCTCACAACATGAAGGCAAGGTAGGCACAACTATTTGCTTATCCGGGAAGAAGCTTATTAAAACAAACAAATATACGATAAACTGGGTACAACTTCACAACATGAAGGCAAGGTAGGCACAACTATCTGCTTGGCTGAATGAGTTTACTATTACACACATCAAACGATAAGCTTTGAGTACAGATTCACAACGTGAAGGAAAAGTGGGCACAACTATTTGCTCCTCTGAATAGGCTTATTACAAACAAAACAAAAGGTAAGCAACTGGAACAGCATATTGTATAAACAAAACACACATGCAATAACGATCAAACCAGCAACCCCATTTAACTAAGATTGAATAAACACCATGATAATAACATGAAGGCAAGGTAGGCACAACTATTTATTATAACAGCAATCACTCTTGAACAAATACAATAATAGCAATACTACAGGCAAGGTAGGCGCAGCATGTATGCTATCAAGCAAAAGTTAAATTACAAATGAGCTGAATGCTCTTATTTATAGACATCAAGGTGTAGGCAACCCTAAAATCACCTTGAGTCAACTACAATCCTGCAGTACATTCAAGATCTTATTCTCTAAACCTAATTGAATGAAACTAAACAGTTAACTGGCAAACTATCATCAGTTAACTGAAACATCTAATCTAAATGGACAATGTGCAAGCATGCATGTCCCTATTGAAAGCAAGTTAAATGGAATACTATCATCAATTAACGCAAAAACCTAATCTAAACTCCAAGTGTATGTAGATGTTTCCAAGAAAGACATGGCCTGCAATGTGTAACAACAAGTTAACTCGGAAAGAGGCATTGAGTTTAACTCCTATGTCTAATGTCTATCTTGGAAAAGGTGGGACACCTTGAATTGAAGTTCACTGGCCTTGATCTCGAGCAATTAACCCATCCACGAGGTTATTGACTGCATCACCTTCTGGGGAACTGAAGCTCTGGCGAAGAATCCCATGTCTATGCAGCATATCTTCTCCATTAGTCATCTGACACTGAAACTCGCCTTTACTCCTGATTGCTTCGTCAAACAATGCTGACATGACTGTAAGCTGATCCATCTTACAGCCAATGGTCTCACCACTGAAAATACTGTGAATAAGTGCTTGGAGCTCCGACTGAACGTCAGCAAGCTCAACATAGTCACCACCCACATGCTGATATATGCATGGTAATTGAGACACAAAGTTTCTTACATAGCGGAGTGCACTGGTAACATTCTCTCTGCCCTCAGCCAACTCAGATGCTATCTTTTCTTCTATCTCCGCCTTGAAGATCAACTGTGTTCTCCAAACATAGACATCTTCTTTATCTTCTACATCTGTGACCGAGTCAAATGACATCCCTAGGTTAGCAATCATAATCTCATCCTTGGGTCTACTAATGGCCAAATCGCACTCCTCATCCAGAAGTCGTAGATGAAGCTCGCGTGCATTATACCGCAACTGGAATAGCTTTGAAAGTACAAAGCGGCCTCTAGCAACAAACTCCTCCTCTCATTCCTCTAACCGCTTGCCATATGCAACCAAGTGATCAAACTGACCCTGTTCTGCTGGTGGTTCTAACATATGTGGAAGCGCGGTAACAACATCCCCTGTCCTATGTACTAGGCTAGAGATATACTGGCGAAGCTGTTGTATTTCAGCCTTGAGAGCTGATTTATCTTCTCCATCCTTCACCATTCTATCTCTTGCACTCTGTAGCAACCTGCAAGAGATCAATGTCCATCTGACGAGTACTTCTACTGAAGTGGACTGTGATAACTTCGAAGTCTTGAGCTTCCATCTCATCTAGACTCTTATCTTCTGGAGGTGTAGCAATCTCAACAATGATTTCCTTATCTACGCTCCTCCCAATATGGATCTGTTTCTTGATCCTCTTTTCAGGCACATCTTGATGGTCGTGATCAAAATCTGAATGATCAAGTACATAAGATGGATGTCTCCTTTTTCTTCCCAACTGACTCTCAAGCCAAGACGAATCCCGACTAATCCCACTGGAATGATTTGTACTAGTCATAGGAGGATCTGATGAAAGTGAATGTGTAGAAGGGTTGTTGCGAGGAGGTGAATCCACGTCCAAATCAATGTGAATTGGAACTGGAGGCTGCTCTGGTGTTGGCAACGGTAAATGTGGTTGAACCTCTGGCTGTGGTGAACTCTGAACAACTTCTACAATAGGCTCTATATGTGGAATCACAACAGGTGTTTTTCCCTTTGAGTTACTAAGCGTTGGATTCTTTCTAGGAGGGTTACTCCTTTTCTTTTGCTTGGGTTTTGATGAGAAGGGTAGTACATCTCCTTTTGGTGGCGGCTCTGCTCTAAGCATGGATAGCTTTCTGGTCCTTCTGCTTTCAAAATAAAGCATACTATTTTGGATTACCCTACTTGATCTCTCCATTATTGATGAAAACTCTTTGGCATACCAATTCACTAACGGCAGTGGTTGTCCATCAACCTGTTCTCTGTAAAACTAAGGAAGTGCATCTCCCTCATCCTCTGACAATCCTTCCACATCTTCTGCCAAGAAAACAGAAATCTACGAAAGAGAGAACCTGCTATAGTTGCGTCTGCGAACCTCGAAGTCATCCTCACAATTCACCCAGTAATCTTCCATCATAGGTTTGTGATAAGAGAGATTACCAAGGCGAGTTACGTAATGACCCCAAGGATCATATGTGCGTGTATCAACCAGGTACTTGAGTTTGCAATTTTCTAACTCTTGTCCTACAACTTTAGCATCAACTGTTGTCTTGCACCAATATATCCCAAATTTCAAAGGAAACTCAGCAGCTGGTTTACGCTTGTTGCGCAAACATTTGTGAACCTCATACAACTACCTCAGGAACTCCATGAACACTATCTTATCCAAAGGATAACGTGGTAACATAGCTGGACTTCCTGTATATCCATAAACACGGATATAGGTGTATGTAGGGAACTGAATGTACCAGTCTGCCCAACCTTCCATTGCTGCTCTAGTGACCGCTGAGATACGAATGTGCAATTCCCGGTCCAAATTTCTCACTATATAAGTCAAGAAAGCCTCCTGCACACATTCGAAATGACTTTCAGTTTTTGTGAACTCGAGCTGATCGTAATAATGATAGACCTTCTGTGCACTGAGGATGCCCACCGTGTTCAACCCATTAAACTGACCCTGATATGCGATCAAGTATACAAGGTAGGAACACATGAAACTGGTGTGCAACTAAGAAACCGGTGATTTGCTCGTGAATAGCATCGCTGATGAAGGATGCCCAGTCATAATGCTCTTGCCCAGAGATGATTCTACCAATGATATAGTACATCCATGGGTGAAATTTGTTTGCATCTGCATGACCTGAGACACGATTAAGCAATGTAATCAAAATACCATACTCATCCTTGAACTCGCCACGACCCATGTTGTTTGGCAACTTGGTCTTTTTCTGTTTTAGCCACCTCTTTATCATCTTACCCCGACACTTATCTAGTCCAACATTGAATGCCTGCTCGCTCTGACTCATGGAAATGACCAACCCATCTGGATGTTAAAGTATACCCAGACTTCGCTCGATGTCGAGGGGCTTGAGACTGCATATGACACACCCATCTACTGACTGTATCTCCTGTGCAACAGAATTATAATGCTTAATGCAAGACCTTACAAACTCTATGAAATGAACTGAGATAGGTATGGAAGCGGCCTCAAGTAACCTGGACTGTTGAATGTTCTTGATTATTGAATCTCTGATTTTGAGTGGATCCAAAACTGCTTCTGGAAGCACCTTATGTAGATTTGAATCAACTGTTCCAATGAAGTCATGAGTCAAAACTGACTTGGTCTTGAAATCGAGTTGTGTGAACTGCATTCTGAAAAACTCGCCTGTTAATTGTGAACACAGCTATATTCTGACAAATTTTTTGGAAAGCTAAAAATAGCTTGCTGAGGCTAAAAATAGCTTGTCGGATGAGAATTTTTACGGAAAAATCTGAGATCTGGGTTTTGTCCAGAAAGTGATTCTAAGACAATCCAGAATGTCAGAAATGTAAAAATTTAACCTTTACTCAGACATGCAAAGGAATTTCGGTTGAGAAAATTAAAGCTTCGAGAACATATGTTCTGGAACAAATTTCCCTGAAAAATTATGACACGTGGGTTTTGCTAAGAAAGCTCTTCTGAATCAATCCAGATACTTTGTTTTGCCAAAATTTGCCTGTTCTTCGAACATGTGAGAGAATCTAGACAAGAAAATGCAAGAAATCTAGAAGAGAAAAAGACGTTTTTTATTATTTTTAATTAGTTTTGTCGTCTTCTTTCAAAATCGCCACTCTGCCTTGAATCTGATGCTAAATCTGAATCTGTACATGCAAAAGAATGTTTCTATCGCCTTTGAACTCGCTTGTCTGATGAAAATTCGCCAATCTCTTGAAGAAATTCGAATTTTGTAAGCTGTGTGAATGAGAAAAGGCGCCACACTTGGTTAAATATACAAAGTCGTACCATTATGCATGCATGCTGAAACCCTAACTGTGAAAGAATTTGATTGGCCTCTCACCAACTGAACTGCCACTTACTCTGAGTCTCAGACTAAAAATAATATTTTAATTTTAAAAACATGCAAAGAGCTAAAAGTGGCACCAATATTTATCTTTAAAGAAATTCGTCACTTTTTAATGCCCTGCATGCAAAAATATTATTTTAGTCATTTTGCTAAAAATTGCATCTAGATGTGCTCAGTAAACTTCACTGATTCCAGAAAGTCGAATTTTGACCTTCTAGGCGTCCATTTGCCAAAGTTATGAGATTTTTGAGAATCTCCTATTTTATAGCTGACTGCAAAGTTACATCTAACCATGTTCAGCTCTGATTTTTGGGTGACCGAATGATCCTACGACTGATCAAAGATATCCACAGCCAAGCCTGCATGACAAGGATGAAATGTCTGTTGGGAGCCACAACTACTAAAATCAATATCTGACACCTTGGAAAATTAGGCGCCTCTGATTAAATTGATGCACTGATTCCAGACTTAGTCATTTCTCCGTATTGCCTTATGACGCTTCAAACTGCCGCTGACAGTGAATGATGAACCCTGTTGACTGAATAATAGATTCATTGCGTGACTGGAAGTACTCTGCATCCAATGACTGTATGTAAGGTATCTGAAAATTGTATCAGGAACCCCAAAAGAATGGGCGCCCCTATTCTGTGATAGTACAAATACCGTTTTGACAAAAGTGTGACTTTCATCTGAACACCATTCTTTGACCCCTAATACCAGAAGCTGGAATGCTCTGATTTGGGTGCCAACTGGCTCTCTGCACATTTGAGTCAACTTACAAGAGATGTCTTTGGAGACGACGAAGCCAGAAAACTGCTTCTAAGTCCTCAAAGAGAAGGGCTCCTTTTTCAAGGAGATTGGTATCCACCATACTTAGCCATTTTTAGTCGTCTTCAGCCACTCTCACTTTTCAGCAACACCATCTTGACCTCGCACGTACGAGCGCTCGCCAAATCCCGAAGGCTGATGGTTGAACTCGTTGAATGGCTGGAGTAATTGCACACAAGTCTTATGAAGATTGCGAAAGCAAATAACCCCATCTAATAGGCCTAAAGGCTGGGTGCCCCTAGCCTACAGATATGCAGCTGTGTGTAGCTACATTTCACCATCCTCTGTTTTACGTGCTCGGTAGAACCTCTGTCACAGTCTCTCAAAATATCGGATCATCTTGCAAACTGCTGCGTTGCAAAGCTGGACTAAGTTGGAAAAGATCTCAAGAAGACCTCCACTGTAATTTCATTCATCTAGGTAATCATATTCAAGCTCAGGGGCGCTCAAACCATGATTTGGCAATCTTTGTTGACATGTATCTTGCTTGCAGTTTCTACTTCTGCCACTCATAACCGAAGTTCTGCACTAGGTACGTCTCCGCTTGATAATTTGTTGAAAAGCCAGACTAATTCTACAAAGACTGAATCCACCAGCACACACATGCATCCAAATCTAGGCCTTCAAAAAGAAGGGCGCCCCTGTGGGCTACAGGGGCGCAGATCTGCATTTCTTGACTGTCTTCATGATGTACACACTCGTTGTAACCTCTGCTTCTGCCTTCGTCTGCCAAAGTTCTGTATCTCAAATGAACTTGCTCCATAGCTAGTCAGAAAGCTGACTGAAAACAGAAGAGAATGAATGTATTCGCAATCCAAAGCAACTGCATCTTGACCTTCAAAAATAAGGGCGCCCTTGGGCTACAGGGGTGTAGACTTGCTTTGAACTACATATTTTCCACCTTTTCATGCTTTGAAAACATTGCATTCACTGCTGAGGTTGAGCCTGTCAAAGTACTATGACTGTCGAGGTGTGTGTATGACTATACTTCATCATTTTCACATGTACGGACACTATAAAGTTGATTTGCACGTTGATTGTGCAAGTGTCTTCCACGTTACATAATGAAAAGTTTCCAAACTTAGAATATTTTAGCACTTTTTGCCAATCTAAAAATCCCCTCCGTCAAAAAGTACATTTCTCAACATCTTTCATCGTAGAACGTTCTTCCTTGAGTTTCAGGCTTAGATTTTGATACCTGGTACTGGCCAACTGCCATTGACGACCTCGAAGGTCCTAACTTTTCTCCCGAAAAAGTGAAAACTACCCATCAAGCTTTAACTGACTTTTAACTGAAATCGACTTCACCACTGTGATCGTGATGTGAAATAAGCCAATCAAAATTTATTTCAGCCAGTTCTAACAAGTTCCTACTTTTTTGGGTTTTGACCTAAAAACGGGGTCCAAAAACCCTAATTTTCAAAATTTCCAAATTTTGCCAGTATCTTCCTGGCATCACACTGACTAAAAGCCCATACTTTATTTGCCCAAAAACTGAGTTTTGACCCCATATTTACAAGGTTTAGACCATTTTAAGCAAAATGCCTTAATGAAGCAAAAAATTTGGTTTGGGTACAACATGTCCAATCCACCAAGAATCCCAAGAGTTTTCATCCTCACGCTTCCTAAACCTATAAACCAAACTCTCCAATTTCTCTCGATAATAATTTCCAAAAAGATGATAATTAATTTCCTTCACCACCTTTTATTTTTTTATTTTATTTTGCTTGTCCCAAAGTAACTGTATTTAATAATTTATTAATACATTTATTATAAGTCACTTTAATAATAAACCAATTAATTAAATATAAATGTCTCGAAAAATGACTTAGGACAATTTAATATTTAATTAATTAAATTATTCCCTCCATTTTCCCCACCGTAGCTTATGGGAATAAAATAAGCTAGTAGACTCCACTCGATGATCACTCAAAAAAAGGGGACATTACAGGATATGACTGAAATAATGTTGTAACAGTAGTAATGACAACACGGATGACTAGTATAGTATTACTGTAACACAGGTAATTGGTAAAATTTTGATATATTACTAATGATCAAACGAATCATTAAATAGAATTACAAAGAACAAAGTTTCTGAAAAGAAACTCGTCAAAAATAGAAAGAATCTAAATATACAAGATTTACAGAGTGTTGGTCATTAAAGCAAAATAGAAACAAATAATACGAAGATATTATTCTAATACCCTCCCTTAATGGTCAATATGTTTACTACACCAAGCAGCCCTCTGAATTTGACAAACTTATCTAGATTGAGTGATTTGGTGAGAATATATGTTGTTTGCTCCTCTGTTGGAACATACAACAACTGAACGGATCCGTCTTCAACCAGCTTTCAAATGAAATGACAATGAGTTTCCACATGCTTGGTTCTTTCATGGAAAACCGGATTCTTGGCAAGTTTGAGAACTCCCTGATTATCACAGAACAAGGGAGTCGGACTTGCTTGAGGTATTTGCATATCCGCAAGCATCCAGCGAAGCCAAACTGCCTCACAAGCTGCCTTAACAGCTCCACGATACTCTGCTTCTGTCGAGGAGAGAGCCACTGCCTGCTGCTTCTTACTAGTCCATGTGACTGCACCAAATCCCAAACTGAACACATACCCAGATGTTGATTTCCTGTCATCAACTGAAGCTGCCCAATCTGAGTCTGTGAACCCACTGAGTCTAGAATCTTGACTCCGAGTGTACAAGAGTCCATAATCAAAAGTGCCCTTCACATAACGCAACACACGCTTCGTAGCTACCCAATGATAAGCCTTGGGGGCTGTCATGAAGCGTGAAATGTAGCTCACTCCAAAACTGAGGTCAGGTCTAGTGGCAGTGAGATAGATGAGACTGCCCACTAGTTGCCTGAACAATGATTCATCAACTACTGGTGAGTCTGACTTGGCTGACATCTTAAGCCCTTTTTCCATGGGCGTGGAGGCAGGTTTGCAATCCTGCATTTGGAACTTATCCAGAAGACTTCGAGCATACTTGGACTGGGAGATGAAGATACTGCTCTCTGTCTGCCAAACCTCAACACCTAAACAGTAATGCAAAAGTCCCAAATCTGTCATGTCAAATGTGCTGCACAAATCCTGTTTGATCTCAGTGATCAAATGTCCCGAGCTGCCAGTAATGATCAGGTCATCCACATAGACAACAAGAAGAAGTATTTCACTACCACTCTGTTTGACATACAAATTAGAGTCAGATGGACTCCTTTGAAAGCCATGTCCTGTGAGAAACTTGTCAATCTTGATGTACCAAGCCCAAGGAGCCTGTTTCAAATCATAGAGTGCTTTGACGAATCTGCACACCTTTTGTGCTTGACCGGCAACCTTGAATCCTGGAGGTTGCGTCATGTAGACCTCTTCCTTCAACTCACCGTTGAGGAAAGCACTCTTAACATCCATCTGATGAACTTTCCAACCAAACTGGGCTGCTAAGGCAAGGACGAGCCGTATGGTACTCATTTTGGTTGTAGGAGCAAAGGTCTCCTCATAGTCAATGCCTTCTTTCTGTGAGAACCCCCTTGCAACTAGACGAGCTTTGTACTTGTCAAGAGTTCCTTCAGCTTTGTATTTCACCTTATACACCCATTTGCAGCTAATGGGTTTCTTCCCTAGAGGAAGATTAGAAAGGACCCAAGTGTGATTCTTCTGAAGACTCTGGTATTCAAACTCCATAGCCTTTTCCCACTCAGGAATTCCTTTAGCCTCTAAATATGTCTAAGGCTCATAGACACTGTGAATGTTGGCCATGAGAGAAAAATTAATTGTATGCTGCTATTTGCTCTTGTTTCTAGATGATCTCCCCTCAATGAGCTCATCATCATGAAGATCTCCAATAGTCTTAGCCCACCATTTAGGCCTCTGAGAAGAAGTGCCAACATCAGATGCACCAGGAGGAACTGGAATTGGTTGTGAATCTAGAACTGGTTCAGCAGGTAGAAAATCAAGATCATCCGGAGGAAAATCAGGTTGGGCATCATCAAAGATAGAATCTACATCATCCCTCCCATCAGGTAGACCTAACGGAAGACGTACACCCAAATCAAAAGCCTTCAAGGGCTGATCCTCTGAATGCTAAACAGGCGAGGAAAGGTGAAATGGTCCTCATTCTTCATCAAAGACAACATCCTGACTGAAGACAAGACGATCAGTGTCTACATCAATTAGTCGGTAAGCCTTATGGTTGTCACTTTACCCTGTGAACATAAGCTTTTGACTCTTGGAATCCAACTTAGAGCGTTTAGCATCTGGAATCCATACATATCCCAAAGAGCCAAACATTTTCAAATGACTAATCCTGGGTTTTCGACCAATCCAAGCTTCCTCAGGAGTCTTCCCCTTAACGGCATGAGTAGGTGACCGATTAAGGAGATAGACTGCAATAAAAACTACTTCTGCCCAAAATCTATTAGGAACACTCTTGTGTTGCAACATGTAGCGGGCCATTTCAACAATTGTACGATTGCGCCGCTCTACAACACCGTTTTGCTGAGGAGTGTAGGGTGTGGTTAACTGGCGTTTAATCCCATGTGTATCACAGAAGTTGGAGAATGCAGTAGAAAAAAATTCCCCCCCATTATCTGACCTAAGAGTGATTATGCAAGAACCAAACTCTTTTTCTACTAAGGCCTTAAACTTCTGAAATACATTAAACACATCTGATTTTTGTTTAAGAAAGTACACCCACATCTTCCTATTGAAATCATCAACAAATAACAAGAAATATCTACAACCAGTAACAAAAGGAGTATTCATAGGCCCACAAATATCAGCATGAATTAATTGCAGTACCTTAGAAGCTTGCCATGAGTCACCATCTAGAAACGGTGTCCGATGTTGTTTCCCGGCCTGACAAGCGCCATACACGCCATGATGTTGAGTCTGAATATCAGGTAGACCAGCTACAAGTCCCTCCCGAGCAAGCTGAGAGAGAGAGTGCACATTCAAGTGCCCATACCGCTAATGCCATAAACTGGTGACAACAGAGTTTTTGGCTACCATGGCTAACTCCGGAGAATCACCTGTGTCCACAAGCCTGTAAAGACCATGATTCTCAATACCGACAGCTACTGCAGTGCGAGTCTCCCGATCAACAATAGAACATTTGTGCACACTAAAAACCACATCCAGCTGAGGAGAATTCCGCATGATCTGACTAACTGAGAGAAGGTTGAGTTCCATGCCAGGAACGTAGTACACATTGAGGAATATGAGATTCCTCTCGCCAGACTGCATCTGAGCAGTGCCCTTACGGACAACTTTGTATTCTTTGCCTCCTCCAAAAACAACGGAGTCAGTGAACCGAGAGAAATCTGTAAACCAGTCACGCCGATGAGTGAAATGTCGCGAAGCACCTGAATCTATGTACTAGGCAAAGGACTTAACATGGTTTGCAGGTCTTTTAGCCATAAAGGCGTAAAAGGCAGATTCCTTCTGCTCAGTGTGCTCGACAACATGGGCGTTCTGCTGAGACCCTCCTTGCTTCTTTTATGCAAAAGCCAAACGTGCATGACAATCTTTCTTCATGTGACCAAATTTGTGACAATAATTGCACTGAATATTCTTTTTCTTAGAGTTGTCCTAAGGTTGTCCTGAACCTTTTTGCTACGAAGGCTGACCTCTCCCTTTGTTCTTAAACTGAGTGTTAGCTGCAAAGGCCTACTCTGTAGAGGATGATGAACCACTGCTACCAAATTGTTGTTTCCAGCGATCCTGCTGCAAGAGGATAGTGCAAAGTTCTGGAAACTTCAGGTCAACATTAGCCGACATAATGTTGAGAGTCTCTATGAACTAGTCATAGGGCTTAGGTAGGCTCTTCAGAGTGATCACGACCATGTCTTCTTCCTCCATTTTCCGACCAATAGCCTCCAATTGATCTCGGATCTCCTGGATTTTGTTCAAGTGCGCCTGCAATGTTGTCTTCTCATCCATGACAATAGAAAACAGCATGTTTTTCAAGAAAAATGCACGGCTTTTGTCAGAAGTTTCATGCAAATCCTTCAAGTGATCCCAAATCTCCTTCCTTGATTTTCCAAGCAGGATCTCAAGTAGCTGATCATCAACTACTAAAGTTTGATAAGCATCACCGCTTCACAATTCTGCTCATCAAACTTCTCCTGGGTTTTGTCTGCAGTGGTGGGATGAGTAACATTGCCCAGAATCATCTGATCAAGGCAGCGGTATTCAAAGATAGTCATCATCCACTGCTTCCAGGTGTTATAATTTTTGCCGTTGAATCTTTGACTGCCTTCCAACATAGTGTTGGTCAAATTCGCCATCTTCACGCTTTTCGAGGCACGAAAAATGAGGTACTAAGAAGAGGGTAAATGCACGAAACTTGAGGCATGAGTTCCAATGCAAAAACAGAGAGATTCTAGTACAAAACTGCAGAAAGTATAATGTATGGATGGCACAAAATTCGAGGCACGAAAAACGATGCAACCAAAAAAATCGAGACCAACCCAGTTGAGCTCTCGAAAAACCCACCAGGAATATGTAATCGAAAAAAAAAATCCGTCTTGAACTGAAGGGTCAAAACCCTAGACGAGTTTGCAGGATGCCCTGGCGGCCATGAAAGCTCAAAAAATTGCAGAAATGAGCTCGAATCTACACAAAAATTTGACAAAAAGAATGCCAAACCCTAGGCGACCATGTTCAGTAAAAAAACGAGCCCAAAAAATCTCCAAAACAGATGTAGAAGACGCCAAAGAATGAGAAAATCGCCAAAGGTCGCGTCCAAGGCAAAACGCAAATGGAAGAAGATGAAAATCGCATTCAGGAAGCAAAAACAAACGCGACAAATCGTGTCTAAAAGCCCAGACAAGAGGCACGATCAAAACGAAGAAAGAAATGCGTCTTAAAACTCCAGAAATCACGACCTCGAAGCTCCGAAAAAAACATACAAATCGCGTCCAGAGATTGCGACAGCAAAATGCCCAGAAAACCCTAGGCGACGCTTAACCAAGTTCAGAAAACGGGATCTGAGACCTTCACACGCGACAAACAAAAGTAGTCACACGAAAAAGAGGGAAAAATCGTGCAGAATCCTAAAGAAAACGGCCACAATTCCTCAAGCACGAATACAGATCCACGAATTTTATCAAAAGGTCGTGATGCTTAGAAAAAAAATTCAGAAGCCAAGAAAATCAAATTTTCCCGCTTAGCATTACCCACTCTGATACCATATTATTGTAACAAGGGTAATTGGTAAAATTTTGATATATTTACTAATGATCAAACCAATCATTAAATAGAATTACAAAAAGCGAAGTTTCCGAAAAGAAACTCGTCAAAAATAGAAAGAATCTAGATATACAAGATTTATAGAGTATTGACCATTAAACCAAAATAGAAACAAATAATACGAAGATATTATTCTAATATATAGGACTGCAAATGCCCTAGAAAGTTGGTATGACGGCAAGTAAAAGGCTGCAACAGCTAAAAATTGATTTTCAAAACCCTTTCCAAAGTTGGCACTCCAAGTTCCAACACTACAAAGGGCGAATCAACGGCTGTTACTGTTATTGAATGGCTGGAAAGGTGGGTGCAACAGCGCACAAGGCTAGGAAAATGACCAAAATGTGCAGATCACAGCCTACGATGATGTAAAATCGCCCTTACAAATGGCATGGAATCTCCTTGGAAGATTGGCACCTTAAATTCAACATTATGTCAGAAACAAATAATGATAAACAGCAAGCAATTTGTGCCAACAATTTCTGAAAAACCCTCCTCAAGTTTGGTATGTTGGTTCACAAAGTTGTAAGTTCCCAAATCCCTAAAGCCAAGCCATTCTCAAGTGCCAGGGGTGTCAAACTCAGAGAAAACAACCTCTAACTTATGTTCAAGCAAGGCAAGACCAATTTACTAAGAGTGGATAATCTCCTTCACTTCGGGCTCAGCTAGATCCAAGGGGGCTTCCCCTGGACATATCCTAAATAAGATTAAATGCAACTGAAAATAGACAAATGGATAAACTACTGCAATAGCACCCAATGTACTTTTGACCCCAAAAATTGTTACTAGACCAAGGACTAACTTACTGCTATAGCCTCTATTGAGCTGATGAGCACATCACTAAATAACAGCAGGATGTGGGTATGCACAACATGACTCTCAGTCTCTCTAGGATGATAACAATTTAAGCATTGCAGAGGATGTTTTCCCTGGTTACAATGCAGAATCACGAAGTGCATATAAAACTACTTCCTGCTCCTGATCTATTGGTGAATGATGTTTTCAATATGAGTGCATGGTGGATCACTTCTCCCAGGTCAGTACTTATTCATTGGGTTACAGAGTCGTAGCATACCATGAGAGACAACATATTGAAATCACACAAGAATATGAGCTATGCATAAAATTACACCACAGATAAGGATACCAAATAATTGAACATTCTTAGTTATCCATCCCAAACTATACTAATTCGTATGCAGCAAAAAAAGACCATCACAAAGCTTGTAACAAATTGGAATGTTGTCTCATTCATCTAATCTTCAATTACATTCATACCAGCACGTGTGGCATGTTTGAAAATGCCAAACTGTATTAACAATTGAGACCCAGATGATCTAGCAATCAGCATTTTTGAAGATGCAGAAATGCAAAAACAACCGTGATCAAGATGATATAACAGTAAGCCTTGTTGCGTTTGATGTTTGAATGGGTATTGAGATGAGATGTGTCAATCTCCCAATGGGTGACAAACCCTCGCTAGTTTGACATGAACTAACATCTTTCTAATAAATGAAGCTCAACGTCAACTCATGGATGCATATCCTCTGATAACAAAGAATCTTCTCTGCTTAAGAGTGAATATTACTTGAATCCCACTACTTCCTCAAAGTGAACTTAGGCTCACCATGTCCACTGATCTCAGGAACTGATGGTTTGCATTCAGCTTTGGCATTTGGAAACCTTCGTAGTAAGGTCTTCAAGTCAACCAAAATGTAATGGTATCCACAGATCAAAATTATCTAACCACTATCTATAATACTTTCAACTTTCAACTTTGAGATTTTGCTTCTAGTGTAGTTTCTTTTTCAAAATGGTAAAGGAGGGCTATGGAATAGGATGTTTGCTACTTAGTTGTGCACTCATCTTTCCCTTGGAAGTTTTCTTACGAGTGTTGCTTTATTCTTCTTATTTTCAGAAAGTGAT
The DNA here is from genome assembly GCA_007115665.2 of Sequoiadendron giganteum. Lineage (NCBI taxonomy): Eukaryota > Viridiplantae > Streptophyta > Pinopsida > Cupressales > Cupressaceae > Sequoiadendron > Sequoiadendron giganteum. Next base: position 504,148,055 of record CM021106.1, read on the forward strand.
AAAAGCTTTGTTCTCCCTCTGAACAAATTGGTCACGATTTTCTTGATTCTTTTGGAAATGACTTTGAAAACATCAAAATGTTATTGTCGAGAAAAATTTGCTAGAAAAGAAAGTGTTTCTTGAAATCTTCATTTGTGTTATTGTTTTTTCAGTTATTTGACATTAGAGAAATCTTCTGATCTGCATGAAATAAAGAATTTTTTTAAAAAAATTGTGTTGTAAATTGTGAATAAAGCCTCCATAATATATAGGAGAACCAAGATGCACAAAATTCAACTCCATATTTTATGGTCTCATAGTCTCATAGTGTTATGTATTGTATTCTATATCGTAAGTGACTCATTTCAAATCTAGGCACAATAAAATTTCTCGAATATTTTGTTATTAACGACATTAAACAAATTCGGTTTTTATATATATTATGTTTATTTTTATCTCTATTCACAATATATGGCATGAAATAATTATTAATAAGCGAAAAAAATTCCTTCTATATCTCTGAAATCATTTTTTAGTTTACTGAGTTCTTTTTCAATTTAAACCCAGGTTATTGAATTCCATTTACACTTTTGCCATGTTCTCTCAATGGGGGGTAATTGGAACGCTACCATGTATTGAAGTTATAAAATTTGGTAAAGTTCAGCGCGTGGTGTACAACAACAAAAGAGATTCTACAGTGTATTATAATGACTAAATTAGATAAAATTCAGCATTCAACTGGATGGTCGCAGCATACCCCCAACAAATGGAAAAGGCACAAAGGTCCGGCCTATTTCATTTCATGCCAAAGGCTGCAGGATGACGGAATAAGACAAAAAATACATTGTATATAATAAATGCATTTGAAACGAATTCTATATAGTAAATGCATTTATCTTTCTTAATTAATACAAAGAAAGCCAGTACTTTTACATTCCCAATGCAGAATGTAAAGGAGAACGAAAGTACCTTCTGGTTTCCAGCAGGCCAGCAGCGGGAGCATTACCATTATTTTTAGCGCTTCTAATGGAATCTACCAATGCCTCCTCTGCACCAGCAGACGTTCTGAAACATTCAAACTGTGAAGGATCTCCATGTCCCAGCGGAATCTTGTTCTTTCCTTTCGGATTCATATGCGACATCACATATTCCAGAACGCTTCGAACGCTTGACAAATTATTGCCCATCACAGTCTCGCTAGGCCTGAAATTCCATAACTGCTTAAGAAAAGATAAAATCAGTAAGCCGTAAAACAAAGCTTTCTTTGCATTCATTCCTGATCAAATACTCATTAAACCGACTCTCTGTGTATGAAATTAACAAGAACTTAATTAAATTTACAGGGATTTATTTTTACCTGAACACCATTGCCATCATTCTCCATGGTGGCTGTCTAACGTTGTTCCAATAAGGGTTTGTAGATGAAGCTTAGAAGTCTTCGATTCGATTATATTCTGTTCTTATAAGGCTTTGTAGTTCAGGTTTCGTGTTTGAATTGAAATGAAAGTACTGAATATTCAGCTAAACATTGTTTTTACCGATAAGTAGGAGGTTGCTTCCACAGCGTGTCAAATTATGATATTGCTATTAGGTGTCAAATTGATGAGCGAAAGGGGCTCTATAATGAATGGTTCATAGGGCATAACACTTGCTTAAGGTTTTGCAAATGGGTAGCAAGTTAAAGTGGGCTTAACCTTGGGGGAAACTCCGTGGTTAAGCACGTTCGAGCTAGAGCAGTACTGGGATGGGTGACCTCCCGGGACGGACGAATGCTTCACTTCTGTGAGCATCACCTAGATGCAATGAGTGCTAAGTGGACTATTCATTATCATGAGAGATGGGTTCTTGTGAACCACTACTTATGAATCATGGGTCAATGAGTTTGACTCGAAAACTACACGGTTGAATCCTGATAGCAATATCATAATTGTTTTTACTGTTCACAAATTTTGTGATCGATAGAATATTCTTAGCAGTTGCATCATTTTGTGCCCAATGATTGTGTTCGATAGGATGAAATAGAATGATAGTACGACTAAAAATAAAAATAATAATCATGGTAATAGAATTAAGATAAGCATTTTTATTTTATTTTTAAGTAATTCACGTTCATTTATCAAAATTGTAATGTAAAATGTAAACAAGTATGATTTAGGATGAAATATAATAATATGATAACAGATAAATAATTTTGTGATAGAATTAATATAAGATTTTTTTAATTATATTTATTTATTAAAATTGTAAAGTGCAATCAAGTTTGATTTGTTTAATAAAATAAATATTTGTGTTTTCATCATTAAAGATAGTAAGGAAAGAGTCAATATAGTCTTCTTTCACTTTCAATGTCTTACAATTTGAAGTATTGTATCTTATATATTGTAGTGGTTGTACATAAGAAAGATGGTAAAGAAAGAGTCAATATAGTCTTCTTTCACTCTCGATGTCTTATCATTTGAAGTATCATATCCTATATATATTGTAGTGGTTGTACATAAGAAACAAATAGTAATAGCATGTTGTGTCTTATTATCTTCATATTCTCTTCTTTTATTATCAATTGAGTACATAATTTAGAAAATTCTCTTTTTTTTAGCTTTTTTTTAGTGTTATGCATTTTTTGTTATGCATCCATTAAAATGTGGATTTGTATTGTTGAATTACTATTGGCTTAATGTTTATCTCAACTTTTAATCTAAAAAAATAATTAGCAAAGCATATCATAAACTTTGACTTGTGAGTAAAACATAGTAAAAACAATGGATATGTTACAATAGTCATGATTATAGGGTCATGTTGAGAAAGCATTTATGAGCATGTATTGCAGATGTTGTGGAGAGATGTTTGTGGTGTTGTTGATGCAGCTGGTTCACTTGGTTTCCAAGTGCTTTTGAGAAAATCTGAATTAAAAAGTATGAAAGGTGATAGAGGTGTGTTCAGTGGTGTGCTCTGCATTTCTTCATGGTTGAGGATATGCCTGTATGATTTAAATGTGATGATCAGAGGTGTTTTATCCAGAGTTTCAGGTTCTTGATAGTGTGGGAGTGGAAGATATGTTTGACAGTGTGTTTGCCTATGAAGAAGGTTGTTTAGGAGAAATGGAATTGCTCTGCATCTCTCCACGTTGTTGTTTCTTGTCTTATGGATTTGGGAACATGCTTATATTGTCTGTATTTATCTTCCCTTGGAGTTTCTAATGTTGAGTTGCTCTATAGGTTTAGTTCTTATGTCAGAGTTCAATGGTAGTGCATCTTGATGCGCGGAATAAAAGTAATATTTGTTTCAAGTGGTTGTGGTAGTGTTGTAGTATAGTATGTTGATGTTGGAATATTCATAGATGGCATGTGGTGTTGTTGTGTGGTCTACATGTTGTCTTTGAACTTGGAGAAGCCTGTATGTGGTCACTTGTTAGTGGTAATGTAGGTTTGGCCGACCTAGTGTGCTAATGCTAATTGCGGAGGTTGTTTGTTGTTTGTGGAAGCATGGTGAAGCGCGTTGGTGTAGATTTGGGTCCTAGTTAACCCTTAGTGTGTTCTACCTTCACTTCTTTCCACCATGAAGGTGTTTGGTGTCAACATATTTTGGTGTTGCACGTTTGAGGTGCATATGTCTCATTAAGGCCAACCTTAAGGAGTTATTTGAGGTCGCAGATGGTATAAATGTAAGATGGAATTTGTGTTGAGTGGTGTGGCAAGTCTGATGCAAATGTGTTCAAGTGTGGTGATCTAAGTGTGAGGTTAATGCCTATGAATACAGATGCAATGAGTAGAAGGTGTCTACATTTTCAGTGTGCTTGAAGTTGTTGGAGGCAGTGAGCCAAAGGTTGCGGATGGCATAGAGTTGCAGTGGTGAATCTTTCGCTCCGAGATAGTGAATCTCTCTATAATAGTTTCCTATATCTTCTTTCTTTCGGATAGTGAGTCCTTTGGGCAGTGAGCCTAATTACATTCAGTATTGTTATTCATATATATTTGAGCTAATCCTCATTATGGTTTTTCCTTGCTTTAGGTTTTCCACATAAAATTTGGTGTTCTATCTGTGTTTGGTTGTGTTTTCATTATTGTTTCATATGTTTACATTCTACTAATGCTTAAAAAGGGTTTAAATTTTGATAAGGTTTTGAAGGTTAACAAGGGGTTGAATATTTTAATGTACAATTGATTCACCCTCCCTCTCAATTGTCCTATGCATCTAATAAAATAAACTTCCCAAAAATTGTTTTTCCAACCTCTCCAAACGTAACTCCCAACTCTTTCTTGAAATCACTTTAAAAAATTAATCTTTTAAAAGAAAAAGGATGTCACTTTTAATTCACACATTTAAAAGATTAATTTTACTCTTTTTTAAAATTAAAACCCTTTTAGTAATATTTTTATTAACGTCAAGTTAAAAAATAAATTTAACTTAACATATTAGCATTAAATTAAAATATTACATTATCATTATATTTTGAGAGGGGACATTGCAGTCCTCCCTTCCCAAAATTACTTGTTCCCAAGCAATTTAAACTCTAGGTGCTACAAGATCTACTCATTCTCCTAGGTAGCATCCTCAACTGGCAAGTTTCTCCATTTCGCAAGGTACTCCTTGATGATCCTCCTCCTAAGAGTACGCTCTCTGATATCAATAATAGCCTCAGTGATGAGAATGAGATTCCATTCTTCGTCTAATGATGGAAAATTAGAAGAGGGAACTATGTTATGACCCAATGTCTTTTTGAGGTGAGATACATGAAAAGTATTGTGAACTCTATGATTTTCTAGTAATTGTAGCTCATAAGACACTTCCCCAATCCTTCTAGAGACTCAAAAAGGACCATAAAATCATGGCCTAAATTTTTCTAATCCATTATTTTTGAGTGTGGACTACTTATAGGATTATAAATTGAAGAAAACCATGTCACCAACCTTGAAACTCTGCTCTGAATGGTATTGGTCAACATATAAATTATGTTGATTTTGTGCTTGATGTATGTTTTCCTTTAAAGACTTCATTATGTCCTAACTTTCTTATAGCAAATCTCTAGCCTTTAATACTTTGTTGTCCCCAAAAAGTAAATCAATGAAGTTTGGAGCTTTATAACCATAAAGTGCCATAAGTGGTGACATCCTGATTAACATGTGCTAAGTAGAATTTTAATATTACTCCCATAGGTATAACCCTCTCGCCATGCCTTTTACTTCCTTGAAATATAATTCTTGAGGTACCCTTCCACCCATTTTTTTATTATCTATGGTTGCCCATCTATCTGTGGGTGATAACTAGTACTAGGAGTGAGTTCAGTCCTACTCAATCTAAAGTGTTCATGCCAAATTGGACTCAATTATATGTTATCCATGTCACTGACAATCCTCCTAGGCAACCCATGAAGTCTATTTTTTCCCCTAGAAACATATCAGCCATCTATATTGTTGTATATGTTGTTGAAATAGTATGGAAATGGGAAAAAAATTAGTCTATCAACAATCACACACACATAATCCTTACCTTGAAACTTCAATAGCCCTGTGATAAAATCCATGGAAATACATTCTCATTCTTGATTAGGAATGGGTAGGGGTTGCAACAATCCAGTTGGATAGGTGTGCTCATCCTTGTTCTGTTGGCATATAGGACACCCCCTGACATACTTAAGGACTTCATTTATAAGTCCTTTCTAAGTAAATGTCTCTTGTATCTATTTGTATGTTTTAGACATAATTGAGTGAACAACCATAGGAATGTCATGAAAATCCCTCAAAAACTTTGCCTTTAGCCCTACATTGGGTACAAATAAATTCTACCCTTACATAATCAACTTATTAGACACTGTATACATGTCATCTTATGTTATACCCTTAATAATACCTATATCCCAAGAGTCCTTAGTATATTTTATTTAAATTAGCTCCCTCCAATCATCACTGATCTCCACCAAAGAGCACAAATGAGGTCTCCTAGATAATGAATCAACAATAATATTTTTCTTCCCTTTGACATACACATTGTCAAAGTCATATGCCTGAAGCCTACTTACCCATTTCTACTGTCTATCATTAAGGTCTCTCTAATTTAGGAAGTATTTGAGACTGTTTGATTTTTTTTAACTATAAACCTTCCTCCCACCAAGTAAGGTCTAAATTTGGCAAAAACATGCATAATTGTCAAAATCTCCCTATCATAAATAGAATAAATTTGTTCAACCCCTCTTGACTTCTTGCTTTCAAAAGCAATTGGATGCTTATTTTGCATCAAGACAATGCCTATTCTCTCTCTTGAGGCATCACACTCCAACTCAAAGGGTTGGGAGAAATCTAGAATAGCCAAAATTGGGCAAGTACACATAATCTGCTTGAAATGGTGAAAGCATTGTTGAGCTACATATGACCAACTAAAAACCCCCTTCTTATTCTAGTCTATAAGAGGTGTTGCTACCTATAAAAATCCCTTGATAAGCCTCTTGTAGAACCCACATAAACCAAATAATCCCTTAAGCTATGAGAGATTTATGGGTGGAGGCCAATCAACAATTTCTTTGATCTCTTCAGGATCAACTCTAACTCCCTTGGAGCTAATAATATGACCAAGTTAAAAAAGATCTGTGAACCCAAATTCACATTTACTTTCCTTGGCATAAAGTGATTCCCTCTCCAAAATACTCAACACCTCATCCAAATGTCTCATATGCTCCTCCCAAGTTTCTTTGAAGATTAAGATATCATCAAAAAATAAAAGGGCATACTTCCTAAGTTGATTTCAAAACATCTTGTTCATACAAGATTTAAAAAGTAGTTGGAGCATTAGTTAAGTGAAATGACTCTTGCTTGGTATAATATGCCCCACATATAGTAGGCCTCTCTATTATCTTTAAATATATTGTATGTGGCCCATCATTTGATATACCCCTAAGCATGATCTTTTTTCCTCCTACATCAAACTTCATTTTCATGGTTTGTAGATTCATGTACAACTCCCCAGTGGAACAAAACCACTAAATACCAAGGACCATATCCATGTCTCCTATGCTCACCATATAAAATTCATCTCCAAGCTCATACTCACCTAACTGAATACCCGAGTTATAAATTCTGTTGGTGCAAGTGAGAGTGAAACCATTAGCTACCATCACTTTGAAGCCTTCATAATCTTCAGCTTTAACACCCCTTCTATCTATCACACCCTCATCAATAAATTTGTGAGTAGCACCTGTGTCAATAAGATTCACTATACATTGCTTTCATAGCACCCCTCTAACTCTAAAAGAGCCAATTTTCTACGAGCTAGATAGTTGGTCCATTACACCATTACTCCCTTTCTCTTTTTTGGACTTATTAGATGAGCTTTCACTATCACTTTCCTTTGAAACAACTTGCTCATCTAAATTTTTTGAAGTTGATTCATCAACTAAAAAGTACTTAATTTGTTTTTATTTTTACTTAACAACACATTTATGTGTTGGGTCCCATGACTCATTATATTCGAAGCACAATTTATTCCTCTTAAGATCATTGAACAACTCATTATCCAATCTCGGTGGCATATTCTTAGACTAATTGGAATCTCTTTGAAAATGTTTTTTGTCTTTTTTCTTCCTAGATAGGAACCCCTTGGAGTGAAATTTAGTCTTTGAAGTAGAGGACTCCATAGCTCTTTCCTTCTTAATTGCATATTGAAATGTAGGTGGACTAAGTGCCTTAATCTAACCTCTTAATAGATTTTTTGTCATACATAAATAAAACAATTAGCCTCCTCTCTAAAAATTTAGTTACCAACACTGATAACCTCTAGAAATTTGCAATATATGTGTTAACCAAACCCCATTGCTTTAGGTCCACTAACTCCTTAAAATGTAACTATGGGTCTTTCTTATCAAGTCTCTCGATAACTCTCTTAGTAAACTCTACATATGACTCAATTTGATCATGTCCCAAGGTGATCATTTCATGATGTCACCACTCGTGAGCACTACCATCCTGATGTATAGCAACATACTTAATAGCTTCATCTCCAGGTACAGGTTTAAGTTGAAAATATGAATCAAGTTTTTGTACCCAAGCACTTGTTGTAGTCTTTGTTAAACCATCAAAATAAGGGATGGATAACTTACCCACTTTCCTCTGCAAGTCGTGGTTATGAACTCTACCACCCCTATGAGGTCTATGTCTCATCCTAACATCATGTGATCACATAAATAAATTTTATCTTGTAACTCTAACCTTGAATTCCTCCAATATTATAAAATTTGATCTTGTAATTCATGTTGTGTAGGCTCAACTTCAATCCAAGGGTTATTTCTTGGAGAAAAATTAGGAATTAGGGGCCTATTATTGGTTTCCTTGGTCATAGTATGTTGATTAATAACCCTATTATTAACTAATCCATCATCATTGACATCATTCCTACCATTGACATTGTTCCCACCGTTGTTATTTTGATTGTTATTGTTATTTCTCACCAAATGTTGGTTCATTATGGCTAATATTTGAACTAGACTCTATTGTAAATCACACTACCCTCTAGCAATATTTTTGAGCATTTCCCTAGTACTTAGGTCCCCATGATCTTTATGCTCTTTATAACTCATGTTTGTTTCATTCCTTCCAACACCTACAAATATGTCAATATCCCCTGTACCACTACCTATATGTAAATCCTTATTAATACCATTGATGCCTGATATAGTTTCTCCCTCTGGAACTCCAAAAGGTTGCCACTAAGTTTTTATAATTTCCCTGTTAAAATACCTTTGCTCCCTTTCACTCATAGGAGGGTTGAGAAATTAAAAAAAATGTTTAACATAGGCTAGCAGGAAAATTTGTGCTCTGATACCACTGAAGTATTCTACCCCAAATTTCAAACCTTTTTTCTGCGCTTTTCTAATTTATTCAAGGGCATTTGGACAAACAATTTCAATTGATAAATTTGAATGTGTATTTTTATAATTTAATGTTGAGAGTTTTGAAAAATTGAAACACACACAATATCAACAATAAGTAATTCTAGCTTTTATTTTAATTGCATTTTTTTACCAATCGCTAGTAACAAATTTACTTCAGATTAGGTATCCACAAGATTTAATTTAATTAACAATAATATTTTTTTTATAATATGAAGATATGTTCTTTGACTTGTTGAATGCTTGGCACAAAATAATCCCTCTCTCCAACTAGACGACACCTTCAACAAAAGAAGTGGCTTCTAATATGATGCAGACCTCTTAGCAGCAACTCAATCCCTTTAAAAATGAATATCGATGTGTATAACATAGTTGCCAATGATCTTTCCAATAGTGAAATGGTATGATTGTTAAGTTGTGGTGTTGTTCTTGCCATCACAGTTCAAACCCCACTAAGGTGTAATTGTTGAATTTTTAAATTGGGGATGAGGTTCCTCGTTTGTGACCTCACTGATTCATAGCTCCAAGTCAAAAGTGTTTATCCCTTAAAATAACAATAGTTGCCACTGATCTAAAATATTAGTTTTTGAAACTACCACCCCATTCACTCCTTGCTATGTGAGCTACAAGAAGTATTTTCCTTTATTCGATGTCACTCTTCTAAGCCACACATATATGATACCATATGTAGACGAGGTTCATTTTTAAAATGCATGATAGGATTAAATAACATGACTTCCCTCAATATTCCTTCTAGACTAAACCACGACCATGCACCAAGTATAGATTAAATCAAACACTTTCCTTTACTGTATGTCTCATAAACCAATAGCGCTCAAAGTAACTATTGTATTATCCAAATATTGTGTATCAATTTTGTATGATATTTAGGGTCTTAGCTTCCCAAAACCATGCACCACTTTAGAAAGATTCTAAAGGATGACATGAGTCAAAATTATAATCACCAAAAATACCCAATTTTTTATCACTTTCACACCATTGTCCATACCACTCCTGGCTTCTATGTACAATGACATAATAAAGAGAAATAAAATGGTTTCTACAAACTTCAAGCTTCAATATCGAAGGGTTTAGAGTTTAGTCACCATTAATATTATCCATTAAACCTCAAACCTATATATTCTTTGGAAAACTAAATATAACTATTTTCCAATTAATTTCCATGCACAGACACTAAATATGCCTAACCACAACCACCCAGGAGACGTCTTTCAACCTCAAATATAGTATTCTTTAGGGAGGATTTCATCTCGACAAAGTCTATAATAAAACTACAAAAAGCTCCTTTTTTTACTAAATTTCCCAGCATAAACAAATAAACTTCCCAAAATTTGCTTTTCCAACCTCTCCAAATATAACTCCTAGCTCTTTCTTGAAATCACTTTAAAAAATTAATCCTTTAAAAGAAAAAGGATGTCACTTTTAATTCACAACCTTAGAAGATTAGTTTTGCTCTTTTTAAAATAAATCCCATTATTAGTAAATATTTTTATTAATTATAATTTAAATAATAAACTTGACTTAAAACATTAGCGTTAAATTAAAATATTACATTACCATTATATTTTGAGAGGGGAAATTACACCTCTTCCATTGCAACTCTATCCTCTACACATGAAACATCTTTATCTCCCACTTTTATGCCTTCAAAAAGACATATTATAGCTACCTTCTCCTTATTTCCCTCTTCATCCTCTAACATGAGGATTTCATCTTCTTTAGTGCCATCTACATGAAACTCTGCTACCTCTCCATTTCTATTTGCATTCAAAGCAACATAAGTATGGAAATCATCTTCTCCGATCTGCATTTTCTCCATCACCTTCTCAATTTCATATACCTTTTCTCCTTCAAACAATATTTATATTATTCTCCTCTCCTCTCTCAATAGGAATTCATTCTCATCCTATTCAAACATAGGACTCTCAAAGTCCATTTTTTGAACTCCTTCATCTTCTACCTCCTTTTTATTTGCAACTTCTTCTCCATTTCCTACAAATAAAACATCATTAGAAAAATTAAAATATTCCTCATTATCTCTCCTATTTTCTTCCTCTTCTACCTCAAACTATGATATACTATCACCTTTTGTACACCCTCTATCTTCACATTCTTCAAGAATAATCACTTTATGGTCCACATTGACCATTCTCTCTTACTTTTTCTCTTCATTACTTCTCTTGCTTCTTCTCTTTTCTTGTCTTCTTTCATCTACAACTATGTGGGATTCTCCCACATGTTTCTCTTCCAATGCCCCTTCTATCTGAGGATCATGTAACATTTATTTTCTTCAATTATTCTTGAATTATATTTTTCCAAGAGCATTTTCCTCTTTTCAAATCTCTTTTTTTCATGAGAGAAACCCAATTCTTCTCCATCTTTAGGATAGCAATATATCCTTTCTTCATGTTTTTCAACATCCGCCCTTTACCTACCACTATGCAACCTATACATAACATCTCTTCAAATTTTCTCTAATTTATTTCAACTTCTCTATATTGGTCAAACTCCAATACATCTAATCTAGCTTGTATTTTCTACAATTCTTCAATACAAAATTTATCATACCTCTTTTCTTCTTGTTCTTCATAAAATAAAGTTCTTATAGGTCTTCTCAATACCCTTCTCATCCTCTTTCTTGAATAAATATTTTTTCACTTCTTCAACTTCTTTAGAGACTCACACGTCCCTCTATAGTTATAAGATTTCACTTGTTAAAACCTCTAACCTCTAGGGTATAAACCCTTTGTAATTACAAAACACTACATGTAAAAAATTCTCACAACAGTCAATCAAACAAAACAACCTTCTAGTTTCTCATACCTCCTTCTCTACCCTCTATAATTACATGTATTTCCTTATACTTGCAACAAATCACCTAGAGAATCCAATTCTTTGTAGTCACAAAACTTTATTTTCTACAACAAATATACTAGGGCTTTCTAAGACACCTTCCAACTTTCATGGTTGTACAATCATCACTTTATCTAAATCTCTTCACCTTCTTTCCAATTTCATATTTTATCCAATGATATTTTCTATTTCTACTTCTTCTTGTGCTAATGAACCTTTTATCGGGTTTCAACTTCTTTCCAAGCAACTAACCTTCTCTAATATCAAAACTTTAAATTTCTACAACTTCATCTACCAACAAAGACTTGAAGATGTAACTATCACAAGATTCCCTCTACCCCTTCCACATAACAAAGAGAAATCATACACCTTCTACCCAGATTTATCTCCATTAGAAGAAAATCAATATCACTTATGCATAGCTACTATGGTCTGCAACCTTTACCTTTCAACTTATCTTCTTTTTATAACTATCTCTTTTATTTCCTTTCTCAATGCCTCTAAATGTTTTGTGATATATAATCTCATTTTCCTTTTCCTAAAGGAATATGTTCTTTTCACACACTCTTCCACATCTACCTCACTTTGGTACCACTTAATGTAGTCATGACTTGGGTCCCTTACTAGGTAGTCCAACCATGTAGCCTAAACAAGACACTTCAGAAATGTAAATTCTTAAAATAATTTACATTTTTTTATTTTATTCATTAGATTTGCATTCAAAATTATAATAATGATTACAAAAAAATAAAAAAATATGTTTCTTTACCATCTTCTAATTTCACCACGCTTCTCCAACATTCCACTTTCTTAAAATTCTTTCATTCAAACTATGTACATGACAAATTTCTTGTTCATGGTGGTTGTATCTTTTCAATATTTTTCCCTCTTTGTTTCCCACCTCTCACTCAGTCTAAAAGACCCTTCATGTTCAGCCAAAAGACCTTCTCTATTATTGGCCTTCCCAAAGACTACCCCTTCCTTGGAATTTCTCCCCCAAATATTTTGTAGCATGTTAGATTTTCCTTTTTATACTTCATCTAAGGAAGTTAAACCATTTTCAATTAGTTAAGAACAAAGCCAAGACAAGTATTTAATCTCCTACCACATGTCAACACTTAAACGAATTGTTGGAGCTTTTACCCTTCATAGGAACTCAAGAACTTCATAAATAAGTCATTTTAATCTATTAGTGGTCTATTGGGGACTTGTTTATTTGTCGAGAGTTATTTTCATATTAGGAACCGTTTACTTTAATTTTTTCCTTTGCATTGTATTAGGGATTCCTCTCATCAAAAGTTCCTAACTCTTTAGAAACTTCTCAAACCTTCCTTTTATTGGGGTGGTTCATTCCCTTCAAAACCCTTTTTTAAGCAATTGGGGGTTCCTATCTTGATAGGAACAAGCTAATTTTTGACTAGTTCTTAACCTACCTAGAACCATTCCATTTGTTGAGTTTTTAAAATGCTAAGGATTAAACTTGCTCTTCCTTGTCTTGTTGGGGCTCAGATCCCCTTTAGGAACCTAAGTCTATGTTGGGGTTTTGGTGCAATCAGGGTAGGAGGGTCCTCAAAGAGAACAGTCCAAACCATGCAACAAGAGTCACACAATAGAAGCAACATAAAATATGGAGGCAAATTCAGTTACAAACATTCTCATTATCAGAAATCTTGATTACAAATAGTCAGCCACATCCGGGCTTACAGGTTCGGTGCACAGGCTTGATTACAACATGCTCAAGTAATAGTGCTCATACATGCGAGTGAAAATCTTACGAATCGAGATCTATATACATCATAATCTATTTTCCTAATTTTTTCCTCCATCTAATGATTCAATACTAGCTTTATATCACATTCGCGGGTCAGGAAACATCCATGTTGGCCAAAGATCGCTACAATCTCTAAGAAGAAAAGTGTAATGTGTGTAAGAACATATCAGCCTCAAATCTAAAATTCATCCACAGTAGATGCGTAAGATGAAGTGTGGGCCTAAGTGTAAGGTCGAGGACACTCCATGGAACAAATCTAAACACACAATGAAGATCCACAAGTCACGGGAAAGGTTCACAATCGATCCAACTAGCCGTTAGGTTTTGAAGTTATTCCGGGGCCAGTCCCCAAAAACCGTCACGTATTGTGGAAGTGATAACTTGCTGGAAAAGGGTCCAAATGAGATGAAAACTTGGAATACGACAATTGAACATGTCCACAATGAAATCCTAGGTACATAAGATATGGTGAGAAAATGTGAAGAAACACCGGATCTACCAACTCGAGCTGAAACAAGAACAAAACTAAATGAAAATATTTTTAGTTGATGCAAGATTGTCAAGAACCAAGGGTGCTCCTGCATTAGACATCTGGGGTTAATGAAAATTGAGCCTCTCACTTTGCAAGGGCCAAAGGAAAACCAATACGGTCTACCTCAGCCTGAGAAATCCAAGAAGAATCCTCCACTGGTCTACCCTTCCATTTCACCAAATATTATGTGTATTGTCTTCCACGAGTCCTCCTTCCATCTTTGACATCCAAAATATCTTCTATTTCATCTTTTGTTGTCTAGGAATTTGTTCTTCCAACTTCACCTTGTTGTCTTCACGAAATTATGTTTAATGGTACTGATGTAGATCTGTAATTTTGAATATAGGTGATATACCCATATCATCTGGTAACTCCACTGCATAAGCATTTCCTAAATCAAACTTCTTCAAAATTCTACAGGGTCCAAACTTCCTCATCTTCAATTTACTGTAGGTTCCAAGTGGAAACCTTTCTTTCCTCAAGTACACCATCACTTCATCTCTAAATTCAAACTCCCTATGTCTCCTTCTTTCATCTGCTTTCTCCTTATACTTTCATTTCATGTTTTCCAAATGTTGTTTCACTTGAGTATGCACTGTCTTCATATGCTCTACAAATTCTTTTGCTTCTGTACTCCTTTTATCTTCCTTACTAATGTCTCTCAACTCTGATATACCTCTAGGATGAACTCCTGTAACAATCTCAAAAGGTGTCTTTCCTATACTCATGTTCACTGAATTATTGTAGGCAAACTCTGCTTGTGCTAGGGCTAGATCCCAACTTCCGATCTTCTCTCCAACCAAACATCAAGGCAAATTTCCCAAACTCCGGTTCACTACCTCTGTCTGTCCATCTATCTGTGGGTGAAAAGTAGAACTGAACTTCAAATCTGTCCTCAATTTTCTCCAAATTGTCCTCCAAAAGTAACCAACAAATTTTGTATCCCTGTCTGAAACAATGCTCTTAGGTAATCCATGCAGTCTGACCACTTCTGTGAAAAAAAAATATACTATATGTATTGCATATGTTGTCTTCTTACAAGGTATGAAATGTGTCATCTTAGAAAATTTGTCCACTACCACAAATACTGAATCATTACCTCTTTGTGTCTTAGGCAAACCAAGTATGAAATCCATGTTGTTATCCTCCCAAGGTCTTTCTGGTACTGTCAAAGGCTTATAAAATCCAACATTCTGACTACTTCCTTTTGCAACTTGACAAACACTGCAACTCTGTACAAATTTACTGACATCCTTACGAATTTGTGGCCAAAAGTAATTCTCAGTCACCAATGCTACTGTCTTATCAATTCAAAAATGTCTTGCCAATCCTCCACTATGTTTCTCTTTTACCAATGTATCCCTCATCGAGCCTCGGGGTACACACAACTAATTTCCTCTGAACAACATGTCCTCTTGGATGAAATAATCCAAACATTGACTTCTATCCTCCAAGACTGGTTCTCTACATGCTTTCCAAGGTTCTGCAAAGTCCGAGTCTTCCTTATACAAGTTCCTCAATTCATCAAAGCCTAATACCTCCACTCTCATCTGTGCCAGTAAATTCCTTCTTCTATTCAAAGAATTAGCAACTCTATTTGACTTTCCACTCCTATGTTTAAAGACAAAAGTGTAACTCTATAAGAACTCTACCCATCTCATGTGTTTTTGATTCAACTTACCTTGACCGTTCAAATACTGTAAATCTTGATGATCTATATACAACACAAACTCTTTAGATAGCAAGTAATGTCTCCACTTTTTCAAAGCTTGAACTAAGGCATAGAACTCCTGATCATATACTGAATACCTTCTCCTTGCATCATTCAACTTCTCACTAAAATAGGCTACTGGTCTTCCTTCTTAACACTGCTCCAATTGCATTTCCACTTGCATCATAGTCTACTTGAAATACCTTATCAAATTTTGGTAAAGCCAACACAGGCTACTCAGTCACCTTCTGCTTCAACAATTCAAAACTTTTGTCTGCTCCAGATGTCCATCTAAAATCCTTCCTATCTCCTCTCATCGTCTCTATCATGGGGCTACAAATAGAACTAAAATTCCTAATGAACGTCCGGTAGAAACTAGCCAATCCATGAAATGATCTTACCTCTCCAATGCTTTCAGGTGTATGTCATTCAACAATAGCTCTCACCTTCTTAGGACCCATCTTCAATCCATCCACTGATATACCAATTCCTCCTTCATGAAACTACACTTCTTTAGGTTTATCAACAACTGTTCTTCTTTCAACCTCTGCAAAACTTGTCTTATGTGCAACAAATGTTCCTCTCTAGTCTTACTAAAAATCAAAATGTCATCCAAATATACAATCAAAAATTTACCCAAGAATTTCTTTAATACCTCATGAAAGTACTCGGTGCATTTGTTAACCCAAAAGGCATCACCAACCACTCATACAATCCTTCATTTGTCTTGAATGTTGTTTTCCACTCATCTCCTTCTCTGATTCTAATATGATGATATCCACTCTTCAAGTCTATCTTTGTAAAGTACTTAGCTCCACTTGAACAATCCATAATTTCATCCATCTAGGGCAAAGGAAATCTATACTTCACTGTGATCTTGTTTATGGCTCTAGAGTTGATACACATTCTCCATTCTCCATCTTTCTTAGGTGCAAGCACAACAGGTACTGCATAAGGACTTAAGCTTTCTCTGATCAAACCTTTCCTCAACAACTCTTGCACTTGTCTATTCAATTCTTCATTCTTTGTTGGTGTCATCTGGTGTGTTGCTTTATTAGGCAAACTAGCTCCAGGAATCAAATCCATGCAATGACTGATACTCCTTACAGGTGGTAATCCATCAGGTACATTATCTAAAAATGATAGCCTCATATTCTGTCAAAAACTCTTTTATCTCCTCGGGTTGTCCTTCTACATGCTTCAAGTCTTCAACTTTCTTAGGCACCAATGCATAGCACATGTTCTCATGTCTTAGTCCATCTGATCCAGGTGGATCTTCAGGACCTGAAATTGAAGTGTTCTAGTTTCTCTCGGAAGTAGTGCCATCGCGTAGAGCACAGAATCCTGAATCCGGTGCAACTTGAATGGGCAAAAAAGGAGTCTGTTTGCTCAAGTTACGCGCAGTCAAAGTTTTCAGTTGATCGAGGTACAAGTGGTATGGTTGCTGACGTCAGCATGACATCATCCTGTTGACTTGGCAGACAGGGCATCGTACGGATGATGACATGGACCGATGGGGTCTTGACATGTGGTAGTCCGTACAGTCCGTACATCTGACGTGGTGTGGTGACCTGGCTGATGACATCATCAAAGTCGAGAATTGGGCGATGACACTTGTCTTTCTTATGACGTGGCAGCTGACATGGATGTTGACGTGGTATCATCGGTGAGTAGTTTTCGGACACGTGGCCTCCTGAGAGCTTGACACATGGATGTGACGTCGGCATTGGATTTGAACAAAATGTTTTGGAGCCCGCTTGGGGCTCGACCCCATGATCTCCCCGGAAGCAGCAAACGGTTCAACCGTTGCACCGTCGGCCGATGCCTTTACCAAAAATAGGTGGCCGTTTCTTTTGTTATGAATTTCGTTTAAAACGATTTTAAAAGAATCGACGGTCGGGAGTTGAACTCGGAACCGCCGGGCTCCCAAAAGGTGTGCTCACCGTTGAGCCACGAAATTCCTTCAACAATATAGTGGGCTCGGTTTTTTTTTGGTGAGTTGTTAGGCCCGAATGCCTAAACAACCTTTTTAATGGTTATTTGTTAACAAAATAACCAGACCCCTCAAACTAAAAGCCCAAAAATAAATTAAACGAAGGGCTCTAAATTAATTTGAAAGATTAAAGGGTGGTTGTTTTTGTTTTTATTTTGCTTTTATTGGGAGATGGAGTTGTTTTTAGGAGATATGGGGAAATTTTGTAAATCATATGGTTTTCTACCATATCGGGTAAACTTCAAGTATAAAAGGGAGGAGTCTTGGAGTGTTTTTCATCAGCCATTAGTGGATGATCCATTAGTTGATCATCACTTCCTAAGTTGATCCATTAGTTGATCATTCTCCATTGTATCCCTTTCTCTTGGTCTTTGAGAGGCTTTTGTGAGAGAATTTTTAGAGGGAATTAGGAGAATATTTGAGTTGTGATTTATTGTTGTTCTGAGTCTTGTAGTAGATCCTATTAGGCAAAGTTAGTTTTCTTCCTCTTTGTTAGTCATCCCTAGCCTTGAGAGCTTTTGAGAGGGGTGTGAGTGAGAGACTTTTTATATGACTTTGTGGAAAGGCTACAAGATATTGTAAAGCAGTGTTACAAGAGGCTCGTGGAGATTGTACTGCGTTTTAGAACATTTCAATACATTGGTCACTCGATTGAGCTCGACCCGGAGATGTAGTCACGTTGTGGTGAACTCCGTAATCAAATTGGTGTCTTCTTGTCTCTCTCTTGATTCTATGTTTTGAATTCCTTCTGATTAATGTTCCTGCTACTTCATTGTTGATGTCTTTATTCCTTTGTTCATAATCACTTAAGCAACGTTTGTCATAGATCCCTTCCGCTATACGGATCACCATCTAGAAATCTCCTTCCATCAACCAAACATATTCTAGCAGTCATGCAAATCTTAGCCTTAGGAACATCTTCCAAGGGTACCAAAGTCTGCTTCATCCCATTAGCAACAATGGTGTATATGTTCTTCTTTCCATCATGAATAGCTTGTCGATCATACTGCCAAGGCCTTCCCAACAAGATATGGCATATATCCATAGGCATAATATCACACAAAACTTCATCGTGGTAGTTTCCTATCTTCAATTTCACAGACATTGTTCACTTACCAGTATTTTATGCTCATCTTGAATCCATGCTATTTGATAGCGTTTAGGGTGTTTCAACCTTTCCAACTTCAATTTGGTTACCATTTCTTCAGAAGCCAGGTTCTCTGAAATTCCACTATCAATGATCACTTTGCAATATTTACCAGCTACTTTGCATTTGGTCCTGAACAAATTCTTTCTCTGCAATGGTTCTTTCTCCAATTCATTTTGACACAATACTCTCATATTCACCAATACCTCTCCTTCTTCTGGTCGATTAGATGATACAACATGATCCTCCTCAACAAAGGTTGTTCTCCTATTGTTATGTCTTTCTACTTGTCGCTCTGTGTTTGCATTCAAAGGCTCTATGTCCTTCTCCACCACATTTAAAGAAAGCTCCCCTTAATACTCTTTTCTCCTACCCTCTGTCATCTTTTCTATACCCTTCATTTTTGTAACCACCATATCCTCCTCTTCTGTAAGAGTTTCCATCATCTCTTCAGTATAAATTTTCATTCTTATTGACATCCTTATTCTGATCTACAAAGGTTCCTCTTCCTCCTCAAGTAAATATTCTTCCTCTCTAAAATCTTCCACCTCTTCCTCTTCCTCTCTATTTCTATTCATCTCTTTTATTCATCTTCTCTTCTACTTTTAGGGCACACTGATATGCCTCTTCCACACTCAACAACTTAATCCAACTGATCTCATCTTGAATAGATGACCTCAAACCATTCACATATCTGGCTACTTGTTCAATCTCATCTTCTGAATGTCCAGACCTGATATTCAACTTATAGAATTCCTCAGTATACTATGTCACACTTGATTATTTATGCTTCAGGTTTTGCAACTTCTTGAACAAACTAATCTGATAATCTGCTGGCATAAACTTTGTCTTTAATTTATTCACCATCTGATCCCATGTTCTTATCTTCTTCTTTCCTTTTCTTTATCTATCTATCTGCAAATGTTCCCACCAAAGGAATGCATGTCCTCTCAATTTTGTACAGGAAAATTTCACCTTCTTATCATTTGGGGTGAAGGGAAAACAGGGATGGATCTAAAGACCCAACAGTGTAGAATACATTCCCTTAACACTAATACAATAGAGGAGAAGAGCAAAAACGAGTTCTATAGCTCCTACAAACTACTTGAGATAAAAAACGTACAACATAAAAGAGATAACAGAATCAAAGCATTCACAATTGACGCAGGTATTTACGTGGGAAAACCTTTTTAGGTAAAAATCCCACCACACCAAGCAAAGACAATTGTATTACAGTAAAAGCATTACATACAATTTACAGTCTTTCCTCTTTGATCAGCTCACAGCAACACTCGGGAAATTAACTCACTATTACAATACTTCCTTGCAAAGTATACAATGAAAAATTCTCTTTTATCAACTTTCCAACTTACATGTACATATGCATCAACCTCACATTGACTTTTTAAGTCTTCATCACATTTATGCTCTCAACCAATCCCACAGCTTCAGGTTCATGCATCGAACTTCTAGTACGCCATCGATTTTCACTGATTGCATTGAGCCACACAGCAATAACTTCACCACCCAAATCGAGTTCTTGTCATCAGCTAAAATTGACCTGTAATTACTGCTATTACTATTTTGGCTTTTGGCCAATCAACATTCTGTCAAGCTGCCACGTGTCCTTTCATTTGTTATCGCTCTTTGACTCTGAGTCCAACTCGGTCAAACTTTGTTCGAGCTCATCCGAGCTCTCTAAGACTCTACCGCTCCACCACTAAGCTGACTCTACCCATCTGAGGTAAAGCAATGAGCCCTGCCAAGCTCACCCATGCTTCCCCACGCTACCGTCGATCTTGTCTTCACCCGTCGTGGTATGGTAGTATGTACCTCCGAGCTCTGCCTTGTCTTGCCCATGCTACCGCTGCTCCATCTGATTCAACCTGCGATAATGCGGTTAGCTCATCCAAGCTCACCCTTGGAATCCACCGAGCTTGGCCAAAGATACCTCACGCTACCACTGAGTCCAACTGACCCATCTATGGTGTGGCAGTATGTGCCTCCGAGCTCGCCCCTTGTCTGCACCGTGCTACCGCTGCCCGGTTGGAGTTGACCCGCGGTGTGGCGGTAACAGTCAAGCTAACCGTTAGTGGTCGTACCGCGCTACCATGGGGGATGCGAGGCCACCCCACAATAGGGCAATAACCGCAAAACGGACTGCACACGTTCTCATCACGGTCACCGCAGTGAGTGGACCCACCGCCCGCGGTATGGTAGTAACTGCCAGGGTGACCGCAGGCGGTCTCAACGCGGCCACCGCGGTGAGTCAACTCACCACGTGTAGTAAGGCGGTAACCGCCAGGGAAATGCTAGAACACCACGGTAAAGGTTAGAAGTGAAACATTTTCCGCCAAGTCCAAAATGTCAAAGGTTCAAAATTGGAAGTTGAGACACAAATTTCTCAACAAGCTCCCACTTGGCGAAGACTTCCAGCTTCCTCAAGACTTTGAAAAATCACTGACAGTCATAGGCCCCAAGGCCCATCGATTTTGTGCACCATCTAAACTTGTATGTGCTCACAGGCTTTGTCAAAGCATCTACAACATTCTTCAAAGTGTCGACCTTTTGAAGATAGACTCTTCCATCTTCCACCATGTCTCTCACGAAGTGAAACTACACATCAATGTGCTTCGTCCTGGCATAGAAAATCGGGTTTTTTGCCAAACAAATGGCACTCTGACTGTCACAGTAAATTGTGATTTTCCCTGCATTGAAACCAATGTTTGAACACAAACACCTCAGCCAAACAACCTCCTTGCAGGCGTGAGTTGTTGCCATGTACTCAACCTCTCTCGTGGATAGAGCAACTACAGCCCGTCGCTTGCTCATCCAACTAATTGCTCCACCATTAAGCATGAACGTATATCCACTGGTGGATAATCTGTTTTCAATGTCCCCTGCCCAATCAGAATCAACATATCCTTGAATGCTGAGTGTTCTTTGTGATATAACCAAACTGCCATGGTAACACAAAGCATAATCTGAAGTCCCCTTCAAATACTTGAACACTCTCTTCACAGCATCCCAATGTGATCTTCCCGGATTTGCCATGAAACGACTGAGAACTCCCATTGCTTAGGAAATGTCTGGTCTTGTACAGACCATAACATACACCAAACTGCCAACAGTACTTGCATAGGGCACATTGGTCATGTCTTCCATCTCAATAGCAAACTTTGGACAGTCTTCAATAGATAGCTTCGTTCCCTGCATAATTGGAACAACTAGCTGCTTGCAGTCAATCATACCAAACCTCTCCAAAACGGTGTTCACATACTTACTCTGACTTACCCAAAGCTTTTTTTTTGTTTTGTCCCTAGTTATCTCCATTCCAAGAATGTACCTTGCTGCACCAAGATCTTTCATTTCGAATTTTGCAAGCAACTGAGATTTAAGATCAAAAGTCATAGTCTTGCTATTTCCTATGAATAACATATCATCCATGTATAGTGTAATAACAAGCACACGATCATTTTCAGATTTATGATAAACACAATGATCAAATTTTGATCTTACAAATCCCATAGACAACACAAATGTGTCAAATTTCTGGTACCACATTCTAGGAGACTACTTCAAACCATACAAAGATTTATTTAACTTACAAACCAGATTTTGTTTACCTTTCACAACGAAATGCTTAGGTTAGGACATATAAATTTCTTCTTCCAGCTCACCATGGAGAAACGTTGTCTTCACATCCATCTGTTCAATTTCAAAATCATACACAACTGCCAATGATAACAAAAATCTGACAGATGTCAACTTTGCTACAAGGGAAAAAATCTCTCCATAATCAATTCCCTCAATTTGGGAAAATTCCTTTGCAACC
The DNA here is from genome assembly GCA_007115665.2 of Sequoiadendron giganteum. Classification (NCBI taxonomy): domain Eukaryota; kingdom Viridiplantae; phylum Streptophyta; class Pinopsida; order Cupressales; family Cupressaceae; genus Sequoiadendron; species Sequoiadendron giganteum. The sequence goes on from CM021106.1 coordinate 504,170,772, forward strand.
AAGATTGCCTTATACTTCTCAACACTGCCATCAAGGCTTGTCTTCCTTTTGAATACCACTTACAGTCAACAGGCTTTCACCTTTTTGGAAATGGTACCAAATCCCAGGTTTCATTCTTCTTCAATGAATCCATCTCTTCATTCATGGATTCCAGCCAAGAATTTGAATCAGTCATGCTGATTACTTCTTTTACAGTCCTAGGCTCATCAGTGCTAGTAATTAAGGCATAGGCACAGTCCGAATTTAACAATGAGAAACCATACTTTTTAGGTTGTCGTTTTTCTCGTGTAGATCTCCTTACAGGTTGAGGTTGTGGCTCTTCATCATCAGAACTTCTAGAGTTGCTTGAGCTCTCCTCAGTCTCAGGTACACCATGCAACTCTTCCCTTTCTGGAGTTTGGGGAATCTCAACTGCATCATTTTTCTTGTCACTCTGATCTATCTCAACCTGTTGATCACTTACTGAAGGTTTCAGCTCACGAAAAAATCACGCTTTTGTTGTATAGAACCTTCTCAGTAACAGGGTTCCAAAGCTTGTATCCCTTCACACCAACTCCATAGCCAATAAGAATACATTTGACAACCTTGTTATCCAATTTTGATCTCTTTTCATTTGGCACATAAACATATGCCCCACAGCCAAAGACACGTACATGCCTCAGAGAGGGCTTCTTATCAGACCATGCTTCCAAAGGTGTCTTATCAACAAGAGCAGAGCAAAGAGATCGATTTACCAGATAACATGTTGTAGCCATAGCTTCCGCCCAAAACTTTTGCTCCAGACCAGCACCACTCAACATACTCCTTACCTTTTTCCATCAGCGTCCTGTTCAACCTTTCAACAACTCCATTCTGCTATGGAGTGTAAGGTGTTGTCTTATGCCTTTTAATTCCATGATATGTACAATACCTTTCAAAATCTACAGAACAAAATTCACTGTCATTGTCTGTCCTCAAATATTTAATTTTTCTTCCAGTCTGATTCTCTACCAAAGATTTAAATTCTTTAAACCGACTGAACATTTTTTATTTACTTTTAAGAAAGTATACAAATGCCCTTCTCGAACAGTCATCAATAAAAGAAACATAATATCTAGGCTTCGATAACGAAGGAACATTAACTAGACCAAACACATCTAAATGAACATAATCCAGTATACCAAAATATTTATGAGGACTAGAATAAAATGAAACACGGTGCTATTTTCCATAGATACAATATTAGCAAAAATTGAACTCAAGGTTACAATCATCAAGCCCTTCTACAAGATTTTTATTTTTCAAGATTTTTAAACCTTTCTCACCTATGTGACCTAGTCTATGATGCCACAACATAGTCTTCTCTGCTGGGAGTTTTACCTCCAAAGCATTTGCAGACAGAGAAGTGTCTTCATCTTTCTCTAGAGGGATTGAATTACACGACTCTACAAAGGCATTGTTATATTGAACAGGACGTGCATCCAGCTTATACAGAGTGCCAGTACGAACACCCTTAGCCAACACCATTGCACCTCTAGCCATTTTACATCCAACATCATTTAACTTACTGACAAAAAGAAGATTTCGAGCCAAACCTGGTATATGCAGTACGCCACCAATACCTTTGACTCTCCCATTAGGAAACTAAATTTTGACTCTTCCTCTGCCAACTATCTTCAACGTTGAATCACTTGCCAAGTACACCTTTCCACCATCATACTTCTCATATTTAGAGAACCATTTTCTATTGGACATCATGTGAAAGGATGCACCTGAGTCAACCAGCCAGACATCATTTGATGCCTGAGTTGTCAAGGCTGCTGCAATGAAGGCATTTGCATCGCTTTGAGAAGATTCATTGTCTGAAGCATTCTTCTTCTTTTCCTCCTTACAATCCTTCCGGAAATGACCAGGTTGCCCACAGTTCCAGCATCTCACCTTGAACTTCTTACCAGGAGACTTTGATCTCCTTGCAGATTTGGATTTCGACTTCTTGTCTTTCTTCTTGCCTTTCTCCTTTGGTCTACTTCGAACAGCAAGAGCCTCCTTGGCCATCTCAGAAGACTTCCTTCTCATTTTTTCAGACAAAAGTGAAGCAACCACGTCATCCATCTTGAATGCAGTAGTTGTGCTTCCAATAGCCATCACCAGATGATCCCAACTATCAAGTAACAAACACAACAAGAGCATGCAACGATCCTCCTTAGTTTTTACACCTACAGACGCTAGCTAAGTAACACTCAGATTAAACAAGTTCAGATGGTCTACAATAGATGCACCTTCTTCCATTTTCAAGGAGTACGACTTCCTCAAGAATAACTAATTTACTAGAGACTTTCCCTGATAAATATCATCAAGTTTCTTCCAAAATGAAGCTGCAAACTGCTCCTCATGGACATTCAGGAGTGCAGAATCAGCCAGACTAAGTATTATCAGACCTCTTGCTCTTCTATCAACAACATCCCAAGCCTCTTGCATCATACTTTGTGGCTTAGCTCCAAACACTGCTAACTAGAGGTCTCTATCCACCACCAAGTATTCCATTTTGAGTTTTCATAACTCAAAGTTGCTGCCATTAAAATTTTCAAAATCTACTCTACTTGATGTACTCGCCATCTCAAACAGAAACAAGTTTTAACAATGCAAGACTCCCATTGAAATAGTATTAGCACAAAAAACTGAGCTTTCTCTCAAGGATAACACAACGGGCCAGGCTCTGATACCACTTGAAGGGAAAATAGGGATGGATCTAATGACCCAACAGTGCGGAATACATTCCCTTAACACTAATACAACAAAGGAGAAGAGCAAAAACAAGTTCTATAGCTCCTACAAACTACTTGAGATGAAAAACATACAACATAAAAAAGATAACAAAATCAAAACATTCACAGTTGACACAGGTATTTACGTGGGAAAACCTTTTCAGGTAAAAAACTCACCACACCAAGCAAAGATAATTATATTATAGTAAAAACATTACATACAATTTACAGTCTTTCCTCTATGATCAACTCACAGTAGCACTCAAGAAATTAACTCACTATTGCAATACTTCCTTGCAAAGTATACAGTGAAAACTTCTCTTTTATCGACTTGCCAACTTACATGTACATATGCGTCAACCTCACACTGACTTTTCAAGTCTTCATCGCGTTTACGCTCTCAACCAATCCCATGGCTTCAAGTTCATGTAGTGAGCTTCTAGTATGCCATCGATTTTCATTGATTGTATCGAGCCACCCAGTAATAACTTCACCACCCAAATCGGGTTCCTTTCATCAGCTAAAATCGGCCTGCAATTACTGCTCTTACTATTTTGGCTTTTGGCCAATCAACATTATGTCAAACTGCCATGTGTCTTTTCATTCGTTGTCGCTCTTTGGCTCTGATTCCAACTCGTTCAAACTTGGTCCGAGCTCATCCAATCTCTCTAAGACTCTACTGCTCCATCGTTGATTTGACTCTACCCAGCTGAGGTAAAGCGAAGAGCCCTACTGAGCTCACCCATGCTTCCCCACGCTACCGCCGAGCTTGTCTTCACCTGTCGTAGTATGGCGGTATGTGCCTCCGAGCTTTGCCTTGTCTTGCCTGTGCTACCGCTGCTCCATCTGAGTTGACCTACGGTAATGCAGTGAGCTCGTTTGAGCTCACCCTTCGACTCCATCGAGCTCAGCTAAAGATACCTCGCGTTACCGTTGAGTCCAACCGACTCATTCGCGGTGTGGTGGTATGTGCCTCCAAGCTCACCCCTTGTCTGTACTGTGATGTCGTTGCCCAGTTGGAGTTGACCCACAGTGTGGCAGTAACGGCTGAGCTAACCATTAACGGTCATACCGTGCTACCGTGGGGGCCGCTAGGCCACCCTGCGGTAGGGTGGTAACTGCCAAACGGACCGTAGGCAGTCTCACTGCAGTCACCGTGGTGAGTGGACCCATTGCCTGTAGTATCGTAGTAACTACCGGGGTGACTGCAGGTGGTCTCACCGCACATGGTAAGGCGGTAACCACCAAAACTATCATCGTGGTATCGCCAGGGCAATGCTAGACCACCGCGGTAAAGCGGTAAAGGGCAGAAGTGAAACATTTTTCGCCAAGTCCAAAATGTCTGAGGCTCAAAAATGGAAGTTGAGACACACATTTATCAACATGGGGTACCTTCAAAATCAAAGTATTTCTCCATTTTTTTTACCTAATCCAACAATTCTTTTAAATCCAACTTACCATTATAGTCCGGTGGATTGAAATGTGGCTTAGTGTTCACTCTGGTTAGGGCTCTTATGAACCTCTCTTCTCCCTGATCAAGGCAAGGTTGCTCTTCTCTTGCAACTTCTTCTTGTTCTTCTACTTCTTCATCACTTACATTTTCAATTGGTCGACCTCTTCTCTGGGTCATTTCAACCACTTCTAATCTAGCAACAATTCCTCTCAACATTTCCATCATAACAAGGTTTGCATTTCCACGCGCTCCATTTCCTCTACCATTCCTTCTTCCCGCCATCTTTACACAAGTCCTCTACAATTGCAGGTCGGATCCTCAATCTACCACCCTACAACAAATCTTCAACAAGACTGCGCAACTTTTGACGATCTCACAAGGAACAAATCTCGCTCTGATACCAGTTTGGTGCAGTCAAGGTAGGAGGGTCATCAAAGAGAACAATCCAAACTATCCATCAAGAGTCACACAACATAAGCAACACAAAATATGGAGGCAAATGCAATTACAAATATTCTCATTATCAAAAATCTTGATTAGAAATAGTCGGCCACATTCGGGCTTACAGGTTTGGTGCACATGCCTGATTACAACATGCTCAAGATATAGTGCTCATACATGCGAGCAAAAATATTATAGATCAAAATCTATATACATCATAATCTATTTCCCTAATTTTTCCCTCCATCTAATGATTCAATACTAGCTTTATATCGCACCTGTGAGTCACATCCGTATTGGCCAAAGATCGCTACAATCTCCGAGAAGAAAAGTGTAACATGTGCAAGAACAGGTCGACCTCAAATCTGAAATTCATCCATGGTAGATGCATAAGATGAAGTATGGACCTAAGTGTAAGGTCAGGGACACTCCATGGAACAAATCTAAACACACCATGAGGATCCACAAGTCATGGGAAAGGTTCGCGATCGATCCAACTAGCCGTTAGGCTTTGAAGTTATTCCGGGGCCAGTCCCCAAAAACTATCATGTACTATGAAAGTGATAACTTGTTGGAAAAGGGTCCAAATGAGCTGAAAACTTGGAATACAAAAATTGAACATGTCCACAATGAAATCCTAGGTATGCAAGATATGGCGAGCAAACATGTTGAAACACCGAATCTACCAACTCGAACCAGAATAAGAACATAATTGAATGAAAATATTTTTGGTTGATGCAAGATTGCCAAGAACCAAGGATGCTCCTGCATCAGGTTTTCACCCATGTTAGGAACTCTAATACTTTCCCAAATATATTGTTTCGACCTTCAGAATGAAAATGAACACTTTCCCTTAATATTAGGGTTTGGACTTTGTGCGAACCTAGAACCTTCATTACTTTAACCATCAATTTCACAAACTTCCTTAAAAATTTGATCTCTTTTCTCCTTCTTTTGCTTTTGAACTTTGGAACAAACTCTTTCTCTTTAACTTTGTGAGAGTGTCAAGGCTCTTTAGGAACCCATGCTCATGCTCTATGGAATTGACAATTTTACACCAAATGGGAAGTGTCAGATTTTCTAAGAATTCTCAAAACTATTTTAAGTATCAAATGTTTTGAGAGTTCTCAAAACTATTCTAAGAGTCTATTAGTTCCCAATTATGCTTTAACCTTAGACCCTCTATAAGTTCATCGATTTTGGCCTAATTTTCACAAATTTGGAATTGTAAGTGCATTTTATGCTCTTTAATAAGGTGGAATCATCACTTCGACAAATATCCAAATAATAAACCCATCGATGATTTCACTAGAAACTAGAACCTATCAGGGGTTCTAGAGGTTCTTGGAACCAAATATTCTAGCGATGAGTTCTTGATTGTGCCTAAACCTCCAATTGGCCATAACTTGGTCATTTTAACTCCATTTTACACCAAATTTGAATTATAAATACCCATTAGAGCCTTCTACAAGATTGAAACATTAATTGGATTAATTTCTTGAAAAATTCTCCAAAATCATACTTATAGAATCTAACAAAAAACCAACAAATACACCCAAATTGAACTAAAACTGAAAGCTAACTTGAAATATTTTTGCATAGTACAAGATCATCTATGGACTTATATGCTCCTACATCAAATATTTTTATGAAATTTAAATTAATGTATTGAAGTAACAATTTTATCATTCATTGGTTTATTTGTTTGATTTTTTTATATTTAAGCTTAGAATGTGTGAACTTGTATACCTTAAATTGTAGTATTTTGTTAATAGCTTGAAAATCATATTCCATGGAATGTGAAAGAAGTTCACAATCAATGACTATTTTTATAGTTAGTGTAAATACTTAATATAGGCTATAGGAGGATTCATAACCATTGAGTTTAATTACAACAATCCTTATACTAGGAGCTATAATCTCTTAGAGGCAAACTCCTACTAGCATTTCAATATAGGAGTTTTTGTAAAAAATATTATATATTTATAAATTGGATATGTTGTATAATTTTGAATAACATATTGTATTATCATTGTAATTTTTTACACAAATGTGTGATATGTCTATTACCTATTTTTCACTACCAGCTCAAACAGGTAGAGCTGAATTATAAATTTAAGCCAAGGTACACAAGTTAATTTTTTTTTGCTAAAGTACGCATGTTGTGCATTGTTTCATTACGATGTAAATTTCAGTGATATTATGCAAAAAAAAAAAATCAAAATGATATCATAAGTTTGCATAATGTTTGTTGTTTTATTCATAATGTACAAACCAGAATCCCACACAAGTTGTGGGAGTAACTTAATTTGATTTTTACAATCAAATAAAGGGTGCATGAAGAAAGGTAAGCTATACAACTGAAAATAAAGAAAGCATAGGGTAGAAAGTGATTCGTCATTGCTTGGAATGATGAATCATTAATAAGTTGAGGTCTTCACTTGTGATGCCAACTCCAGCTCCAAGCTCTCATGTACCTGCAAGTTGATGGAAATGTTGTTAGAGAAATGCAAATAAAATCCTATCAGATACCTATGCTACCAACAAAAATATAGAATACGGTCGATCAGGCATCCATCAGATGATTACAAAAATTCAAAGAGCATAAGGAAAAGAGGAAGCTTTTAGTTTCTTTTATTTTGTTAACATGTTTGTTCATTGTGCAGGAACAGGTTCATTATGTTCATGATCATTTTATTAGATATGTGGAGTAAAACGGGCTCCCACAAGGGTTGAGCCTGGCATATCAAAAGGATACACTCTCAAGTTACATATGAGAGTTCTTAAATATTGACAGAACAGTCATTAAGAGAGCTGCTGAAACTAAGATTATAATCATACAAGCAACTTTATTTCAAAAAGATTCAAGAAAAGTAGTTTGAGCATACAACGTAATTTTTCTCTTCATGTCAAGAAAGGATCAGATAGTGTGAGAATTCACCATTTTTATTATATTTTGTTCAGCTCTGCTTTGCATTTTTCAAATTGCATCTAAATGAAGCATAGAGCCTCTTTACATTAAAGAGAAACAAAGTACTCGTGCATTGAGGTGTTTTCATAATTTCAAAAGCATATAACAATCTACAAAAGGACAGGAGGAGCAGTGAATAGGTACAACCGTGTTTCTTTGGTTCAATAAGATCTATGCTCTTTTCCATTTATCAAGGGAATTCAAGTCCAAAGAAAGTTGTAGGAAGACTTAGAGTGTTGGGAAAAACATTTACAGCTGTCAATTCTAATGATATTACACTCCATCAATGCAAGTCAATAATTTAAAATAAGCAGCTACGGGATTTTGATAATTATGAAGCAGGGCTCTTAAAAGTCACATAAATGTTGAACTTGCAGAATTCTGGATAATGACTATCAACATCAAAGTTGCTTTCATTTCCATCTTAAGTTGAAAGTAAACTTGTTGCCAGAAGGGTTTAAAGAACAGTTTAAGAGTGATAGTCTTAAGGGCAGATCTTATCACAAAAGAGCCAAGCATGTTCAAATTTTCAAAAACAGTCACTACAACAATTATATAAAGCAACAGAGTTTCAAAATCTACAATGGGAAAGACTTGTGAACAAGGTGCAATTACAACCTACAATGAAAAGTATAGCAACAACAGTCACTGTCAGAAGGGCTTGATTATTTCCCATTATACTACATAGTGTTTTGTGGTCCATTTTAAGGAAATTTTCAAGCAAGTATTGATAAACTAGTGCATAATAAGCCAGAATCATAGTAAAGGAAACAGCAATGTCAAATAGAAGCTATAGAGGGAAAGTTGTTCTAAATTCCTACCTTTTTGAGAAGCGCATTTATGATATGATCTAGCACAAGTTTATTATTAAAAAATAAAAATAAAAAAATTATATGGCCACACAGAAGACCCGGATTACTATGTTCAATCAAGAGTTTTGTCATATCTTCACACAGACACAAAGCACCATAAATGTTAAAGAGACCGTAGCCTTAAAGCAGATTTGCATGAATGGAAATCACCCAGTAGACTTTAGAGAAACCCAAATCTTTTTCATGGTAGCCCAATGGAGAATAGGCATTGTGAAGCATAGGTGCAACATGAAAATCAAAGAGAATACATATGTAACCTGTGACCATTAAATACAAACCGGGCCTTTTACTACAGGAAAATTGATAAGCCACAAAGGCCGACCTACATTTTTCTTTTTTCAGAAAGCAAAGGATTAGAAATGAAAATAACAAGGTATTCACAACATAAAAGCAACAAAGAATGGCGGAATTCGAGCCCAAGAATCGTCAATGGCAACATCATTCAACTATAAAATAAAGAACCATTTACTGTTCCAGTTTTTTAAGCATCTTTGCGCTAAAATAAAGGTAAATATATGGAGAGATATAGCTCAAGCTACAGCCGCGGCTGTGTGAGCCAAGAAAGTGGGTTCAAATACTATCAAAAATAGAGGCCAAAGTGTATAGCAACAGTGAAAAATGAAATGAATATATGCAGAAAAAGGATAAACCCACGACCTTTTATAAGTCTGTAAAAAACCCAAAAAGCAAAAGTCAAATACATCTCATGCCGCAACCTGTACAGAGGGTTTTGTTTTCTTTTAAGATTTACAATCATTCTTTTATCAAGAAGGAATTTCTTGTGTTTTTCTGTTTTATGGGAATATGGAGTAAGTGAGAATTACCGTGTAAGTCTGCTAAGTAACCCATGCTACGGCCAAGCAGTTGACAGAAATATTAAGCCAAAGGTCGAGGTCTCCCATGGCGGCGCCCAACTCATAGACTCTTCAGAAGATTCAAGTGAATGACAGGATAAGAATCACAGAGGAATAAGTTGGTTGAAGGGAACGAAAACAAGCTTCAGATCTCTGGGAACCTTAGCACGAGAAGAGCAGCATAGCGGCAGAATGGAGTTTTCCAGAATGAATTGAGGTCTAAATGAAAAATGAATCAAAAGATTAGGGTT
>CM021106.1:504180457-504450725 GCA_007115665.2 Sequoiadendron giganteum
ATACAATCCAACATTCTGACTACTCCCTTTTGCCACTTGAAAAACTTTGCAACTCTGCACAAATTTCCTGACATCCTTACGAACCTATGGCCAAAAGTAATTCTCACTCACTAATGCTACTGTCTTGTCAATTCCAAAATGTCCTGCCAATCCTCCACTATGTTTCTCTTTTACCAATGTATCCCTCATCGAGCCTCGGGGTACACACAATTGATTTCCTCTAAACAACATGTCCTCTTGGATGAAATAATCCAGCCATTGACTTCTATCCTCCAAGACTGGTTCTCTACATGCTCTCCAAGGTTCTGCAAAATCTGAGTCTTCCTTATACAAGTTCCTCAATTGATCAAAGCCTAATACCTCCACTCTCATTTGTGCTAGTAAATTCCTTCTTCTACTCAAAGCATCAAAAACTCTATTTGACTTTCCACTCCTATGTTTCAAGACAAAAGTGTAATTCTGTAAGAACTCTACCCATCTCATGTGTTTTTGATTCAACTTACCTTGACTGTTCAAATATTGTAAAGCTTGATGATCCGTATACAACACAAACTCCTTAGATAACAAGTAATGTCTCCACTTGTTCAAAGCTTGAACTATGGCATATAACTCCTAATCATATACTGAATATATTCTCCTTGCATCATTTGACTTCTCACTGAAATAGGCTACTGGTCTTCCTTCTTGACTTAACACTGCTCCAATTGCATTTCCACTTGCATCACAGTCTACTTGAAATACCTTATCAAAATCTAGTAAATCCAACACAGGCTTCTCTATCACCTTCTATTTTAACAACTCAAAGCTTTTGTCTGCTCCATATGTCCATCAAAATTCCTTCTTATCTCCCCTCATTGTTTTTGTCATAGGGCTACAAATAGAACTGAAACCCCTAATGAAATTTTGATAGAAACTAGCCAATCCATGAAATGATCTCACCTCTCCAATGATTTCAGGTGTAGGCCATTCAACAATAGCTCTCACTTTCTCAGGATCCATCTTCAATCCATCTACTGATATTACAAATCCTAGATAAACCAATTCCTCCTTCATGAAGCTACACTTCTTTATGTTTATCAGCAAACTGTTCTTCTTTCAACCTCTGCAAAACTTGTCTTATGTGCAACAAATGTTCCTCTCTAGTCTTACTGAAAATCAAAATGTCATCCAAATATAGAGTCACAAATTTAACCAAGAATTTCTTCAATACCTCATTCATCAACCTCATGAAAGTACTCGGTGCATTTTTTAACCCAAAAGGCATCACTAACCACTCATACAATCCTTCATTTGTCTTGAATGTTGTTTTCCACTCATCTCCTTCTCTAATTTTGATATTATGATATCCACTCTTCAAGTCTATCTTTGTAAATTACTTAGCTCCACTCAAACAATCCATAATGTCATCCATCTGGGGCAAAGGAAATCTATACTTCACCATGATCTTATTTATGGCTCTAGAGTCTGTACACATTCTCCATTCTCCATCCTTCTTAGGTGCAAGCACAATAGGTACTGCAAAAGGACTTAAGCTTTCTCTAATCAAAACTTTCCTCAACAACTCTTGCACTTGTCTATTCAATTCTTCATTCTCTACCGGTGTCATCCAGTGTGCTACTTTATTAGGAAAACTAACTCTAGGAATCAGATACATGCAATGAATAATAATCCTTACAGGTGGTAATCCATAAGGTACATTATTTAAAATTATGGTCTCATATTCTATCAACAACTCTTTTATCTCCTCAGGTTGTCCTACATGCTTCAAGTCTTCAACTTTCTTAGGCACCAATGCATAGCACATGTTCTCATGTCTCAATCCATCTAGAAATATCCTTCCATCTACCAAACTGATTCTAGCAGTCGTACAAATCTTAGCCTTAGGAACATCTTCCAAGGGTAACAAAGTCTGCTTCATCCCATTAGCAACAATGGTGTATATGTTCTTCTTTCCATCATGAATAGCTTGTCGATCATACTGCCAAGGCCTTCCCAACAAGATATGGCATATATCCATAGGCATAATATCACACAAAACTTCATCGTGGTAGTTTCCTATCTTCAATTTCACAGACATTGTTCACTTACCAGTATTTTATGCTCATCTTGAATCCATGCTATTTGATAGCGTTTAGGGTGTTTCAACCTTTCCAACTTCAATTTGGTTACCATTTCTTCAGAAGCCAGGTTCTCTGAAATTCCACTATCAATGATCACTTTGCAATATTTACCAGCTACTTTGCATTTGGTCCTGAACAAATTCTTTCTCTGCAATGGTTCTTTCTCCAATTCATTTTGACACAATACTCTCATATTCACCAATACCTCTCCTTCTTCTGGTCGATTAGATGATACAACATGATCCTCCTCAACAAAGGTTGTTCTCCTATTGTTATGTCTTTCTACTTGTCGCTCTGTGTTTGCATTCAAAGGCTCTATGTCCTTCTCCACCACATTTAAAGAAAGCTCCCCTTAATACTCTTTTCTCCTACCCTCTGTCATCTTTTCTATACCCTTCATTTTTGTAACCACCATATCCTCCTCTTCTGTAAGAGTTTCCATCATCTCTTCAGTATAAATTTTCATTCTTATTGACATCCTTATTCTGATCTACAAAGGTTCCTCTTCCTCCTCAAGTAAATATTCTTCCTCTCTAAAATCTTCCACCTCTTCCTCTTCCTCTCTATTTCTATTCATCTCTTTTATTCATCTTCTCTTCTACTTTTAGGGCACACTGATATGCCTCTTCCACACTCAACAACTTAATCCAACTGATCTCATCTTGAATAGATGACCTCAAACCATTCACATATCTGGCTACTTGTTCAATCTCATCTTCTGAATGTCCAGACCTGATATTCAACTTATAGAATTCCTCAGTATACTATGTCACACTTGATTATTTATGCTTCAGGTTTTGCAACTTCTTGAACAAACTAATCTGATAATCTGCTGGCATAAACTTTGTCTTTAATTTATTCACCATCTGATCCCATGTTCTTATCTTCTTCTTTCCTTTTCTTTATCTATCTATCTGCAAATGTTCCCACCAAAGGAATGCATGTCCTCTCAATTTTGTACAGGAAAATTTCACCTTCTTATCATTTGGGGTGAAGGGAAAACAGGGATGGATCTAAAGACCCAACAGTGTAGAATACATTCCCTTAACACTAATACAATAGAGGAGAAGAGCAAAAACGAGTTCTATAGCTCCTACAAACTACTTGAGATAAAAAACGTACAACATAAAAGAGATAACAGAATCAAAGCATTCACAATTGACGCAGGTATTTACGTGGGAAAACCTTTTTAGGTAAAAATCCCACCACACCAAGCAAAGACAATTGTATTACAGTAAAAGCATTACATACAATTTACAGTCTTTCCTCTTTGATCAGCTCACAGCAACACTCGGGAAATTAACTCACTATTACAATACTTCCTTGCAAAGTATACAATGAAAAATTCTCTTTTATCAACTTTCCAACTTACATGTACATATGCATCAACCTCACATTGACTTTTTAAGTCTTCATCACATTTATGCTCTCAACCAATCCCACAGCTTCAGGTTCATGCATCGAACTTCTAGTACGCCATCGATTTTCACTGATTGCATTGAGCCACACAGCAATAACTTCACCACCCAAATCGAGTTCTTGTCATCAGCTAAAATTGACCTGTAATTACTGCTATTACTATTTTGGCTTTTGGCCAATCAACATTCTGTCAAGCTGCCACGTGTCCTTTCATTTGTTATCGCTCTTTGACTCTGAGTCCAACTCGGTCAAACTTTGTTCGAGCTCATCCGAGCTCTCTAAGACTCTACCGCTCCACCACTAAGCTGACTCTACCCATCTGAGGTAAAGCAATGAGCCCTGCCAAGCTCACCCATGCTTCCCCACGCTACCGTCGATCTTGTCTTCACCCGTCGTGGTATGGTAGTATGTACCTCCGAGCTCTGCCTTGTCTTGCCCATGCTACCGCTGCTCCATCTGATTCAACCTGCGATAATGCGGTTAGCTCATCCAAGCTCACCCTTGGAATCCACCGAGCTTGGCCAAAGATACCTCACGCTACCACTGAGTCCAACTGACCCATCTATGGTGTGGCAGTATGTGCCTCCGAGCTCGCCCCTTGTCTGCACCGTGCTACCGCTGCCCGGTTGGAGTTGACCCGCGGTGTGGCGGTAACAGTCAAGCTAACCGTTAGTGGTCGTACCGCGCTACCATGGGGGATGCGAGGCCACCCCACAATAGGGCAATAACCGCAAAACGGACTGCACACGTTCTCATCACGGTCACCGCAGTGAGTGGACCCACCGCCCGCGGTATGGTAGTAACTGCCAGGGTGACCGCAGGCGGTCTCAACGCGGCCACCGCGGTGAGTCAACTCACCACGTGTAGTAAGGCGGTAACCGCCAGGGAAATGCTAGAACACCACGGTAAAGGTTAGAAGTGAAACATTTTCCGCCAAGTCCAAAATGTCAAAGGTTCAAAATTGGAAGTTGAGACACAAATTTCTCAACAAGCTCCCACTTGGCGAAGACTTCCAGCTTCCTCAAGACTTTGAAAAATCACTGACAGTCATAGGCCCCAAGGCCCATCGATTTTGTGCACCATCTAAACTTGTATGTGCTCACAGGCTTTGTCAAAGCATCTACAACATTCTTCAAAGTGTCGACCTTTTGAAGATAGACTCTTCCATCTTCCACCATGTCTCTCACGAAGTGAAACTACACATCAATGTGCTTCGTCCTGGCATAGAAAATCGGGTTTTTTGCCAAACAAATGGCACTCTGACTGTCACAGTAAATTGTGATTTTCCCTGCATTGAAACCAATGTTTGAACACAAACACCTCAGCCAAACAACCTCCTTGCAGGCGTGAGTTGTTGCCATGTACTCAACCTCTCTCGTGGATAGAGCAACTACAGCCCGTCGCTTGCTCATCCAACTAATTGCTCCACCATTAAGCATGAACGTATATCCACTGGTGGATAATCTGTTTTCAATGTCCCCTGCCCAATCAGAATCAACATATCCTTGAATGCTGAGTGTTCTTTGTGATATAACCAAACTGCCATGGTAACACAAAGCATAATCTGAAGTCCCCTTCAAATACTTGAACACTCTCTTCACAGCATCCCAATGTGATCTTCCCGGATTTGCCATGAAACGACTGAGAACTCCCATTGCTTAGGAAATGTCTGGTCTTGTACAGACCATAACATACACCAAACTGCCAACAGTACTTGCATAGGGCACATTGGTCATGTCTTCCATCTCAATAGCAAACTTTGGACAGTCTTCAATAGATAGCTTCGTTCCCTGCATAATTGGAACAACTAGCTGCTTGCAGTCAATCATACCAAACCTCTCCAAAACGGTGTTCACATACTTACTCTGACTTACCCAAAGCTTTTTTTTTGTTTTGTCCCTAGTTATCTCCATTCCAAGAATGTACCTTGCTGCACCAAGATCTTTCATTTCGAATTTTGCAAGCAACTGAGATTTAAGATCAAAAGTCATAGTCTTGCTATTTCCTATGAATAACATATCATCCATGTATAGTGTAATAACAAGCACACGATCATTTTCAGATTTATGATAAACACAATGATCAAATTTTGATCTTACAAATCCCATAGACAACACAAATGTGTCAAATTTCTGGTACCACATTCTAGGAGACTACTTCAAACCATACAAAGATTTATTTAACTTACAAACCAGATTTTGTTTACCTTTCACAACGAAATGCTTAGGTTAGGACATATAAATTTCTTCTTCCAGCTCACCATGGAGAAACGTTGTCTTCACATCCATCTGTTCAATTTCAAAATCATACACAACTGCCAATGATAACAAAAATCTGACAGATGTCAACTTTGCTACAAGGGAAAAAATCTCTCCATAATCAATTCCCTCAATTTGGGAAAATTCCTTTGCAACCAAGATTGCCTTATACTTCTCAACACTGCCATCAAGGCTTGTCTTCCTTTTGAATACCACTTACAGTCAACAGGCTTTCACCTTTTTGGAAATGGTACCAAATCCCAGGTTTCATTCTTCTTCAATGAATCCATCTCTTCATTCATGGATTCCAGCCAAGAATTTGAATCAGTCATGCTGATTACTTCTTTTACAGTCCTAGGCTCATCAGTGCTAGTAATTAAGGCATAGGCACAGTCCGAATTTAACAATGAGAAACCATACTTTTTAGGTTGTCGTTTTTCTCGTGTAGATCTCCTTACAGGTTGAGGTTGTGGCTCTTCATCATCAGAACTTCTAGAGTTGCTTGAGCTCTCCTCAGTCTCAGGTACACCATGCAACTCTTCCCTTTCTGGAGTTTGGGGAATCTCAACTGCATCATTTTTCTTGTCACTCTGATCTATCTCAACCTGTTGATCACTTACTGAAGGTTTCAGCTCACGAAAAAATCACGCTTTTGTTGTATAGAACCTTCTCAGTAACAGGGTTCCAAAGCTTGTATCCCTTCACACCAACTCCATAGCCAATAAGAATACATTTGACAACCTTGTTATCCAATTTTGATCTCTTTTCATTTGGCACATAAACATATGCCCCACAGCCAAAGACACGTACATGCCTCAGAGAGGGCTTCTTATCAGACCATGCTTCCAAAGGTGTCTTATCAACAAGAGCAGAGCAAAGAGATCGATTTACCAGATAACATGTTGTAGCCATAGCTTCCGCCCAAAACTTTTGCTCCAGACCAGCACCACTCAACATACTCCTTACCTTTTTCCATCAGCGTCCTGTTCAACCTTTCAACAACTCCATTCTGCTATGGAGTGTAAGGTGTTGTCTTATGCCTTTTAATTCCATGATATGTACAATACCTTTCAAAATCTACAGAACAAAATTCACTGTCATTGTCTGTCCTCAAATATTTAATTTTTCTTCCAGTCTGATTCTCTACCAAAGATTTAAATTCTTTAAACCGACTGAACATTTTTTATTTACTTTTAAGAAAGTATACAAATGCCCTTCTCGAACAGTCATCAATAAAAGAAACATAATATCTAGGCTTCGATAACGAAGGAACATTAACTAGACCAAACACATCTAAATGAACATAATCCAGTATACCAAAATATTTATGAGGACTAGAATAAAATGAAACACGGTGCTATTTTCCATAGATACAATATTAGCAAAAATTGAACTCAAGGTTACAATCATCAAGCCCTTCTACAAGATTTTTATTTTTCAAGATTTTTAAACCTTTCTCACCTATGTGACCTAGTCTATGATGCCACAACATAGTCTTCTCTGCTGGGAGTTTTACCTCCAAAGCATTTGCAGACAGAGAAGTGTCTTCATCTTTCTCTAGAGGGATTGAATTACACGACTCTACAAAGGCATTGTTATATTGAACAGGACGTGCATCCAGCTTATACAGAGTGCCAGTACGAACACCCTTAGCCAACACCATTGCACCTCTAGCCATTTTACATCCAACATCATTTAACTTACTGACAAAAAGAAGATTTCGAGCCAAACCTGGTATATGCAGTACGCCACCAATACCTTTGACTCTCCCATTAGGAAACTAAATTTTGACTCTTCCTCTGCCAACTATCTTCAACGTTGAATCACTTGCCAAGTACACCTTTCCACCATCATACTTCTCATATTTAGAGAACCATTTTCTATTGGACATCATGTGAAAGGATGCACCTGAGTCAACCAGCCAGACATCATTTGATGCCTGAGTTGTCAAGGCTGCTGCAATGAAGGCATTTGCATCGCTTTGAGAAGATTCATTGTCTGAAGCATTCTTCTTCTTTTCCTCCTTACAATCCTTCCGGAAATGACCAGGTTGCCCACAGTTCCAGCATCTCACCTTGAACTTCTTACCAGGAGACTTTGATCTCCTTGCAGATTTGGATTTCGACTTCTTGTCTTTCTTCTTGCCTTTCTCCTTTGGTCTACTTCGAACAGCAAGAGCCTCCTTGGCCATCTCAGAAGACTTCCTTCTCATTTTTTCAGACAAAAGTGAAGCAACCACGTCATCCATCTTGAATGCAGTAGTTGTGCTTCCAATAGCCATCACCAGATGATCCCAACTATCAAGTAACAAACACAACAAGAGCATGCAACGATCCTCCTTAGTTTTTACACCTACAGACGCTAGCTAAGTAACACTCAGATTAAACAAGTTCAGATGGTCTACAATAGATGCACCTTCTTCCATTTTCAAGGAGTACGACTTCCTCAAGAATAACTAATTTACTAGAGACTTTCCCTGATAAATATCATCAAGTTTCTTCCAAAATGAAGCTGCAAACTGCTCCTCATGGACATTCAGGAGTGCAGAATCAGCCAGACTAAGTATTATCAGACCTCTTGCTCTTCTATCAACAACATCCCAAGCCTCTTGCATCATACTTTGTGGCTTAGCTCCAAACACTGCTAACTAGAGGTCTCTATCCACCACCAAGTATTCCATTTTGAGTTTTCATAACTCAAAGTTGCTGCCATTAAAATTTTCAAAATCTACTCTACTTGATGTACTCGCCATCTCAAACAGAAACAAGTTTTAACAATGCAAGACTCCCATTGAAATAGTATTAGCACAAAAAACTGAGCTTTCTCTCAAGGATAACACAACGGGCCAGGCTCTGATACCACTTGAAGGGAAAATAGGGATGGATCTAATGACCCAACAGTGCGGAATACATTCCCTTAACACTAATACAACAAAGGAGAAGAGCAAAAACAAGTTCTATAGCTCCTACAAACTACTTGAGATGAAAAACATACAACATAAAAAAGATAACAAAATCAAAACATTCACAGTTGACACAGGTATTTACGTGGGAAAACCTTTTCAGGTAAAAAACTCACCACACCAAGCAAAGATAATTATATTATAGTAAAAACATTACATACAATTTACAGTCTTTCCTCTATGATCAACTCACAGTAGCACTCAAGAAATTAACTCACTATTGCAATACTTCCTTGCAAAGTATACAGTGAAAACTTCTCTTTTATCGACTTGCCAACTTACATGTACATATGCGTCAACCTCACACTGACTTTTCAAGTCTTCATCGCGTTTACGCTCTCAACCAATCCCATGGCTTCAAGTTCATGTAGTGAGCTTCTAGTATGCCATCGATTTTCATTGATTGTATCGAGCCACCCAGTAATAACTTCACCACCCAAATCGGGTTCCTTTCATCAGCTAAAATCGGCCTGCAATTACTGCTCTTACTATTTTGGCTTTTGGCCAATCAACATTATGTCAAACTGCCATGTGTCTTTTCATTCGTTGTCGCTCTTTGGCTCTGATTCCAACTCGTTCAAACTTGGTCCGAGCTCATCCAATCTCTCTAAGACTCTACTGCTCCATCGTTGATTTGACTCTACCCAGCTGAGGTAAAGCGAAGAGCCCTACTGAGCTCACCCATGCTTCCCCACGCTACCGCCGAGCTTGTCTTCACCTGTCGTAGTATGGCGGTATGTGCCTCCGAGCTTTGCCTTGTCTTGCCTGTGCTACCGCTGCTCCATCTGAGTTGACCTACGGTAATGCAGTGAGCTCGTTTGAGCTCACCCTTCGACTCCATCGAGCTCAGCTAAAGATACCTCGCGTTACCGTTGAGTCCAACCGACTCATTCGCGGTGTGGTGGTATGTGCCTCCAAGCTCACCCCTTGTCTGTACTGTGATGTCGTTGCCCAGTTGGAGTTGACCCACAGTGTGGCAGTAACGGCTGAGCTAACCATTAACGGTCATACCGTGCTACCGTGGGGGCCGCTAGGCCACCCTGCGGTAGGGTGGTAACTGCCAAACGGACCGTAGGCAGTCTCACTGCAGTCACCGTGGTGAGTGGACCCATTGCCTGTAGTATCGTAGTAACTACCGGGGTGACTGCAGGTGGTCTCACCGCACATGGTAAGGCGGTAACCACCAAAACTATCATCGTGGTATCGCCAGGGCAATGCTAGACCACCGCGGTAAAGCGGTAAAGGGCAGAAGTGAAACATTTTTCGCCAAGTCCAAAATGTCTGAGGCTCAAAAATGGAAGTTGAGACACACATTTATCAACATGGGGTACCTTCAAAATCAAAGTATTTCTCCATTTTTTTTACCTAATCCAACAATTCTTTTAAATCCAACTTACCATTATAGTCCGGTGGATTGAAATGTGGCTTAGTGTTCACTCTGGTTAGGGCTCTTATGAACCTCTCTTCTCCCTGATCAAGGCAAGGTTGCTCTTCTCTTGCAACTTCTTCTTGTTCTTCTACTTCTTCATCACTTACATTTTCAATTGGTCGACCTCTTCTCTGGGTCATTTCAACCACTTCTAATCTAGCAACAATTCCTCTCAACATTTCCATCATAACAAGGTTTGCATTTCCACGCGCTCCATTTCCTCTACCATTCCTTCTTCCCGCCATCTTTACACAAGTCCTCTACAATTGCAGGTCGGATCCTCAATCTACCACCCTACAACAAATCTTCAACAAGACTGCGCAACTTTTGACGATCTCACAAGGAACAAATCTCGCTCTGATACCAGTTTGGTGCAGTCAAGGTAGGAGGGTCATCAAAGAGAACAATCCAAACTATCCATCAAGAGTCACACAACATAAGCAACACAAAATATGGAGGCAAATGCAATTACAAATATTCTCATTATCAAAAATCTTGATTAGAAATAGTCGGCCACATTCGGGCTTACAGGTTTGGTGCACATGCCTGATTACAACATGCTCAAGATATAGTGCTCATACATGCGAGCAAAAATATTATAGATCAAAATCTATATACATCATAATCTATTTCCCTAATTTTTCCCTCCATCTAATGATTCAATACTAGCTTTATATCGCACCTGTGAGTCACATCCGTATTGGCCAAAGATCGCTACAATCTCCGAGAAGAAAAGTGTAACATGTGCAAGAACAGGTCGACCTCAAATCTGAAATTCATCCATGGTAGATGCATAAGATGAAGTATGGACCTAAGTGTAAGGTCAGGGACACTCCATGGAACAAATCTAAACACACCATGAGGATCCACAAGTCATGGGAAAGGTTCGCGATCGATCCAACTAGCCGTTAGGCTTTGAAGTTATTCCGGGGCCAGTCCCCAAAAACTATCATGTACTATGAAAGTGATAACTTGTTGGAAAAGGGTCCAAATGAGCTGAAAACTTGGAATACAAAAATTGAACATGTCCACAATGAAATCCTAGGTATGCAAGATATGGCGAGCAAACATGTTGAAACACCGAATCTACCAACTCGAACCAGAATAAGAACATAATTGAATGAAAATATTTTTGGTTGATGCAAGATTGCCAAGAACCAAGGATGCTCCTGCATCAGGTTTTCACCCATGTTAGGAACTCTAATACTTTCCCAAATATATTGTTTCGACCTTCAGAATGAAAATGAACACTTTCCCTTAATATTAGGGTTTGGACTTTGTGCGAACCTAGAACCTTCATTACTTTAACCATCAATTTCACAAACTTCCTTAAAAATTTGATCTCTTTTCTCCTTCTTTTGCTTTTGAACTTTGGAACAAACTCTTTCTCTTTAACTTTGTGAGAGTGTCAAGGCTCTTTAGGAACCCATGCTCATGCTCTATGGAATTGACAATTTTACACCAAATGGGAAGTGTCAGATTTTCTAAGAATTCTCAAAACTATTTTAAGTATCAAATGTTTTGAGAGTTCTCAAAACTATTCTAAGAGTCTATTAGTTCCCAATTATGCTTTAACCTTAGACCCTCTATAAGTTCATCGATTTTGGCCTAATTTTCACAAATTTGGAATTGTAAGTGCATTTTATGCTCTTTAATAAGGTGGAATCATCACTTCGACAAATATCCAAATAATAAACCCATCGATGATTTCACTAGAAACTAGAACCTATCAGGGGTTCTAGAGGTTCTTGGAACCAAATATTCTAGCGATGAGTTCTTGATTGTGCCTAAACCTCCAATTGGCCATAACTTGGTCATTTTAACTCCATTTTACACCAAATTTGAATTATAAATACCCATTAGAGCCTTCTACAAGATTGAAACATTAATTGGATTAATTTCTTGAAAAATTCTCCAAAATCATACTTATAGAATCTAACAAAAAACCAACAAATACACCCAAATTGAACTAAAACTGAAAGCTAACTTGAAATATTTTTGCATAGTACAAGATCATCTATGGACTTATATGCTCCTACATCAAATATTTTTATGAAATTTAAATTAATGTATTGAAGTAACAATTTTATCATTCATTGGTTTATTTGTTTGATTTTTTTATATTTAAGCTTAGAATGTGTGAACTTGTATACCTTAAATTGTAGTATTTTGTTAATAGCTTGAAAATCATATTCCATGGAATGTGAAAGAAGTTCACAATCAATGACTATTTTTATAGTTAGTGTAAATACTTAATATAGGCTATAGGAGGATTCATAACCATTGAGTTTAATTACAACAATCCTTATACTAGGAGCTATAATCTCTTAGAGGCAAACTCCTACTAGCATTTCAATATAGGAGTTTTTGTAAAAAATATTATATATTTATAAATTGGATATGTTGTATAATTTTGAATAACATATTGTATTATCATTGTAATTTTTTACACAAATGTGTGATATGTCTATTACCTATTTTTCACTACCAGCTCAAACAGGTAGAGCTGAATTATAAATTTAAGCCAAGGTACACAAGTTAATTTTTTTTTGCTAAAGTACGCATGTTGTGCATTGTTTCATTACGATGTAAATTTCAGTGATATTATGCAAAAAAAAAAAATCAAAATGATATCATAAGTTTGCATAATGTTTGTTGTTTTATTCATAATGTACAAACCAGAATCCCACACAAGTTGTGGGAGTAACTTAATTTGATTTTTACAATCAAATAAAGGGTGCATGAAGAAAGGTAAGCTATACAACTGAAAATAAAGAAAGCATAGGGTAGAAAGTGATTCGTCATTGCTTGGAATGATGAATCATTAATAAGTTGAGGTCTTCACTTGTGATGCCAACTCCAGCTCCAAGCTCTCATGTACCTGCAAGTTGATGGAAATGTTGTTAGAGAAATGCAAATAAAATCCTATCAGATACCTATGCTACCAACAAAAATATAGAATACGGTCGATCAGGCATCCATCAGATGATTACAAAAATTCAAAGAGCATAAGGAAAAGAGGAAGCTTTTAGTTTCTTTTATTTTGTTAACATGTTTGTTCATTGTGCAGGAACAGGTTCATTATGTTCATGATCATTTTATTAGATATGTGGAGTAAAACGGGCTCCCACAAGGGTTGAGCCTGGCATATCAAAAGGATACACTCTCAAGTTACATATGAGAGTTCTTAAATATTGACAGAACAGTCATTAAGAGAGCTGCTGAAACTAAGATTATAATCATACAAGCAACTTTATTTCAAAAAGATTCAAGAAAAGTAGTTTGAGCATACAACGTAATTTTTCTCTTCATGTCAAGAAAGGATCAGATAGTGTGAGAATTCACCATTTTTATTATATTTTGTTCAGCTCTGCTTTGCATTTTTCAAATTGCATCTAAATGAAGCATAGAGCCTCTTTACATTAAAGAGAAACAAAGTACTCGTGCATTGAGGTGTTTTCATAATTTCAAAAGCATATAACAATCTACAAAAGGACAGGAGGAGCAGTGAATAGGTACAACCGTGTTTCTTTGGTTCAATAAGATCTATGCTCTTTTCCATTTATCAAGGGAATTCAAGTCCAAAGAAAGTTGTAGGAAGACTTAGAGTGTTGGGAAAAACATTTACAGCTGTCAATTCTAATGATATTACACTCCATCAATGCAAGTCAATAATTTAAAATAAGCAGCTACGGGATTTTGATAATTATGAAGCAGGGCTCTTAAAAGTCACATAAATGTTGAACTTGCAGAATTCTGGATAATGACTATCAACATCAAAGTTGCTTTCATTTCCATCTTAAGTTGAAAGTAAACTTGTTGCCAGAAGGGTTTAAAGAACAGTTTAAGAGTGATAGTCTTAAGGGCAGATCTTATCACAAAAGAGCCAAGCATGTTCAAATTTTCAAAAACAGTCACTACAACAATTATATAAAGCAACAGAGTTTCAAAATCTACAATGGGAAAGACTTGTGAACAAGGTGCAATTACAACCTACAATGAAAAGTATAGCAACAACAGTCACTGTCAGAAGGGCTTGATTATTTCCCATTATACTACATAGTGTTTTGTGGTCCATTTTAAGGAAATTTTCAAGCAAGTATTGATAAACTAGTGCATAATAAGCCAGAATCATAGTAAAGGAAACAGCAATGTCAAATAGAAGCTATAGAGGGAAAGTTGTTCTAAATTCCTACCTTTTTGAGAAGCGCATTTATGATATGATCTAGCACAAGTTTATTATTAAAAAATAAAAATAAAAAAATTATATGGCCACACAGAAGACCCGGATTACTATGTTCAATCAAGAGTTTTGTCATATCTTCACACAGACACAAAGCACCATAAATGTTAAAGAGACCGTAGCCTTAAAGCAGATTTGCATGAATGGAAATCACCCAGTAGACTTTAGAGAAACCCAAATCTTTTTCATGGTAGCCCAATGGAGAATAGGCATTGTGAAGCATAGGTGCAACATGAAAATCAAAGAGAATACATATGTAACCTGTGACCATTAAATACAAACCGGGCCTTTTACTACAGGAAAATTGATAAGCCACAAAGGCCGACCTACATTTTTCTTTTTTCAGAAAGCCAAGGATTAGAAATGAAAATAACAAGGTATTCACAACAGAAAAGCAACAAAGAATGGCGGAATTCGAGCCCAAGAATCGTCAATGGCAACATCATTCAACTATAAAATAAAGAACCATTTACTGTTCCAGTTTTTTAAGCATCTTTGCGCTAAAATAAAGGTAAATATATGGAGAGATATAGCTCAAGCTACAGCCGCGGCTGTGTGAGCCAAGAAAGTGGGTTCAAATACTATCAAAAATAGAGGCCAAAGTGTATAGCAACAGTGAAAAATGAAATGAATATATGCAGAAAAAGGATAAACCCACGACCTTTTATAAGTCTGTAAAAAACCCAAAAAGCAAAAGTCAAATACATCTCATGCCGCAACCTGTACAGAGGGTTTTGTTTTCTTTTAAGATTTACAATCATTCTTTTATCAAGAAGGAATTTCTTGTGTTTTTCTGTTTTATGGGAATATGGAGTAAGTGAGAATTACCGTGTAAGTCTGCTAAGTAACCCATGCTACGGCCAAGCAGTTGACAGAAATATTAAGCCAAAGGTCGAGGTCTCCCATGGCGGCGCCCAACTCATAGACTCTTCAGAAGATTCAAGTGAATGACAGGATAAGAATCACAGAGGAATAAGTTGGTTGAAGGGAACGAAAACAAGCTTCAGATCTCTGGGAACCTTAGCACGAGAAGAGCAGCATAGCGGCAGAATGGAGTTTTCCAGAATGAATTGAGGTCTAAATGAAAAATGAATCAAAAGATTAGGGTTTGACCTTCCTTTTACTCTCTGCCCTAATTTCGTAGTCACTTTGACTATGTTTTACAAAGAAGAGTGAAATATTTCATATTGCAAATAGATGAAAAGTATGGAGGCGATGTTTTTAAATATATGTTAAGTGGTGGTTATTGATATATACCTTCATTTGTGCTAAATGTGGTGGTGCTTTTGCAAATCATACTTCTGTTTTTGTAATAATTTTAATGTGTTTTGCTTATATATGTAAAGTTAAATTAGTTAAATGATAAATTCTATCATTTAATTAATTTTAACTATTTCTAGAGAAAAGTAACATTAAATTATTCCAAATCATGCATGATTGATTTAATTATAGAGATGGAGCTCTTTTTTCACTTGGGCGGATTGACACAAACAAGGTGGCTTTCGCATGCTTGGGCCCACCTTTTGAGGAATTTGCAGTTCAGTTGGAGTGCTGCATGTTTCAGTTATGACTTGACAGCGAGTTTGGACCATCATGCACTCATTTTTGCATGGATTTGAGCCTCTTTTTCAAAGATTTTTCTGCTTGTGGATTGCTTTGGAGTTATCATTCTTCTCACTGAGGTTGACTTTCAGTTCCATATCCATGCCTTTTTGAAGGCTTTTTGTATATATTGGAAAAACTTTAACTGTTTTTTCTTAGTTCTTATTTTTCTCCTTTGCATTTTGCAAAAGCGAAATATTTTGTAACTCAGCATTATTTTTGGTTGCGCCCACAAAAGGATATAGAAGTCATGGAGTTTTGTCATGTCTTCACACAGACACAAAGCACCATAAATGTTAAAGAGATCGTAGCCTTAAAGCAGATTTGCATGAATGGAAATCACCCAGTAGACTTCAGAGAAACCCAAATCTTTTTCATGGTAGCCCAGTGGAGAATAGGCATTGTGAAGCATAGGTGCAACATGAAAATCAAAGAGAATACATATGTAACCTGTGACCATTAAATACAAACCGGGCCTTTTACTACAGGAAAATTGATAAGCCACAAAGGCCGACCTACATTTTTCTTTTTTCAGAAAGCCAAGGATTAGAAATGAAAATAACAAGGTATTCACAACAGAAAAGCAACAAAGAATGGCGGAATTCGAGCCCAAGAATCGTCAATGGCAACATCATTCAACTATAAAATAAAGAACCATTTACTGTTCCAGTTTTTTAAGCATCTTTGCGCTAAAATAAAGGTAAATATATGGAGAGATATAGCTCAAGCTACAGCCGCGGCTGTGTGAGCCAAGAAAGTGGGTTCAAATACTATCAAAAATAGAGGCCAAAGTGTATAGCAACAGTGAAAAATGAAATGAATATATGCAGAAAAAGGATAAACCCACGACCTTTTATAAGTCTGTAAAAAACCAAAAAAGAAAAAGTCAAATACATCTCATGCCGCAGCCTGTACAGAGGGTTTTGTTTTCTTTTAAGATTTACAATCATTCTTTTATCAAGAAGGAATTTCTTGTGTTTTTCTGTTTTATGGGAATATGGAGTAGGTGAGAATTACCGTGTAAGTCTGCTAAGTAACCCATGCTACGGCCAAGCAGTTGACAGAAATATTAAGCCAAAGGTCGAGGTCTCCCATGGCGGCGCCCAACTCATAGACTCTTCAGAAGATTCAAGTGAATGACAGGATAAGAATCACAGAGGAATAAGTTGGTTGAAGGGAACGAAAACAAGCTTCAGATCTCTGGGAACCTTAGCACGAGAAGAGCAGCATAGCGGCAGAATGGAGTTTTCCAGAATGAATTGAGGTCTAAATGAAAAATGAATCAAAAGATTAGGGTTTGACCTTCCTTTTACTCTCTGCCCTAATTTCGTAGTCACTTTGACTATGTTTTACAAAGAAGAGTGAAATATTTCATATTGCAAATAGATGAAAAGTATGGAGGCGATGTTTTTAAATATATGTTAAGTGGTGGTTATTGATATATACCTTCATTTGTGCTAAATGTGGTGGTGCTTTTGCAAATCATACTTCTGTTTTTGTAATAATTTTAATGTGTTTTGCTTATATATGTAAAGTTAAATTAGTTAAATGATAAATTCTATCATTTAATTAATTTTAACTATTTCTAGAGAAAAGTAACATTAAATTATTCCAAATCATGCATGATTGATTTAATTATAGAGATGGAGCTCTTTTTTCACTTGGGCGGATTGACACAAACAAGGTGGCTTTCGCATGCTTGGGCCCACCTTTTGAGGAATTTGCAGTTCAGTTGGAGTGCTGCATGTTTCAATTATGACTTGACAGCGAGTTTGGACCATCATGCACTCATTTTTGCATGGATTTGAGCCTCTTTTTCAAAGATTTTTCTGCTTGTGGATTGCTTTGGAGTTATCATTCTTCTCACTGAGGTTGACTTTCAGTTCCATATCCATGCCTTTTTGAAGGCTTTTTGTATATATTGGAAAAACTTTAACTATTTTTTCTTAGTTCTTATTTTTCTCCTTTGCATTCTACAAAAGCGAAATATTTTGTAACTCAACATTATTTTTGGTTGCGCCCACAAAAGGATATAGAATTCATGGAAAATCCTAACTTGGGAATTGGACATTCCAGTAGGTGACTAACATCTTCTCATGGTCGTTCATTTACTTGTCAAACCAGGGAACGTATACTTGAAATGGAGCGGCACTATATGTGCACTAAGAACCGATTTTAGCCACAACCTACTCAAAATAAATGGTTGAAAAGGATAATAACTCTGATGCAGGGACATGAAATAAAGTCTTACTAACTTAAACATCACTTAACTAAAGTAGGAATCACAATAACAATTACTAGGAAAACAAACCATGAACTGGCCTTATGCTGCAAGAACAATTTAAGACTGAGTTTGCATATGAAATTCTAACAGATAAATAACATAAAGCAAATAGCTAACTACAGATACTTACTAAGTGGGCCCCCTTAGCAAGCATCGACCAACTATGCAAGAATGGAACTCAAAACTTCATCAGCTTCTTATTCATAACTCAGAATCACATACATGGTTGTTTGCTTGTAAGAAAACTTAATACAAAGCTATGTCTTACATTATAACAGTAATCTTATTACACTCTGTTCTATCTCTACTCTCTAGTCTAATCTCTTCATAATCATCCCATTCACTCGCGCAGGAGGAACCTTTATTTAAAGAAAAACAGCTAACTAACTAACTAACAGAGAAAGACGCGGATATAAATGTCGCCTGAGACTGAGGAACATACTTCATAAATGCAAGTCTATCTGCTCAACAGATTCAGAGGAAATCTAGAACTCCACTCTTCCTAGATTGATGATCTATTCGGTTTCTTCCCAAAGACCCGGACAAAGAATCCTCGCTTGAAATGACTCCTTCGATGGTGCGCTGGAAACGACTTTTTTCGCAAGGTCATGTTTTGCTGTGCATTGACTCATTCATACCAGCTTTAACAACCTATAGAACACATGGCAACAGAGGCAAAAAAAGGCATGCACTCATAATAGCACAACATTCCTCATTAATCACACGCATCCAATTCATCTTACTTATCCAAAAACTACATATATCGTATCAGTCAATTGAGAAGTCAAAATAGGGTAATGATCATAGACATACTAAGATATTTATGCTGCAAGAATTTAGGAGTGCTTGTCATTGAATACTACCCATTAACATGAAAAGTTCATAACCACATAGTTTAAAACATTCATAAAAGAGAGCAAGGGTTTTTAAAGCTAATAATATGATATACAAATTATAACCATATTATGGACTCATCATTTGCCTCCTACTTTATCTAATGTTGGTCCTCCAGCATTAATCTTTCTGGTTGTGTCCCTAAAATCTATAGGAGTCACATGGCCCTGTAATGCAGTCTCAAACCTGTAGTAGAAACCCCTGCAAGGGACTATGGGGCTCAGACTTCTTTAAACCAATTGTTAGCTTTTCCCATCTTGTTTTGCTTCTGGAAGCTGAAAGCTTCCAGAATGAATATGGTTGGCTTTTAAGCTCGTCATAAACCTGTTTCCTAAGATCAAATATCCTTACACTTGTTGTAGGATCATAAAAACCATATGCAACAGAAAACCAGGCCCTCAGAAATATTTGGGGGTCTGGGCTTTCTGATCTCAGGGGAATAGGTTCTCTCCACTCAGCCTCCTCATAGTCCTCAGATTGTTTCCCATAATTAATTTCATTTGTTGCCCAGGACATTAGTGATCTCAAATGTATGTCACCTATAAACAGAAGCGGATTCCACTCAATTTCACAAGGGATTAATAAACCATGCAAATAAAACTCACACATGGAATTCTTTAGCTAGTTAGGTGTTATTTGATAAACATCATAGAATTCTTTAGAAGAATTAGGAACAGGGTCAAGGTTTTTAAAAATCCTCATTAATTGAAACCACAAAAACTGCTCTTTGAGGCACATTGCATATATTCTCGGTGGTGGCCTACATTCCATGATTTGCCCTGCCACCTTCATCATTTCATTCATCTTTTCCTTCACCTCCTGGATTTTCTATTTCTAATTTTCAATCTGTTTCTTTAACTTCTTCTTTTCTTCCTCCCACAGACTTTGTTGCATTTGAGTTTTAGCCAGAAGCCGGAAACTCAAGGTCTGAAGTGTCACATGACTCCAGGTTTTCTGAAGGTATTCTAAGTATTCAATTAGCAGGGTTCTCTTATACACAACTAATGCTTGGCATGTTTCAAAAGGTAATGAAATTGCATTGGATGTCTCAAGCTGCTCAAACTGCTCCTGTTCTTGCTGCAGGACAAACTCATGTTGTTGTTCAATAGGGGACTGTGTTTCCTCAAAAATTCTCTCAATTGCCTCAACCAAGTCATCAAGACTCGGCATTCTCCCCTCATTATTACAACTTTTTTGTCCTTCCCCAACTTCCCCAGTTTCTTCTTGTATATCATCAGGAATTTCTTAGGGGCTGAGTGGAAAATCCTCAAATATACTCTGAGAATTTTCATGAATGAGTTCCTCAGATTCCTTAGAAATGACAATTATTTCAGGTTGGGCAGAAGAGGGTGGGGTAGTTTGACTTCGTTTTCTTGCCAAAGTTCTCCTAGGTAATGTAATTGATGAAGGAGATTCATTGGTAGATTTTCTCTTCCCAGTTTGCTTGGGGGTTTGAGAATCAGTAGGAGAGGATGATGAAACTGTGGTGACATTGGGTGTTGCTACAGGAGAAAGTCGGGTAGCTCATTTTTTCTTCTTCGTTTGAGGGTTTTCTCCAAGGGTATGCCCAACGCTAGATGGTTCGCCTATTTTTGTTTTCCCTTTTTCGTTCCTTGTAGCAGACCTGGTTTTAACTTGGGTAGAGGGCTCAGTTATAGCGGTTGCAGGACTAGGTGCTGCAGGAGAAGTAGGGAATTCTTGCTCAGCTTCTCTACTTGAAGACTCTACTCATTTTCTCTTTTTTTTAGGTCGTGCAGGCAATATTCTAGGAGGTTCATGAGGCTGCAGCCCTTTCTGGACAACAAATTCTTGCTAGGAAAGGGGTGATACATCCCTCAGAGAACGCTCAGTTAGTAGTTTAATAAGGGCATGATGGGAGATTGAATTGTCTTTTCCCTTATGAGTTTCACAGGCACTGCGCTCTAAAAGATTTAACAAGAAATTCGGGACATTGATAGCTAACCCGTGCCTTATATGACTTAACAGCTTAAAATGATAGGAGTGCAAATAAGAAAAACGTCATTCACAAGTTAAGTACCTGATTATAAAGGAGGCATATTCTGAATAGGGATAAGGCAACGACACCCTTTTGCACCCTTGCTTTGAAACCTCCAAGGGTCCTTCAGTTGGCAATGTGAATTCTGCCCTGACAGAGACAGCATCCCTTCCTAAAGGAAAGTTTTCTCCAGCTGCAAGAAGCCCTATTATCTCAGCAATTCATTCCTCAGTGACTACTACTGCTAAACCCCATACTGTAGCCTCTCCCTTAGAAAGAGTTCTTAAGAATTCACCAGCAACTTCGTTATCAAAGGAATCGATGCTCAAAAAGTAATTCAACCATCTGCACATACTAAATGCCTGAACTATCTGAGGGTCCTACGTTAAGGCTTCATGAGCCGCTGGTTCATGTCGTACAAGCTGACCACCCATATTCTCAACTGTTTCTGCTAAAAACCCAGAATCTCAACCTCTTCTGAATATTTGAAAAACTTTTTTCTTTGCTCTACTTCTTTCTTTTCGGCTTCTTTACCTTTTTACTTTACCAAAAATAGTATAAAAGACAATTGCATGCAATGATTTCTAGGAACTACTTAATTAAGCAGTTAACTTGTTGATCTAGGAAAAGCATGCATTCATTTGATGGCATGCACGATAAAAATTGTCTTTACTAAATGTGGCAATAGCAAAAAGAAAGAATTTGAAACAAATTATCCCCGCCCCCTACTTAAGATTTGACATGTGTCCACACATGTGTGAAAGGATAGGCGAGGCATTGGCAGTAATGACTGATAGACATAATGCAATAAATGAATTAATAAAATTAAGGAATGATGTGACGAATAAAAAGAATATCACGTACCTTGTAATTAATGCATGCGGATGTTGGTAGATCTCACAGCACAACCAGAAATGACTACTCGAAAAGAAACCATAAATGAATGTGGTACAGCAGATGGATGACGTGGATGGGTGACATAGAAAAGAAGAATGAAATGAGTGAATGATGGTGATGGATGGTCATGAAGAAAGTGGCTTTCGTAAAAAGAAAACTTTTATTATGGATGTTCAACATAATTCAAAGAGATGCTGCAGGAAGAGCACTGAAGCCATTTGCTGCATGAAGATCACTGGCCGCACGGGAAACAAACTGCTGCATGAATTCTTCTTTTGAAGTAGACTTATGGTACAACCAAAGACGGTGTCCATTAACCAACAGTTTGAAGCGAACAGGATCGATTGTGGCCAACTATACCGAACCATTATCAAATACATTTTCAATTTCGTACGGACCAAGCCACCTTGTTGTAAGCTTACCTTGATTCTCTTTATACTTGGAGTCGTAGAGTAGGGCCCAATCACTAGCAGAGAATTGCTTTGTCTTGATATGGTGATCATGCCACTTCTTCCTTTGTTGTTGTATTGCTTTAGTATGTTGTAGGGCAGCTTTCCTCATTTCATCCAATGCATTCAACTGGAGGAGGCGTTCCGTTTGTGCTTCAGAAAGATCAATCTATAGCTACAAAGCAGCCCTTAAGGTTTTATGTTCAAATTCTATAGGCAACATAGTAGTTTTGCCATAAAGTAGCTCAAAAGGTGTGAACCCTGTAGTTGTTTTCCAAGTTGTCCTGTAAGCCCAGACTGCTTCCGAAAGACGGCTGCTCCAATCCTTTTTATGTAACTGTACTATTTTTGTGAGGATTGCCTCCAACTCTCTGTTAGTAACCTCCGCCTGGCCATTGGCTTGAGGGTGATATGGACTTGATTTCCTGTGCCTGATCTTATAATCATTCATCAACGCTGTGATCAGTGTTGATGTGAATTGAGCTCCCTAATCAGTGATGAGTTCCCTTGGAACTCCAAATCTAGTAAAAATTTGCTTGTACAAGAATTCAACAACTTTGTTGTCCCTGGCATGTGTCATTGCCTTTACTTCCACCCATTTGGTTACATAGTCAGTGCACACCAAAATGTGGGACTTTTCATTAGATGGAGGCTCTATAGGACCAACAAAATCCATACCCCACTTGTCAAAGGGGGTGACTACCACTTGAGGATGTAGAGGCATTTCATCAGTCTTTATTGGTCGCCCCATTTGTTGGCATCTGTCACATTTCCTGGTATATGCTACAACATCTTTGTGTAGAGTGGGCCAATAATACCCTGTTTTAAGCACCTTCATTGCTATTTTTTTAGATGCAAAGTGCCCACCACATGGCTCGTCATGACAAGCATGCAATATGTCATATTTCTCGTCTTCCCTCACACACCTATGCGTGACTTGATCTAGTCCAGTATAGAACAAACAGTCTGCTATCTAGGAAAAGTTAAAACTCTTCTCAATCAGCAGCTTTCTGTCTTTTGGAGAGAAGTGAGTTGGAATCCTGTTAGCTGTTAAGTAGTTTGAAATATCTGCATACCATGGAGTGCGAGCAGCGATATAAAATAGATGTTCATCAGGAAAAGTGTCATCAATTACCTCAGATGTGGCAGGTGTAGCTGTTTGAAGTCTTGACAGGAAATCAACCACCACATTTGCTCTGCCTGGCTTGTCAATAATTGTGATATCAAATTCTTGCAACAACAGTAGCCACCTTGCTAACCTTCCAGAAATGGCAGGTTTATTCATAAAGTACCTTATTGCTGCATGGTCAATGTGAACAAATACTTGGTAGCCAGTTACATAATGCCTAAACTTATTCAGAGCATACACTACTGCTAGCAACTCCTTCTCTGTGACAGTATAATTCAATTCTGGGCCTTGAAGATTCTTGTTGATGAAATAGATAGCATGCTCAATGGAATTCTCCTTCTGTCCTAACACAACCCCTATGGCATAATCAGATGCATCTGTATGTATGTGAAAGGGCAGACTCCACTTTAGTCCTTGAAGAACATGTGCTTTAGTAAGTAAGTCCTTCAGTTGCAGGAAAGACTTGTCATAGGCCTCAGTCCAGTGAAATTCAGAGTCCTTAGTTAATAAGGCATACAATGGACTGGCTATTTTGCTGAAATCTTTGATGAACCTTCTATAATATCTAGCATGTCCTAAGAAACTTCTAACATCCTTTTGTTTCATAGGTGGTGGCAAGGTTATAATAACTTCTATTTTTGCAAGATCAACCTGAATTCCAGCTGGTGAGATATGATGGCCTAAAACAATTCCCTCTTGCATCATCATAAAACACTTCTCACTATTCAAAGACAAATTATGCTCCTTACATCTTTTCAAAACTTTCTCCAAATTTGATAATGCTTCTTCATAAGTTACTCCATAAGTGGTGAAGTCATCCATGTAGATCTCCATAGAATCATGAGAAATGTCAGCAAAAATACTAATTACTGCTCTTTGAAATGTGGCGGGAGCATTACACAGGCCAAAAGGTAGGACAGAGTAAGCAAAAGTCCCCCATGGACAAGTAAAAGTTGTTTGATCTTGATCCCCAGGTGCAATTTTAATTTGATTATACCTACTATATCCATCCAAAAATGAGAAATACTTTTTACCAGACAATGAGTCTAATACTTGATCAACAAATGGCAGTGGAAACTGATCCTTTTTAATTGCAATATTCAGCTCCCTGTAATCTAACAAACTCGCCACTTCCCACCTTTTTTAGGAACAATCACTAATGGAGATACCCATTGACTGTCTGAGATAGGGTAGATGAAACCAGCATCAAGCAATTTTTGGAGCTCATTTTTAACTATTTCCCTAAGTGTTGGGTTTATCCTTCTTTGAGGTTGTCTAATGGGTGAACAATCTTCCTTAATGTAGATCCTATGAGTACAGAGCTGAGGATCTATTCCCTTCATATCCCCATAGTCCCATGCAAAAGCTTTGTGTTGATCTTGCAGCATTGTGACCAGGGAAGTTTGTTGAGCTTTAGGTAGTTGATTGTTGATATTCAAATAATGGCCTGGAGACAGCTCAATTTGTTTGGTGAGATCATTCATGGAATCAACTGGCAAAGGTGGTGTCTGTATTTCTCGTGGAAGCAAATATTTATAAACTGCAGAGATTTTAAATGGTAGGCTCTCAGGACTCAGTTGCTGCAGGAAAGATTGTTGAAGACAATTATTGGATTTTGATGGGTTACTCATATCAGAATTTGACTACAAAATTTTGAAAAGCAAGTCATCTTCACTCTGAAGTTGGGAAAATGGATTAGTTTGTAGCATCATTAACTGGGCCAATGAGTTGACATCTTCTGTTTCTTCTCCTAAGTCAGGCCAAATTGGTTTAGATAAGTCTGGTTGAGGTTGGGCAGGTGGGTATAAAGCCAATTTCTTTGTTGACTGACCATCAAAGATTTTCATGTCTCCAGAATGGCATCCTATAAAGGCATCAGCTATGGCTAACCATGGTCTACCTAGGATGATAGGATATCCCCCCAAAATTTCCTTAGTAGATAATATGGTGAAATCAGCGGGGTATTCCCATGATTCAAGATTGACAGTTATATCTTCCACCAGGGCGTCAGGTGTTACAATGGAACTGTCAGCAAGCTGCAGGATAGTGGGTGTAGACCTAATGGTTAGGATATTCAAATACTCCATAGTATGCTTGGTCATTACATTAATGGCTACACCTAGATCAATCAAGACATTCTTTATCATCTGACCATTAATATTGACTTGTACCACAGGACTTCTAGGGTCAGCATATTTTGGCATGACTACCTTCCCTAACATAATATTTTCCAATTTTCCAAGAACATGGATAGTTTGGGGATCCTTTTTCTTTCTTCCAGGTTTCTTCAAACAAGCCTCCTTAATGGCTTTTCCATAGAATGGGACATCTTTTATGGCTTGAAAGAGGGGAATTTGGATATGTACATTCTTTAGCTGATCCAAAATATCAAAGGTAGGCTCCTCCATGGACTTGGGTGTAGTATCCTACAATCTCTGAGGAAAAGGTGGTTTCACTGGATACTATAGGACAAACTCCTTAGAAGAATTTTCTGATATAGGTATCTGTTTTGTAGGACCAGTCAGTTTTTCAACAGAGGGAGGATCTTGTATTTCAGTAATTACTGGTGGTTGTGGAGTAGGTAAGGTAGTTCCAGACCTGAGATGGATATCACTAATATTCAAGGCATAGGCTGGATACTGATTAGCCTCTGCAAAATACATAGGTTGTTGTTGTTTCTGCTTATTATTAGGATTTGGTAATGGCTAAACAGGCATAGGCGTTGGTTTTGGAGGGCCAGTATTTACAGGAGATGCTGCAGGAGGTGGCATAAGAGCCAGAGGTTGCGGCTGTTGTGGCTGTAGGAATCCGGGGGATTGGTTCTACCATTGTTGAGGACTTCTCCACTGAGGATTCTACTGCTAGTTACCTTGGGGTGGAGCCCATTGTCCTTGTGGATGTTGCCAACCTCCTTGAGGAGATTGCCATTGTGGATTAGGATAGCTAGGCCATGGCGGCTGAGAGGTATTCCATGATGGTGATGGGCCATATGTAGGTTGCCATTGGTTACTATAATTAGAGTGAGGATTACCAAAAGTTAGAGGGTCTTGAGGCATACCTTGTCTTTGAGCCCATGGACGCCTTTGTGCAACATATAATACTTGGTCTTCATCACCTTCTACTACCTTAAAGTCAGTAGGTAACTGCTTAGCCTCCATATTAGCCACCATCTTACATCTGTAGTCACGCTTCTTTTGTAGACAATGTGGACAGAACTCGACCAAGATTGCTTCAGCTTCCTCATGCTTCTTTCGAGCTTGCATAGTATCCAACTGTGTAGCCATATTATTTATGATATCATGCTTGAAATTAGACAGCAAATTTGAAATCTCCATCCGTGAAACTCCATTATTAGAAGATTTTCCCATTGTGGCCTGATGACCTCTTCCCTTTTTGACACTTGCTTGAGAGTAATTGCAGCATATGCTCTTAATATCAGCCCAAGGCACTTGGGTTATATCTCCTCCTCCCATGAGATCCAAAGCATCAATACATGAATCATTGATTCCCCTTAGAAAAAGTAATTTATGAGATTCTTCATTGAGAGTATGGTCTGAATTCTTCTTTAAGGAAAACAAAAACCTTGAGACATAGTCTTCCAAGCTTTCATCCTCCTGCTGAATTCAAAATATATCATCACCTTTATTACCAGTCTTGCAATATTCCTTATATTTCTCAAGAAACTTGGTTTGCATGAGTGCCCAACTATCAACAACATTCCTCCCCAAACTCATGAACCATCTTAAAGCACCCTCTTTCAAAGTAGTAGGAAACAACTT
Organism: Sequoiadendron giganteum; assembly: GCA_007115665.2. Lineage (NCBI taxonomy): Eukaryota > Viridiplantae > Streptophyta > Pinopsida > Cupressales > Cupressaceae > Sequoiadendron > Sequoiadendron giganteum. The sequence goes on from CM021106.1 coordinate 504,207,919, forward strand.
GAGCTTATGAGCATCTGTGGTATAATCATAACTTCGACAGAGGATGTCAAACTCAAACAAGAAAGTGTCTGGGTCTTCAGTAACTAGTCCATAGAACTTGGGAAGTAATGAAGAAGGAATATTTTTGAGGTTATCATTATCTTGCTGGGCAATAATAGCGAATTCAAAAGCAAGAGGTCGATTAGGTGGATTTTGTGCCATATCTGCTTGATGAAGTATCAAAGCAAATGGATTTTCCTGATGTTCTTTGTCAGCAAGGTCAAAGGGAAATTCAGCAAGTGGGTCTTCAACAAATGGATTGATATCTTGGTTTCCTTCTTCCTCAAATAGATTGTAAGCTGGTTCAAAATGGTTATTAGTGAAGGAAGGGTTTGGTAAGAATCTCCCTAGAGCGTCTCTTCTTCTATGCATGTAACAGACTCAACTGAAAATTGAAGGTTTTGAAAATTTCTGAGTAAATATACCAAACTACTGCTTAACAATGACTATGATAGGTTCTTAGCTTGACACCATCCCCGGCAACAACACCAAAAATGGTTGCGCCCACAAAAGGATATAGAAGTCATGGTAAATCCTAACCTGGGAATTGGACATTCCAGCAGGTGACTAACATCTTCTCATGGTCATTCATTTACTTGTCAAACTAGGGAACGTATACTTGAAATGGAGCAACACTGTATGTGCACTAAGAACCGATTTTAGCCACAACCTACTCAAAATAAATGCTTGAAAAGGATAATAACTCTGATGCAAGGACATGAAATAAAGTCTTACTAAATTAAGCATCACTTAACTAAAGCAGTAATCACAATAACAATTACTAGGAAAACAAACCATGAACTGGCCTTATGCTACAGGAACAGTTTAAGACTGAGTTTGCATATGAAATTCTAATAGATAAATAACATAAAGCAAATAGCTAACTACAGATACTTACTATGTGGGCCCCCTTAGCAAGCATCAACCAACTATGCAAGAATGGAACTCAAAACTTCATCAGCTTCTTATTCATAACTCAGAATCACATACATGGTTGTTTGCTTGTAAGAAAACTTAATACAAAGCTCTGTCTTTCATTATAATAGTAATCTTATTACACTTTGTTCTATCTCTACTCTCTAGTCTAATATCTTCATAATCATCTCGTTCACTCGCGTAGGAGGAACCTTTATTTAAAGAAAAACAGCTAACTAACTAACTAATAGAGAAAGACGCGGATATAAATGTCACCTGAGACTGAGGAACATACTTCATAAATGCAAGTCTATCTGCTCAACAGATTCAGAGGAAATCTAGAACTCCAATCTTCCTAGATTGATGATCCATTTGGTTTCTTCCCAAAGACCCGGACAAAGAATCCTCGCTTGAAACGACTCCTTCGATGGTGCGCTGGAAACGGATTTTCCGCAAGGCCGTGTTTTGCTATGCATTGACTCGTTCATACCAGCTTTAACAACCTGTAGAACACATGGCAATAGAGGCAAAAGAAGGCATGCACTCATAATAGCACGGCATTCCTCATTAATCACACACATCCAATTCATCTTACTTATCCAAAAACTACATATATCGTATCAGTCAATTGGGAAGTCAAAACAGGGTAATGATCATAGACATACTAAGATATTTACGTTGCAAGAATTTAGGAGTGCTTGTCATTGAATACTACCCATTAACATGAAAAGTTCATAACCACAGAGTTTAAAATATTCATAAAAGAGAGCAAGGGTTTTTAAAACTAATAACATGATATCCAAATTATAACCATATTCTGGGCTCATCAATTTTCAAATTAATACAGTAGAGCAGGTTTACAGGTTCATTAGTGTATGAATTGCGGAAAGACTCCTTTCATATTCAGTTTTTTTTAAAGTTTGCCTTTCAAGATTTTGAGCTTCATTATTGTGTAGGATTGATCGAAGAAGTTATTGTGTTAGCGGTTTTGAAACCTTTAAATACTTTTGTCTCCTTCATGAATTTTTGTATGCATTCTAGTTCAAATTCACTGGTTAAAGAATGTGCAAATCAATGATCAAACAGTTTAGTTGTGGGAATCATATTTTCCTTCTAAATTTGTTTCTTTGAAGCCTTTTTTTAAAGCATTCAAGTGTTTAAACTATTAAATCAGGTTGTGCAAATGAAAGTAGTGGATAATCGTTTTGTGAGTCAATTTCTGCATATTGCATAAAATTCCAAATTAGGTGCATCACCACAATTAAGTTTTATAGTTTAGAATTTAGATTTAGACTTTCTCCCTTTTCCAGCAAATTACTCAGTTATTAATCAAGAAATTTCATAGGAACCAGCCTAGAATCTGGAGGTCTAATTCCTTATAGGTTACCCACAACCTGGAATTAGTTCCAATGTTTCAACAGATTGTTGAATTTCAACATTCAAGCATTCGAGTGCAATCTGTTTGACAACAATGTCAAAATACCAAGATTATTATCGCAAAAGAAGAAATGGGCAACATATTATATATTATATTTTAAATTCTCCCCTCCTCTCTTTATTCAATAAAATTTACATATATTTGGTTCACTTATGGTAGAATTTGACATTTCATATAGAACCTTAAAATCAAATTCAATTCAAATTCATTCAATTCAAATTCATTCACATATCTTCAAAATTGATAGGGTGCATATGTTATGTGAAAATAATTATTTTGTATGGAAAATCATGATAAAGGTAGAATATATAGCTAGAGACCTATGGGCCATTGTCGAACGTAGGAAAAGGTAAGCTATATATAGAAATATCAATCCTAATATTATGAGTTATTTTAAAAACATATCATGAGAATCATTATCAATTCTATTAAGTACTGGAGATAATTTTATCTTGCATATAGGAAATAGAATATTTTTTTGATGCCTAGAATTTGTTAGACTCTATGCACAAAGGATCTAAGCTCTTCAAAATCATTAAATTAATACTAGTAAATTATATGACTCCCATGAAAGGAGGTGAAAAAGTGATCAACTGACATTCTAAAAAAAGGTCAAATCTCAACTAGATGGTTGAGACCTAATAATTTAATATAAAATTTAATTATAGTTCAAATGAAAATTCATGAATGATTTAGGATCTTTGTTTTTATCTTGAATTCTAATATCAAAATATAGATGATCTCCTTCATTTGTCAACACTCTTTACTCGTCTTATTCAAGAGGGTAAGTAATGTTGAATATTAACTTTAAAGAATAGGTTGTAGAATCCTTACTAAGCCATTATAGAACCAAACCATTTCAATAAAATAAATATGTCAATAGAAACCACTTTGATTCATTCGATTACTCTTAAAAAAATCTAAAATATTTAAAAATAGAACTATAATTAAATGCAATAATTATCACAAACTAAGACACATATATTTAAATTATTATTAAACAAAGAAAGCAATATAAGATTCTTTAGAAATAATCGGACCTGATTGGAATAAAAGAGAGAAATAAATTCAAAATCAAAAGAACTTCTATCTACACTACTCATTTTGCATCAACATACAATAAATGTACCCTAAGAAATAATGTCTCTAGACATATTAGAGATGTGTGTATAATATTCTATCTAACTTTAAATTTGTAAGGAAAAATATACCTAGGTGATAATTCTATGATAAAATAATTAGTGAAAAGGAAATTATAAATAATAAAATGAATACATTGGAGATGCTTTTTTTATCCCTAAATTAAGAAAAAAAAACTTGTATCATGTTCTTAACTCACTAAAGATAAATTTAAAATTATTCTTCTTAGAAATAGTTGATACATCGAATATCAAAATAAATATATTGTTGCTAAAGGTGTTCAAATAAATGATCTCTTTATCTTAAAAAATATTTCAATTTTTTTTTATTCATCTATGCAAATGAAAATTGAAAAACAAATATGTTATAAAAGATTAGGACACTTAAAGATCAGAAGATAATTGTTTGTAATAGGTGGCTATCACCTTAAGAAATTATCTAGGGAGCAAAACTGAAAAGGATAGATCACCCATTTATGCATGTTTAGTCAAGGAAATACTTTAAATAAGCATGGAATTTTAACCTAATAATATCTAAATCAACTAATATCTATGTAGTAGGTTTTCATATAAATCTTTGTAAGATCATTATATGGATTTGTGAAAAATAGTAAAAAACACCTACCAAGGGTATAATTACTTATGTCTTTTTCCATCATGGATACAAATATCCTAATAATATGATAACCAAAATTCAGCTCACTGAAGAATCGTGTTCAATATCTAGAAATAAAGCATGTAGAAATTCACAAGTATTTAATTCATTAAAAAAAATATTTCATCATGAACTTTCTCTCTAATTCTATTAGATTAATTATCAAGTGGCAAATATACCATGATCATCCCAATACAAAAAAAAAAATCATAACCCTAGGTACATAACAAAATGAATAAACAAGCTTTTAATATCATCCATTATACAAAGAACTCTAGATGGGACTAAAGTAATAGCAAAGGAGCACTTTGTAAACCCAACCATATAAAACAAGGGACACCCAAAAGATTATAAAGTTTGAAAATCCTTTTCTGTTGAATCTTATATTATAGATCTCGATAAAAAAATCTTTTAGTTTTGTCTAGCCTCACCTCCTCAAAAAAGGTGGTTAGATTGTCCAGTCCCCAAATATCTTTGTACTTGATACATGTCATTATAGGTTGTGTATTCCATTATGTAGCATCATTCTATCTCCACCACCCCTTATTGAAAAATGGGCACATTATCATGCAAAGCTAACCTTAGCAGATACCCAACCAATCCATAGTACGTGGTCTTGTTTCATACTTGACTTGGTTATCCACATGTGCATAACATGATCCCTTCTTCTTCCTCGCTTGAGAAGATGAGGGACCATCCATACCCTATTCGAAAGACCACAATATCCTAACACCATTCTCAATTGGGTGAATAGATCTATGTTCACAAGCCAATTAAAAAATTCTTAGCTATCGTGCACTTGCTAGATCATCCTCAAGTCATAATTTTTTTTTAGTTCACATAATTTATGCTTGTATGCTGGTTTTTTGCCATGGTACCATGTGGGGTTAAAATATTTTATATTTTATATTTTTTCTTAAGCAATTTGCTTTGTCCACATGACATTCCTAAAATTTTATACCTTTTTTTTGTATAAATTCATTATCATTTGGACACTCTTGTGTATTGATCTCATTTATTCATCCACTTGTCATTTGGTTGATCCAAGTGTGTTTTCTTTTGCTTAGTTATTCCTTTACTACCATTCCATGCCAATGATGGTTCTCCATATTTTGAGCCTTTTTGATGGCTTAATATTTAGGCTATCACTAATGCTTCCAATGGGAAAGTGCTTGTTTCAACTAATGAATATTGTATAGTACTAAAGTCTTAATTTTAATTTCACCTATGATTGACTTTTTTGGATTCTTTCTATATACCTCATTTTTTTTCTCACATACAATTGTCCAAAATTTTACACCCTTAAAGGATCACTAGGGTGAAAAGTAGACTAAATAGGATTATCTTGGTTTTCCAATCCTATAAATTTGCATTCTTACATCTATTTTATAGCGAGTATAAGGAATTTTATCCCCTTGTATTATTTTTTCTATGCATGTCTTTGAATTGATCCATTATGAAAATCAAGCCTAAGATACTTTTAGTTTTCAATTATTGTTGGTAATATACCTTTGAAAAAGAAGTCAATTTATTCATTTTTCTCCAAAGTGAAAATATTATAACTTTTGGTTTTTTTGGTTTTCATTTTCACCCCACCCTCCTAGCAAAAGAGCTTTGAAGTCCTTGAGTAATCTCTCAAAATATGAGTTATTTATGTGCTTAGAATGAAATCATCTCCATACAAGAGTAACTTCACTATATATCTAACAAGTTGAATACCTCCTCCACCAACCTTATTTTTCCACTCTTCATTTATTAATATATAAACCAAAAAAATCGAGGGGAGAGTGGGCAACACTATAAGCACTATTGAAAATAATTTGTTTGAATTTTAGCTTTGAATTGCTCATAAATTCTATGAATTGTCACTTGATACTCACAAAGAATCTTGAGTTATTCAATTCAATTCCAAAATTATATCTCTAATCATCATATCAAATATTTTTTTGAAAGATCAATAAAGTAGTTAAAATCCTCTTCTCCTTGGGCATCCAATAATTTTTCAATCAAGTACCTATGGATGATGTAGTGAAAAATAATGGAGTGCTTGGATATAAAACCTACTTACCCATTTGATATTTCTTCTTCTTTTTTGACCCAATTGATAATTATACACTCTATCATGCTTCCAAAAAGTTTTCCAACAAGAGGATTAACCATAATAGTGTAATATTTTTGATGGGTTATATATATATTTTATGAAGAGGGATAACTACACTACTAGCCATTCAATTTGTTAGGAATCCTTCTCAACTAACACTATTGAAGATGCTTTTGATGTGAGGTGTGAGGGATTTTGTTCCCCATTTTAAATACTTAGCTTACAATTCATTTATATATTGAGCTTTACCCCCTACTAGAATTTTTAAGGCTTGATTAATATCTTTCACTAAGAATAGTTCAATAGTTGTGTTAATTACACAGGGATGCATTTATCTTGAACATACTTATAGAGTGACTTTACATATTTTAATTGTTGTGAATCTATGATATTGTTTTTTTATTTTTTATTGTTGTTGTTGTAGTTCCATCTAAAATATTTTGGATCTTGTGTTTACCAAGAGTGGTTAGTTCTTTCCTTTTCATGTTTACATATCTTTCTTTTTTAAGACCATATCAATTTTTCACTGTTTTTCTTATTTTCTTTGTCCATCCTCAGTTTTGTCAAAGTTCTCTTTGCTACCTCGCATCAATCATTGTACCATGGGTTTTTTGGAAAAGTATTTGTAGTTCATCTCTTAGGTCTAGATATTTTGTACACACTTAATGCCTTTGAAGTTAATGGGATTAACATACTTATGTTTAATGGGTCACTCATTTTACAAGATTTATTAATTTTTTTATTTAAAAAAAAATCAAGAGTTGATTTGAAGAATTCTTGATTCTCTTGAGTCACAAGGACTTTACCTTGAAGAGGTGCCCTTTTTAATTATGATAGGCTTGTTCTCATTGTTGATTATTTATTTGAATATCAAGATTTGCATCCATTGGATTATAATTTGAATTTAGTTATATATGGTAGTATCCACCATCTAATTCCATCAACCTGAAAAAATAGAGTTATATGAGCAAATAATATAGTCCACCATAGTTTACTCATCATAAATTTTGTAGATGATGTTACCTAAATTTGGTCGTATTCTCATGTCATTGCATATAACCATGCTATACAAACTACATAGTCCTAATAATTTTGGCTCATAATGTGTAACATCTCCATTTCCACCACATGAAACCCTTTCCAAAATCTAGCCTTCCTCTTCCTCTAGCCTTAAAAATTTCTCCTTCTCATTGCCATCACTTCTCAAATTGGGGGGCGTAATTTCTCATCGTCATCACATTGAAGTCCCCATTGTTAAGACCTCCCACAAAGTTCTAAAACTAATATATCATATTTGAGAAATGTGTGTCTTCACAATATAACCCCCTTCTCTTATATATCTTTGAACTTCTTGGTGCAAAGTAATATGCAACTAGCCTTATTGTTAACTTATTTTCCATTAGTTTCAACCATATGTATTTCTTATTTGGGTCTTCTTTCTCCACTTTTACCATTTGATACCATAATTATTTTTTAAACATAGAAAAATGGGTATAGGTTGTAAAAGGGGGTTCACCACAATGATAAAAAAATATAGATGGATCTATTTTCCTTGATTTCATTAGGAAATGAGATCCACACAAAGAATTGACTTACAACCCTTAGGTGAGTCAATTCGATGAGAGAATCTACTGATTTCCTTATGATTGAGTACGGGGGTATAAGCCTGAACAACACTTTTGGGAGAAAAACTAAAAAAGTAAATCAAGTCAATTATGCTCATTCAAACTTGAAATATCAATATAAAGCTCAATACAAATAGAAACAATAAACTTACTACAAATATGAAAAGGGTTAAACACTGTGTACCAATCACCAAAATGCAATTTTAGGAGGTAAAATGGGACTCATTCGCCCATGGGTGAATAGGTCTCTGTGCAGGGGTTTCAACTAGCTTTCGGGAGCCTCTAATGACATTCTATAGCTTATGTTTGATTTGGGTTTCAATGTCAGAAGGTTGAAAATAAATCATGTAGGCGAGTTTCTGTGGATTGATGACAACTTTGACAAATTTTCTAATTCTTCTCTTCAAGAGATCTTCAATCCTTCTTCAACATAAGATCTACAACACAAACACAAGAGGGAAAAATTATTTGTTTTTAGTGAATGGGGGTTTGTCTTAGTCAAACCCCATTTTGGTAATTAAACCTTAAATTGAAATGATGAAACATGAAAGGAATGATGAATGAACAATGTAATATTGCAACACACCAAACCCTTGAATAAACCTTTGGAGGACTAAAATTTTGATCTTGATCTTGCATGAAATGGCTTCCATGGATGTGGATCTTGATACTTGAATCTTGACTTGAATCTTTGAAACTTACATAACAATGTTAGCTCCAAAAACATGCATGATTGCAAGAGACTTTGACATGATGCTTGATATTTTGATTTCTATTGTAGATGACTGATAAATCTTCCCTTAAATGCCTTTGATCATAATATTTTCTCTATTTTTTTCTCACTTTATTGCCTCTTAAAAATTCTAGCTGCTTAGGATTTTGAGTTGATGAAATAACCTTGTATTTATAGGTATGTATCCTTAATTTCCTAAAAATCAAATATTACAATCTGACATTGAAATTGGAATTCAAGGATAGTAAAATACAACCAAAAAAATATTTTAAATTTAGGTTCAAGGTGTAGGGAGGACCCATTCGCCCATGGGTGAATTGGTCCCAGGTCCCTATTCCTATAACACACATTTCTCAAGGTAAAGTGTTATGTGTTGGCATTAATTGTTGTTGGGTTTACCCTTAGGAAAATGTAATTTATTAGGCTCGTAGATGTAAAATAGGGCTTATTAAGGCATAATTAAGATCAATTTAATTGAGGGGACCCAAACAAATTATGAAAATGTAGAGGAGTACATTTTCTTACACTACATTTAGCCCCCACTTTAGTGAGAGGATGACCTTGCGTCAAACTCACATTAAAGTAGACAATCAAGAGAGGTCTAATTGTACAATTATTAGAAAGATAAGATGACAAAGGTCAAGTAGGATGATCAAGCCCCCAAGATCTAAGATCTCATAAAAAACCAACAAAGGCACAAAGAGACACATACCTTTGTTAAATATGCAATAGTAATGAGAAAATACTCAATCATACAATGTCAAAGACTAAAAGAAAGGAAAAAGAAAAAGGGGTGGATCAAGCCTCAAATGTTTGTCCAACTCGATGTGGATCAAGCCTTCGTTGTTTCTCCAAAAATTTTTACAGGTGAAACCTGTTGTCCATTATGCAAACAACATGCACTCACACGAGCTAGTGAAATTCGTTGTCCACTAGGTGAGCCCCCAAGAAGTGAATAGCTAAACAAACCAAAGTTATACCTCCTGATAACTTTGATAAGGTGCCACACAATATGAACTTAGAGTTTAATAATGCTAGCAAGCTATATTATGCTAAGAATTCATGAAAAAACATGGCTCCATTGGCAAGAAAGGTGTGTTATGCCTGGTGGCAATGAAAAAGATTGTAGCTTTGAGCTTCACAAGGCTAGCAAGTTGTGTTATGCTAGACACTCATGAACAAACATAAAGGCTCCATTGGCAAGCAAGCTATGTTATGATTGGTGGCCTTGATACATGCAATAAGTTATCCAAAGGGGTTTTTATTAGTTCATGAAAGGTCTCATCTTAGGGAACATCATGCCCAATGTCTCAAAGAGAGGACTAGTCTAGAATAAAAGATTCACAACTTAGGGAATGCAATCCATAGCATCACCACCAAGAGGAATGCCATATGCTCAGAAAGGTCGCAATCTTGAAGGACATCAAGCCAAATGACACCACCAATAAGAAGACACAACACAAGAAGTAAGAATACCACACTAAAAAGCATGAGTTATAGTCAAAATGATAATGCCAATGTATGCCCCCACTTTAAAGAAATTTCTAAGCACCATGCTATGAGAAATTACTTTAAAGTAGAAAATGATAAATGCCAAACAATATATAAGACATGAGAGCTTATTTGGAAGGCCCTATGTCAAGCATATGTTTCCAACTGAAAAAAGGGGTTTCCCCCAAATGAAAATCGAAAATAACACACAAGGGATCCACGAATTTGGAGTTAGTGTATTTTTTTGCTACAATGTTATTATAGAGCTCAAAAACGTCATCATTCTCCAAATACTTGTAGAACTGGAATAATGACACATAGAGAGTGAAAACGAAGAAAAGATTTTGGGTCAACATGGAAGAGACATAAAGGTCTCAACGGCTTGTGTCATCCCCAAAAGTAAAACATAGGACAAGAGAAAAAATAAAGGTTTACGACAGATAGAAGAATGTAGGTACAAATAGAGGAATTAACATAAAGACGTGTCAAATAGAACAATACAGGGGATCACATTACACACATGCAATCACACAAAGAACATGGAAAGAAGACAAAGAAAAGAATAGTATGGCACATGCGATTCAACTTATAGCAATTCTTCTACATCCCAATCTTGTTCATCATATGCAAAAGGCAAATAACTAGCCAAAGAGACAACGAAAAGTGTTGTACTAGGGACATCACTAAGTTCAACACGTGGTGAGTCACTCTTTTTAGGAGGATCATCATAGTTGTTATCATTTATGCTCATGTAAGAGGAAAACAATGAATTAAGCTCATTATGCACTTCTTTATCAATCTTAGCACTCTCATCATCACCATCCAAGTTAATCACAACAAGAGGTCTAATGATAATATCCATGGAAGGTGCTTTTTCTTGTTGCGGTCAAGATTTAGGATTTTATTGTTGTGATGAAGGTGGAGAATCATCGTACATTGCTTGACTTGTTCTTTGATTTTGATTTATTGATTCATCTTTTTCTTGTAACTGATGAGAAATAACATGACGTCTATGCCTACGCTCTCTAGCATTTTGGTTCCTTTTTGTACGGTTTTCAAGTTACGATTGTGTAGGAGTGGGTTTTTCAACCATATATTTATTTTATTCCCATAAGGAATGAATGAAAGGAACCATGGGAGGTTGTTCGCCCACTTTCTCTTTAACTTTATAAACTTGTTTGATATTGGGAGGAATAATAGGACTTATTTGGTTATCTCTTGGTCTCTTATAATAAATGGGTGAAGGATTTGTCATGTGTTGGTCTTGGTTACTTGGAAGGTATTTTGGTTCAATCATGGTCTCATCAGGGATATGAGGTTCAATCATGAGTTGAATCATATTGCTAAGGGATAACTTTGCTATGCACTTTACCTTAAACTTTTGATAAGATTTGAAAAAGAAGTCTTTACGGGGTCTAATAGGTTCCATAAGTTCGGACAAAAGAAATCCAATGAGAAATTCCCATGGGAAGACACATGATTAAAGCCAATATGGTGCACAATAAATATTTTATTGTTAAAGGGAAATTTTAAGAATTTATGAATGACCGACAGGATGGATTTCATGGAGTGAAGGGTAGTGTTGGCCTCCTACAATGATTCAACAACTAAGCCTTTACAGTTGTGATTCAGAGATTGGACATATAACCTGAATAGCTATCTTAGTCATCATGAAGGTGCATTTAAATTGTCAACCTAGGGATGTAAACTTGAAATGGGTCAACACTGTATGTGCACTAGGAATCCAAAGTAGGCATATCTATCCTACAGTTAAGAGAAACACAATGTTAAAAGTAAATTGCTTGGAAGGAAATAACATAAATGTTGAACATCCACCAATAACTAGACCAAACTGAAATGCATGAAAGAAATGAAAATTAGAGCAAAAAATAGGAAACTACTTTGTCTGCTTTGGCTGCAGGAACAGTAAGAATAGAATTCTAGTGGCTGTAGGAATAGCCAATGCCAAATTCTTAACTATCTATTGAACAGGAAAATACTAACTAAGCTAAAGGATGAAATACTCACCAAGTGGGCCCCCTTGGATAAGTATTCCCTAAGACTAAGGTAAAATTAGATGCACAAACTCACAACTTCATTTCATTTATGGAAAAATATGAGTACAAATGATCAACATGATTGTATTGCTAAAAATCTTAAAAGTGTGAGTACATCAAATCAACATTATTCGACTGGAAAAATGGAGAGAGAGAGAGAGCTCGAAAGAATATCAGAGCCTTATTTATCCAACCACCTAGTAAGGCGGTCAACTCCAACAAACGCAGAGGACGCCACATTAGGGAAAGCACATAAGAGAGCAAGGGCAGCTATGCATGCACAAAACTTGTCAAGCACGATTGCCTTAACTTGGATCTAGCACAACAGTAATGCTTGTGCATGCTCAACAACATTTAAGATCACTACAAGGCGGTTACAATCCAGTGCATGAGGAATCTCCAGCCTCCAAGAGTCTTCAATGACCACCTTGTTGACTGATATAATACACGTCAGCTGGCGGAATCTTCCTGATTGTAGGCCTCAAATTATCTATATGACAACGTTAGCATGCACAACAACTGCATATCCATAATCATCTTAAAACGACATTCATTAATCACATGCAAAATTAACACAAGTAGTCCATAGAGCATATTAATATCATTTGAAAGCTTATGAAAATAGATTTATGTCCAAGGTCTTTGGTTTAAAGAAATATTATGAAAAAGATCAACTCCCAAGCACCAAAGTCTTAAGTTATTGCAGGAAATGGACAACAACCCCATCAATAATTAAACCATAAACTATACTCATCATTTCCCTCCCAACTTAATGTCTTGTTGGTCCTCCAGTAGGGGAAGAGTTGTGTTTTTTTTGGTCAATACCCTGAAGTTGGCAACTGCAAGCTGTATCTGAATTAGGATCCCGATAGAATCCTTGTTGTCTCTCTAGCCTGCTCCATCTCTGTCTTTCATCTGCAATGTCATACCTATAAAACCTATAATTTGGCATTAGCCACAATAGGATAGGAGGCTGAAAAATTAGTGGAAGCCTGAATTGCCCTTTTGTTCTTCCAAGCTGAATATACCTGTAGACATCTAAATTTGACCACTTCCACATGGTCAAAATAGTCTACTCTATTCATCTATTTCATTAATAGTGATTAAATAATTTATTTAATCATTATTTCATTTTCCTCCTAAGATTCCTAAAGTATGTAATTGAATAATTAAATACTTTACCTTACACCTTTTCTTCTCTAAATTAAATAAATAGGAAAATTTATTTAATTTAGTCATTTGATTTTTTTAATTAAAATCAAATTTTAATTCCTCATTTTCTCTCTCCTTGGCGCATTCTCCATAATCCTCTTTTAATCTGGATTAAATTAATTAATCCATGATTAGGATGTGCACCACTTAATCAAGATTAGTGTCACATCCTCCATAATCTCCCACTTGCTGCTAATCTCTCATTAATTATCTTAATCTTGTGTTTGCACAACTTTAATCAAGGTCATTAGCCACATTTAGCATACCTTTTTTAGTCAACCTTTCCACTTGCCTTTCTTGGCCTTGAATCTCTTTCCCATGTGAATTTTTAATTCACATTTATTCATCTTAGGCTCCTCTCTTCCCCATGTGAATTTTTAATTCACATTTTATCCTTCCAAGGTTTACTCTATCCCCATGCAAGTTCTAGAAAACTTGACTTGTCATTTTACATGTGCTAAGGACTTCTAGAACTTTAGACTTGTCACATCACTCACATGTGGAAAATCCCCATCTTTTTGGAAACCCTCTTTTATCCATTAGACTCTCTTAAGAATGTGAATTTTTAATTCACATTTATTTCTCCAACCATCTTCTCATTCCCCATGGAGATTTTTGAGAAATTCTAAAATTTATCAAATGTCTTTTTCACTCTCATTTTGGGATAAGAAGTTCCTTTTTGAGGAAATCTTCTCATCCCCCAAGGTACCTACAAAGTATTTGTCCTTCTTCCACATCATGTAACTCTTTTCCACCTCACTCCCACATCATCTCACCCTAATCCATCTCACATTCCACATGTCAAGATGTGAGGGCTTGTCAGTCCTCACCGCACCATAGCCCTTCATCTTGGCTTTGTTGGCTTAATCTCAATTGTTGAATTCTCTAGAGAATTCAAATTGTTCTATAAATACCCCCTCCTTCCCCTCATTTTGAACAATCAAACTTTTGCTACCAAACTCTTGCAAATTTGTCATTTGAGCATTTCTTGCCTTCACCATAGCATTTAAAGTTCACCATTACCATGTCCTCATTCATCTTGCATATCACCTTGCATATTTGATCTCACTTGCCATCCAAGGAGCACACAAAACATTCAAAAATCAAGGGCCAACCAAGGAAATCTGTAGCACAAAGGTATAACAATTTATCTTCTTATTTTGTTTATCTTTCTTGCATAGATATTCCTTAGGTTAATCTTAAGGTGTATTTCTTGTGTTTTTCCTTTTAGTGCATCATTAGTTACTTTTGCATCTTAGAATAGGGTAGAACATTTTAGGGATCACATTTTTGGCACGCTCAGTGGGACCCACAAACGAGTCTCTTTATTTCACATTTGTTGTTGTTAAAATTATTTGCAGGTCCAAGTCGTAGAGGGGCAGACTTGCCCTCCCGTGTGCTGTAGAGGGGTGAATTTTCCCTCTTGTTCCAACTTTTCTGACAATTTTTCTGCAGAGGGGCAGATTTTCCCTTTTGTTCCAACTTTTTTGACAATTTTTCTGCAGAGGGGCGGATTTTCCCTCCTGTTCCAACTTTTATGACAATTTTTCTGCAGAGGGGCTGACTTGCCTTGCTATTCTAACTTTTCTGACAATTTTTCTGCAGATGGGCGAACTTGCCCTGTTGTTCCAACTTTTCTGATAATTTTTTTGCAGAGGGGCGGACTTGCGATGTTGTTCCAACTTTTTTGACAATTTTTCTTTAGAGGGGCAAATTTGCCCTCCTATTCCAACTTTTCTAACAATTTGTCTGCAGAGGGGCGAACCTGCCCTGCTATTTCACTATTTTTGACATTTTTTTGCAGAGGGGCAGACCTTCCCTATTGTTTCAACATTCTTCACTGTAGAGGGGTGGATTTTCTCTATCGTTCCAACATTTTTCACTACAGAGGGGCAGATTTTCCCTAAACAACTCGTTTTGGAAGGTAAAAACGAGCATTTTAGCTTCGTTTTTGGCTCAGTTTTTTGTTGTTTTGAAGTTCTAACCCCATAACCTTGCTTGTTTGTGGGTGTAGTTGGATTTATTACTAATACTTTGCAGCATTTTGTGGTTATTCACAAATACGAAGAATAAAATAGCTAACATTTGTTTGCAGGGACGTTAATTTACTCAAATTTTAAGAGTCTTTTATTGTTGTTTTCATCTAGGCATATAGTTTAATTAGGAGGAAGTAATACTCACTATGTGGTGTGCCTATTTTGTGTTACCCAAATGGGGCATTAATTTGTTTTCACCTTCCCCTTGCACTTTGTGTGAACCTACGGAGTAGTTGGAAAGGATTAATGCCTTCTTTTTAGAGGGATCTGCTTGGGGATTTCATCACCCTAATGGACGATCCCAACCATGAGTACCAACGGGTATAAAAAGGGGGGAGAGCCGAAGTTGTACCCCAATCTAGTCATGTCATGTCTGGCGGAGTGTCGAAGCTAGGGTGGTACCTAGATAGACGTGAAGAGTTGGTCTAAGCCCTTCAGTATCTCGCTGGAGTTCTCGACTCACGCTTGTGACGGGCTGGTGTTCACGGTTTGTGCTTCACGTACCAAGAGTATATCGAGGACTCCTTAGAAACCTTGTGCATCTTGGATTAAGACCTTTGTTGGCCATACCCCTTAACACTAATCATAGGATTGTGTTTGCTTAAAGTGTCTTTTTGTGAGAAACCAGTAAATCTCGATAAGTCAGCCTCATTGTGTCATTTCAAGTCCTTGCCATAATCTTTTTCATCCAAACCAAGGTCCTGATTTCCTGCAGAGGGGCGGATTTGCCCCCCTGGTCCACTATTTTTCTGTAGAGGGGTGGATTTTCCCCCTGGTCCACTATTTTTTTTGCAGAGGGGCATATTTTCCCCCCTGATCCACAATTTTGACTGTAGAAGGGTGGATATGCCCTCCTGAACATACAATTTCACCTCGTTTGACCATTCTAAACCTTCATTTAACCACCCCGAGTCTCTGTTTGACCGTTTGATCATCCCAAACATTCATTTAACCAATCCAAACATTCATTTGACCATTCCAAGCCTCTATTTAACCTTTCTAAACGTCCATTTATTACGTTCTCATTGATCATTTCATAATTTGGGGTACCTGTTCTACCATCTTACCATGTGATTTAAAGAGTTGCTTTTCTTCCAAAAGTAACACTTTAACAACACCCCCATCATATAAGGAACCTTTAGGACATCCTTAATTTGCATCCAAAGTCCTTTAAACCTTTGTTATTACCCGAATTGACCAAGGCATTAAGTTTGATCGTTATTGTACATATCAATCATTGTCTTCAACCTAATCAATTTGCTTTTATCTTGAGGCTGATTTGTGTTGAAAGTCAACATCATTGGCCCAAATCATTCCCATTTTATCTCAAGGGAGATTCGACACCGTGATCATTGATTTAGCCAGTTTAATCCGATCAACCAATGTTTTAAGTCACTTAGGGTGATTTTCGAATAGGGTTTTAGGATTCCCTTCATCAACCAATCCTAATCCATCATCCAATCCAAAAAAAACTTATCCAATTGATCCAAACAATCCAATCCAATCTATCCAAATTCGATATCAACCAATCCTAATCCATCATCCAATCCAAAACAAACTTATGCAATTGATCCAAACAATCCAATCCAATCTATCCAAATTCGATATCAACCAATCCTAATCCATCATCCAATCCAATCTATCCAAATCCGATATCATCCAATCAAAATCATCTAATCAAATCCAATCCTTATCCAAATCATCAAATTAATTGATACATGATCAATTGATCCATCATCCTATCAATCGGTCCAACATCCAACCCAATCCTACAATCTTAATCCACTCTGAATCAATCAATCCAAATCATCACCTAGATCATCCTTTAGAAGTTGCATCTTAAAATCACTTAGTTTTTTTGCACATTCATGCCCGTTCAGACCCGTTCACAAACAAAAAAGCAAATGGCAGACCAACAAACATAAGGTTCCCAACCAAATATCCCTCAAGATCCCAATAGCATTACAAGAAATCCACACGCTCCCCATAACAACGTCTCATCCCAATCGAACACCGACATCTAGAATATCACACCACCCGATGACGAGAACATGGTCAATCAACCCGAAGTCACCGTTGATGAATTCCTTAGTAATCTTGCCAATGTCCAAATGATAGATCATCTCCTCAATGAATGTGGGGATAAGATCCTCGCCACCCTACTTATGAAGGGAGTTAAACCACCATTTGACTTTGATGCCTCACTGTATGTCCTCCCAACATCCGTTGATCCACAAACTTCACAAAATGCTCCAAGAAATTCCTATGTCCCCGAGAGCGTCCCCATGGACAACTGGTACCACCCTGAATTTGGAAATGTTGTCATCCATCAAGTCCAAGAATATCCTTGTCTTCCAACCACAACATCTACTATCCCACCACCAGATCCTAATGATCCCTATGCCTATGGCATGCCAACATACATCCCATCTGCTTCATCGCTCCCTCTCCCGTATCCTAATACTGGGGGCATGCCTATACTTACCAATTTGGTACCTCCTGCATTTCGACAGACTCCAAATAATCCACACCAATCCACCACACTACCAGCACCACCACAACATACTGCTACCGTTCTAGCTTCATCTCAACCCTTCCATCCACAACACCCACAACACACTATCACTGTCCCACAACAGGACATGTTGATCCCTCAACAGCACACTACCATTCCTACACAGCTATCACATCAAGTAGTACAGACTACCTCGCAGCCACAGCAACCACCGCATGCCCCTTTCATGGCCATCCCCTAGCAACAACATATCACATCTCACCCACCTCACCAACAACAGCCACAATAGCGACCTCCACAACAACATGTGCATATCCCTACCCAAACACACAATAATCTGCTTACCAAGTACCTCTATCATCCCTCTAGCACATACACTATTCCATCTCACCCCAATATGAATCCTCATTAGAATGCTCAAAACCAAACATAGACTCAATTACCACCTTACAACAATCCTTCGTAACCGCATAATCATCCCCACCAACAACCATCAAACCCATCCTCATATACCACGCAACAACCCACCATTGCGTAACAATACCAACCTTATCCATCCTACCTTCAACATCAACAGACCTACTAGCAGGGCACACTTTTCATCCCTTATTACCAACAACCATCGTCACACCAACAAAGAGGTCCTACCTCCATGTATTACCAAAGTGCTACACAACAACAGGACCCATCCCTTGCTCCCTACTATCAACAACAATCACCTTACCAACAAGTGGCTCCCCCTCATCACAATCAATCATCCAAATATCAATCCACTTATAATCAAAAAACACACTCGTATCCGACTCAACTTGTCTATGATCCGATAGTGATAGGGCCATCCTCATCGTATTCACAATACTATCCATATAATAAATCCACTCTGACTCACACAAATCCTATCAATAAGGACTTGGAAGAAGTAAAATTAGCATTAAAGGATCTACAAGCTGGAATGGGTAAACAAACATTCAAGTTTGAGGACATATGTCCTTATCCTTTTGATCCCTCCATCTCCTTGGTTCCTTTCCCCAAGAATTTTGAGATATCAAAATTCGATAAATACAAAGGAATCAAGTACCGTAGAGCCCACCTTCAAGAATTTTATGCCCATTGTCAAGAGGTCATGCATAACGACAATTATCTTATCCGAATTTTCCCTAAAAGTCTACAGGGAGTTGCCCTTAACTGGATTATGGGCCTTGAAAAAGGATCTATTAAAACCTTTGCACAATTATTTGAACAATTCATCTCCCACTTCTCTTTTAATCTAGAGAAGGATATTGACACACTTGATCTCCTGAAATAAAAACAACGTGATGGGGAGACCTTTGCAAGCTACTTGCAAAGATGGCGTGCTTTGGCCAGCAGGATGAAATTCCCACCATCAGAAAAAGACATGGTCATGTTATTTATCAAAAATTCCTACCCAGACATGGCTCATAACTTCTAACTCCATTGTATCACCACCTTTGTGGCACTTGTGGAGAAGGGTCCCATCTTGGAACGAGCCCTTGTTGCAAAAGGGCAAGTCAATTTTTTTAATTAAGATAAAGGGAAGTCCTTTGGGGATAAACCTCGTTATTGGAATAGAAATAAAAATGTTATCAATGATGGTTTCACTGACACCAAACATGTTTAGGTGGCCACCACCACACAAAAATACCCTCCTCAGAAATAATCATCAATCCAGAATGTCATATCCGTCCCCCAAGGGGCACCATGACAACAATCCAACCAAAATAACCAAGGGGGAAACAAACGACAATTCACTTAGTTGGAAGAACCCCTTAGCATGGTGTTTAACAAGCTTCTTCAAGATAATTATCCCATCACGTATCTTGTCACCAAACCTCTTGATACATCTAAACCCAAACCTACTTGGTTTAAAGACAACGAATATTGTGAATTTCACAAGATTAAGGGACATATCTTAGATAAATGTCAAGGCCTAAAAACTTACATTCAAGACCTCATCGATCAAGGTGAAACCATGTAGATGCTAACACATCATCTTCGTCCAATGCTCAACTCCAGATATATCAAAACACTTTTCCTAACCACAATCAAGGTCCTAGTACTTCAAACTCTAATCCTAGATCTAACAACAATAACAATCAAGGTAACAACACCAATAATATCAGCTATAAAAATGTGTCATGCAATTACCAAGGTGTGGTCTCATATGTAGAACAAGTGGAGCCATGTGTATCCATGATACATGTCAAGGGAAAAGATCTGCAATGTGTTTTTACCACTCGGCGAACCCGCATCACAATCCCAAGAGCTCCTTCATCTACCCAATAGCCATCCGTTGGTTCACAATATAATATCCTGGACCACCTAGGCAAAACTGCAGCCCAAATATCCATCTTAGATCTGCTTAAGTCATCTCCCATGCATTAATAAATCTTAACTAAGGATTTGCAAAGCACACAAGTGCCCGATGATATTGACCTCACCCAATTCCAAGCATTGGAAGGAAATCTCTCATCAACCTATCAGTTAGCCTTTAGCCAAAAAGACATGTCGTGTCTTGATTCAAGCCACAACCACCCCCTCCATCTCGAGGTTGGTGTAAATTGTCAAAAAGTAAAAAGGGTATTGGTAGATAATGGTTCGGCCCTAAATCTTTGCACATTAAAATTCATACAATAGGTTGGGTATACCCAGGCTAACTTAAGAAATCAAGTTATCACCATCAAGGCATATGATAACGCAAAGCGGGATTTTGAAGGAATTATTTGCCTCACTATTCAAGTGGGCCCCATTGTATAGTACACTATGTGTCATGTTTTGGACCTTGACCTTCCATACAACATCCTTCTTGTTCGTCCATGGATTCATTCTATGCAAGTCGTCCCATCCACCTACCATCAATGTTTAAATTTCCCATTTCAAGGAATGGAAGTTACCATACAAGCTGATCCCCAACCGTTTGAATATTGTTGTGCCTTAGAAGCTTCCTTTCCGCATTCATATTATTGCCCAGGAGTCGAAATGGGGGCATCCCAAATATCTAATTCTCATCCATCCACCAATACACTAAACACCTCATCTACACCATCACCCACACCTGCTTCCACCATCACCAAGGTCAAGATCATAGACAAGGGATGTGGTGAATACGAAATGCATACCGCACTAAATATGGAAAACATGCCACCCTCACCACGTACATATGGACAACCAACTCTGCTAGTTCCAAAAGTGGAAGAAAAGACATTTACACTCACCTCCAAGAACATGGGTTCGACAACATTAAATGATCTAGGTTCCCTTCAGGATCAAATGGAAGCTGATATCAGCCAATGGGTTTATCGAGAGGAACCTGAGCCACCATGTCCCCTTATAGAATACTTCCAAGAAGTTTATCCACGTGCCTCCAAGTTCATTGAAAAGTGTAATTACCAAGGCAGAGGCCTTGGAGTGGAAGAACAAGGAAAACGCCAGCCCATTATAGCAACTAACATCCAACCAAGAAATTTGGGCTTGGGTTATGATACTAAACATAAGGGTCCTACGACATCCTCTAGCACTTCTAACAATGTTAGTGTTGACGACGGTTCCCTCGAAGACATACCAGAAGAAGAATCCACCATACACATGTACAATGATTTGAATCACGTTGATCTCCTTGCCATGTTCGAATGCTTGTCCATTTGCACCATAACCTTATCCCTCAAACATCCTGAACTTATAAATCATGACCTACAAGGTAGCGCACCTATCGACACATTTCCCTCAGAGGATACCTATGTACATCTCATGGGATTGGGGGAAGATGAATGCCCTAACCGCAAAAGCAAAAAGAAAAGAAAAAAATAGGTCATCAAGTGAAAACCTCACTGAGGCACTTTTTGACTGGGAAAAAGTAAAAACAAAGGGTGTATCTGACAGTGAAAACCTCAATATGGCACTGGAAGATGGGGACGTTCATCTTCCCCTTGTGGGAACATAAATACCTAAGCAGTCTTCTATTCTCATTGAAGAGACACAGGAGGTAAATTTGGGGATAGAAGAAAATCCAAGGATCACTTATGTAGCAAAATCTTTATCAGAAGAAGAGTATTTTACTATTGTCCAAATTCTTAGAGAAGGGGTTATCAATTTTTCATGGGATTATTTAGATATGCCCGGCCTGGATCCTAATCTTGTTGTACACCAT
Organism: Sequoiadendron giganteum; assembly: GCA_007115665.2. Lineage (NCBI taxonomy): Eukaryota > Viridiplantae > Streptophyta > Pinopsida > Cupressales > Cupressaceae > Sequoiadendron > Sequoiadendron giganteum. The sequence continues at coordinate 504,230,040 of CM021106.1, forward strand.
TTAGATGTCCGTCCAGATGCCAAACCTATGAAGCAAAAGCTTTGAAAGATGCACCTGCAAGTAGCACTATCAGTTAAAAAAGAATTGGAGAAATTACTAGATGCTGGCTTTATCAGGCCCATTGATTATTCCGATTGGATTTCCAATATAATACCTGTTGCTAAACCTAACAAAGACATCAGGATTTGCGCAGATTTTCGGGATCTCAACAAAGCCTATCCAAAAGATGATTGCCCATTGCCCAACATCAACATGTTGGTCGACATTACTGCGGGACATAAGATGTTATCCCTTATGGATGGCTTCTCTGGCTACAATCAGATCCGAATTTCCCCTGAAGATCAACACAAAACCGCTTTTACAACCTCTTGGGGTACCTTTTGTTACAATGGCATGCCCTTTGGCCTAAAAAATGTGGGGGCAACATATCAACGAGCAATGACTGTTATATTCCATGACCTCATCCACATTATCATGGAAGATTATATCGATGATTTGCTGGGAAAATTCAAAACCAGAGAAGAGCACCCTACCATCCTGAAAAAGATCTTCGAGCGCTTGGAGCAGTACAAGCTAAGACTGAATCCGAAAAAGTGTGTGTTTGGTGTCACATCAGGGAAATTGTTGGGCTTCATAATCTCCTAGAGGGGCATTGAGGTGGACCCTGCTAAAGTAAAAGCTATCATAGATATGCCTCCACCTCGAAACCTGAAACATTTAAGGAGCCTTCAAGGAAAGCTACAATCCATCCATCAGTTTATAGCCCAACTTGCCGATAAATGTCAATCATTCACCCACCTCCTAAAGAAAGAAACCACCTTCAAATGGAACCAACAGTGTCAGTTGGGTTTTGATACGATCAAAGAATACTTGGCCCACCCACCAATCTTGATGTCACCTATCCCTAGAAAACCCCTCTTGCTATACTTCGTTGCCACTTCAGTTGCACTAGGGGCATTGTTGGCACAACATGACGAATCTTCAAAAGAGTGAGAAATTTATTTTATTAGTCGAACACTGGTCGGTTATGAACTTAATTATTCAGTAATTGAAAAAGCATGCCTCGTTGTGGTCTTCAGTACACAAAAATTACGTCATTATATGCTTAACCATCCAGTAAAGTTGATATCAAAAGTTGACCCCCTCAAGTACCTGTTATCTAAGATAGCCCTAACTGGCTGAATGGCTAAATGGATCATGCTTCTAAGTGAGTTTGATATATAATATGTGGACAGAAAAGCAATCAAAGGACAGGTAATAGCAGATCAATTTGCAAATGCTCCATTAGTAGATGCCTATCCCATAGAAGTCAAATTTCCAGATGAAGGAGAATTTGCAATATCAAAAGCTACCACATGGACACTATACTTTGATGGATCACACACTAATAATGGATCGAGGGTAGGAGTCTTGATTATCACCCCCCAAGGCGATTACATACCAAAATCATTTAGATTGGTTTTTCCCTGCACCAACAACATTGCCGAATATGAAGCCCTTCTCACAGGCCTTAGAATCGCAGTTCAATGGCACATCACTAATCTGCAAGTTTTTGGTGACTCCCAGTTAGTTATAAAATAGGTCAATGATGAGTTTCTAACAAAATATGACAAGTTTTTTCCTTACAAATGCATGGTGGATGACTTCAAAAAATATTTCGCCTTCATCCAATTTGAGAAGATGCCAAGACTCCAGAATAAGGCAGCAAACGCTATGGATACCATTGGTTCTCTCCTTGACATGCCAAAAGATAGCACAGATTGTCAGTTCCTAGTCGAACAACTCCTAATCCTAGCGTATGATATCCCTGAGAGTGACATGGTGTGTGATATTGTAGGTTCTGAATCCCCTTGGTACCATGAAATTTACACCTATATTCATGACAACACCCTCCTGTCTGATCTCACAAGAAACCAACATAAATCATTTATCCAATGCACTGCCCGCTACACCATCATTGGTGATACACTTTATAGACGTGGGTATGATGAAACTCTCCTCTGTTGTTTAGACGAAATTGAAGCCCGCACAACATTAACAGAAGTGCATAGCGGTATTTGTGGGGCCCATTCTAATGGTATGACCTTAGCCAAACGGATTCTAAGAGAAGGGTATTACTAGCCTACAATGGAACATGATGCCTATGAATATGTCAAAAAGTGTCTTCCGTGTCAACAACATGCAGATTTGATTCACGCTCCGGCACAAGAGCTACAACCTATCACGACACCTTGGTTGTTTTCGCAATGGGGTTTCGACTTGGTTGGCAAGATCTACCCTCTATCCTCTGATGGTCACACTTTTATCATCATGACCACTGAATACCTCACCAAGTGGGTGGAATCCATACCACTCACTCAAATCACTGGTGTTCAGATCTCTAAATTCATCCTCTACCATATCCTCTGCAAGTATGGTATCCCCTCCGCCATCATCACTGATAACAGAAATCCATTCAAGAATAGGTGCATGAAGTCCCTCTATGAAACATATCATATCCAACATCATTGGTCCACCCCCTATTACCCCTAGGGTAATGGACAAGCAGAGGCAACAAACAAAACATTGATCAAAATCACTAAAAATATGGTCAATAGCACTGGCTAAGATTGGCACTTCCATATCCATCCTACTCTTTGGGCCTATCGTATGTCCATCCGCACCCCCACTGGCACTACTCCATACTCCCTTGTTTATGGCGTTGAAGCCATCTTGCCAATCGAAGTCGAAATCCCCTCACTTTAAATATCACTCAAGAATCTCATCACTAACGAAGACACATGAGTAGCATGGCTGGCACAATTGGAATTGCTGGATGAAAAATGGGTCAAGGCTTATAACCATCTGCAAGCCTATCAACACCGACTCAAAAGGAGCTACAATAAGAAATTTTTCCCTCACCAATTCAATGTTGGTGATTTGTTCCTTAAAGAGAGTCAGTGGAATCGACAAGATCGAGAGAAAAAGGGTAAGTTTGAAGCTAATTGGTTGGGCCCTTATGTCATCACCACAAAGTATGGTTCTGGCACCTACAGGCTATCTACCCCCTGAAGAGGAGCCCTTAGAAGAACCCATCAACATCACGCATGTGAAGAAATTTTATACTTAGGTCAACTAGTGTATCCTTCCTGGTAAAATCTCAAAAAATACAAAAAATAAAAAAAGTCAAAAAAATACCAAAAAAAATTCAAAAAATTCCAAAAATTCCAAAAATAGTAAATAGAAATAATTCAGCCTATGGTGAAAACCACCCCTGCGTGGTGCCTTGGATATGTACAATTGGTGAAAACCTAGCAATAGGCATCTCTCGTATAGGGCTTAATCATTATCTACCTCGCGTCCTGGTTACTTTATGGTTTATCCATCGACTCCTCAATCCCCATATCCTCCCATCCGCTTTCATCACCTCATCGCTTGGTATATTTCTAGTTGAGCATTGGATGACCGTCATCCGCTATCTGACATCCTGAGCTTTTATCCTAATCTGAGCTTGTTTCGTCTCATTGTTGTGGTCGTCTCCATCTAGGTTCTCTCATCGTGTCTATCTCCATCTAGGTCTCATCCTATCTTTTCTTGAATTGCGACGCCTCTGTGCTTGTACGTAAGCAAGCCTAATATTTTGATCGACCCCTAAGGCATTTTTTCCTTCATTGTCCATCCTCACGGTCCACTTTTCGATCTTGTCCATCCTTGGTCTTTTGTCCTTTTCGAAATACATCGCCCTTGCGCTTTCACGTAGGCAAGGTTGATCTTTTGATCTGCCCCCGAGGCTTATGTTTGTCTTGGTCAGCCATCAATTTCCATCAGTCCACTTTCAGCTCTTTTACCATGGTCTTTTCCTGAACTATGAGGGCTTTGTGCTTTCACGTAGGCAAGGCTGATCTTTGATCAACCCCCAAGCCCCCAGGTCTTTAGGTTGTGTCTTGTCCTCTTGTCCTCTTGTTGTCTTGTTGTCAAGTATGTCCCTATCATCGCTGATTCTTCACAAACAAGATCTTCTCATGTCAAGAAATCTTCCTAATGGCAACTATCCTGCATCATCTATGTCACTTTAGTTTAGTATCCATCATCAGTCTTAACAGGATGCATCCTTCCTAACAAGCCACATCAACCCCATCCATCTTTGGGATCTTATGGCATAGGACACTTGCAATTGATTGTGATCTTTTGATACTTTTAGCTTTTGTTTATTATTTGAGCTCTCTCTCTTAACTAGTCAAGATCGTCATGATCCATCATATTATGGTGTGTTTTTCCTAGTCAACATAGGGGCATCTCTTGACTATTTTATTGTTGCTATCTGCTAGGATGCTCTACATGGTACCCACCAAGATTCCTCCTGGATCCTATGTTATGTGGGGGCATCCCTTTGTGCTTGTGGTTATCCCAATACCTAGCCCAACCAAAGTCTTTAGCACTTTGGGGTATGGTTATAACCTTGTTTGTTGTGTTTGTTTCATGCATTAGACACTAATCCACCTTGGTTTCACTTACCATGGTATTTGATGTCTTATGTTATAGCAAAAATCAATGCTCTAAAAGATGGAAAATTGCATTCATGTTGCATTTCATCCCATTGCATATCCCCCCTTCATCCATCCTTGCTCCTACATCTATGACTCTTGATTTTGGTTGTGAAAACTTTCATTCCTTCTTATTGAATTTTCTTCTCAAGATCCTTACGATTTTTTGACAGGTGTCATGCCCCACACACCATACACCTATCACCTACCCATTAATACTTATGTCTACATTATATTTAGTGTGTCAATTCATTGATCCATATTGCATCAGTTCATTTAGGTTCATTTATCGCATCAATTCATTTAGGTTCATTTATTCATATTACATCAATTCATTTAGGTTCATTCATCCATATTACATCAGTTCATTTATCCATATTGCATCAGTTCATTTAGGTCCATTTATCCATATTGTATCAATTCATTTAGGTTCATTTATCCATATTACATCAATTCATTTTAGGTCCATTTATCCATATTACATCAATTCATTTATCCATATTGCATAAGTTCGTTAGGTTAAGTATATTAGGTTCATTCATCCATACATTTCCATATATTTTCATACTCACCTATGCATCACCATTTTCAAATAGATTGTTAGGCCCATATTAATTACATCATATACACAATTGCATTACCATTCATAAATGATCAACATCATCCATAATCACATCATCCATACACGCATAAATAAATCATTAACATCATGCATAGTCACATCATCCATATCAACGCAGCTCATCATATACATGTGCATAACATACATCATTTATCATACAAACATCAATATATAACCATATGCATAATATAAATTATCCATCATAAAAATGTTCAACATAATGTCAATGGGGACCATCACATATAATCATCAAAATAATACAATTTTCATATCCAAAATATAGTCACATCATAATCACCTACATATCATCCTCAAATAAGGAGCATAATCTAAGAATATATGCTACACCTTCATATGGTACCTGTCAAAGCACCTGTATCTTGTCACATGTCCTCTATCTACCCCGAGCTACCCACGTCTGACCTTTGAGGAGACTCAAGCATCGATCCCCTGTATGTTGGAGTCCCTTGCGACTCGTGAGCAGGAGTCCCTTGATAACCATCAAATCGAGAAGGAGTCGGTTGAAAATCACTATACTCTCTAATCCGTGTCCCTAAAGACTAGGATGATATCGACATCTGTGGTACCTGCCTAATATACCACGCTATATGTTGCATCGAATATGGCACTGCCTGCTCATATGCACATCTCCAATAGCTCACCTCCTGCATATACTCATCCCTCTGTCCAGCCTGGAACCTAGCGGCATTCCACTCATGCCTGTATCTATCTCGCTCTTTGTTGATGGCTCACCGCTCCTGCTCCCATTCCTCCTGCACCTCTGTCAGTAGTCGTACCTGCTTTGTGGTCCTCTCCCTTTTTGCTTGTACAATTTGTAGCTCTACCTACAAAACCTGTATGGATAACTCTGTATCATCACCCTACACTCTCTGTGACTGCCTCTGTGCTATATCCCTCTCTACACTCTCTGCCTGAGCCACTGCTGCGCCTCTTTGAAACTGTAGGATTTGGACCTATCTCAGTGCGTCATCTCTCTCCCTCTATCTCGTCTAGACCTGTCTTAGTGCATCATCTCTCTCCCCCTGTATTTCCTGCACCTATCTCTATGTACTATCTGTCTCCTCCTGGAGGGCCTGTACACCTCCATACGTTGTATCCCTATCTCTCTACACTATCTCTAGCTCGGCCTCTACTGCCTCAGCCCTCGCTTTCATCTCCTCTAAGGATACCTCTATAGTAGATACCCTCTCTTGAATATCTGTCCTCTCCCCCAATAGTCTTGCCATCTGTACTCTCAATGTCTCCATCTCCCTCTCGGCTCATTGAAAACACTCCACTGAGACATGCTCTCCTCCCCCTACTGGCTCTAGCTAACCCTACATCTGTGCTACTGTCATCATTGCCTCTAACCTGTTCCGATCCCAAATCACCTGAGCCAACTCACCTCGTACTCTCTCCATCTCTACTCGCATCTCCTCCCTCCCTCTCTCAGCATCTCGTACATCTATCGTCAATCGACACACAACAACATCAAACTCTATCTGCTATGTCTCCCATACCCTTTGCACCTCTACTTCTACACTCCTCAACTCCTTCTCCAACAACCCTAGCCTCGCCTGGGCCCCTCTTAGTAAAATCACTGGATCCTCATCTGGAGCCACCGATACTACTGCTAATGGATCCACCACCTACACATCCGCATCCATCACATCCCCCTCTACCTCCTCTCGAACCTGCTCCACCCGACTTGTCACCCGAATCCTCCTCGACTGTCCTCTCCTCCCCACCCTCATCAGTCTACTCAACTGTCCTCCAGTCCACCCCTCCCCCTCTGACTCCTCTCCATCCTCGCTCATCCCTAAGGTATGGGACTCTTGCTCCCTCTAGATCTGTGGCTAGACCCTCCTCTATCGTTTGCTCTTTGTCATCCTCTTTGGACGTCCTCTGGCATTCGTCTCTCCCTTTGCTCCCTCTTGCTGATCTATGACCCTCGCCTCCTCCTACTCGGCTCTCACCTGAACTCGCCTCTGCCATACTCTACCACCAATACCTATTTGTCCAACAACCCTCCCCTCCACCACCCCTAGCATCTCCACTTCTGACTCACCCCCTGGCCTCCCCATATCTCCCTCTATACCTTGCATATCCTCCAATCGTACAGCCTCTGTCTCTAACCCTCTCCCACCGTCTGACCCTCCTACCTCCATCTCCTCCCCCACATCCCTCCTCTCTCTATCCCTCCTCTGATGTCACCTCCTCCTCCTCCTCTCTGGTTGTCCTCCAACCCCACCCTCATCCGCTTCACCACTATGATGCCTCACACCCTGTTGCCTCTCTACCTCCTCCTATCTCTACTGCTCTTGTCCCCCCTGCTCCTGCTCATCCTATGGCCCCCACTCCACAACTCCCATAATAGGCTCCTCAAGTGTAATCCTCTCCCACTGGTGGTTGAGAAAACTACCAAGCATATAGATCTGTCACTTCTACATCCTCGGGGCCCATCACCCTCCCTGGATAGGGCACCCCACCTGCCATCACCCACGCCTCCCTCGCTACCCTCGTTGATAGCATCGCTCCCCATGGCAACTTTTTGGTGAGCCAACGAACCATATTCGGCGCTGCTGGAATATCTTGAATCCGCCCAAACTGCCTCTCCACTCTGTCTGGTCGATGCGCCTCCACTATGTGTAGTTGACTCCCAATCAAGAGGCATCTACATCTAAAGAAACCCTGATGTCTCTCCTCCTCTTCCCTCCATCTACTAAACCATTGATACATATATGGCCGTCGTACTATGTCCTCCTCCCATACCTCATCAAATGCTCTCCTCCGATCACCCAGCTCTCCCTGCATCTCATACCATAGGACACAACCCCTGGCCCCCCATACCCCCACGCCACTGACTCCCTCTCATCCAACTCTCATCTCCTCACCATAATATGCTCCCAACCCCACACCTGTAATAATGTCATATGCGTCACGCTCTGCATCCGTGGATAGCAAATCACATGCATATCTTGATATAACTGTGCTAATACACATGACCCCCATGAGAATTGCCCCTCCTGCCACTAGACAATATGTCGAATCACCTCCATAAACCGTAGACTACAGAAACGCCTACTCCGATCTGGTAGCAATATCCCACTAATCAAACAACACAAATATAAAGGTAACACTGGCAACCCCAATACCAAACATCTGACTACGTCTAACTGCCCCTTTTGAATGGGAAAATCATCCCGTCCAAATAACACCAGGATGGTCTGGTCCAACTCTGCCCCTCTGGATGTCACCTCACTCACTAACCGCCTTGCTATGGGTAGCCTTGGAATCTTCCATACATCCTCTAGTGTCACTGTCATCTCCCTTGTCGGAAGATGGAAGGTCGATGTAGCCGAACTCCATCTCTCTATCAATGCTGTCAACATCGCCTGATGAGCTCTCATCACCGGGAACTGTACCAAGTGCAGTAATCCTGCATGCTCCAATGTTGTATGATCCATGCCCGTCATGGCCCCTATGGTCGCTATTTTTTGGCCCCGAGACTTTATCTTCCTTTCTTTTTTCTCTTCTTTCTCTCTCCACATTCTCTTCTCGCCTCCCTTGCGTAACCCCCCCCCCCCGCCCCCCGCGATCTGGGATGGATCCAACCCCGTCCATAGGGCAGAACCGTCCTTGGCCAAGAGCAGACTCGCCCAGCATCAGGGCGACGCCTCGCCGAGCGGCAGATCCGCCCTCAGCCCGACGATAGAACCGCTGCTGGGCGCGGCACCGCCTACTGCGCGTTGGGGCTGATGCGCCCCCAGTGGCGGGACTGTCTGCTGGGGCGAACCTGCCTTGTGTGGGGTGGATTCGCCCTATGTCGGGGCAGACCCGCCCTCCTGTAGAGGGGCGTATTCACCCCTTTATGAGCGAACGACATATTTTCTTACCCCTCCCTCCCGATTTTCACCCTTTTTTTTTTGCTCTATTTTTCTTATCTACCCATTTTTCCTATCTAACCCGCCAACAAAACCCATTTCTTACATTTTATAAATCAAATTTACAATGCATTTAAATTACCCAAATAATGCATAGGGGGTTTTGTTGCTAACCTGGTGGGGCACAGTCCAATGACTGTAGAATCGCTGAACCTCGTCCGCTCGGTGGATAATCTCAGAGTCGTTATCTTGTGGCATCCTCGCTCTTCATCTACTTCCTCTCCTCTCCTCTTCTGTCAACTGCTACAGTGCAAATGAGGTGAGGTAATTTATAAAATTACCTTATATTCTTTTTCCCTCCTTTTTTTTAAGGGTTATTTTTTACCTCTTATTTACCTTTTTTTCCCTCCAACTAATCCCTTCCCTTCCCTTCCCGGGACCGCCATTTGCAAACCGTTTGTCCGATTGACTTTGTTCAAAAGGAAAACTTGCCTAATTTTTTGCGCTCTTTTGAACCATACCATCCATTTCTTCCTATCGAGAAGTCGCCTGGGACCCCTTTTTTTCCTCGTCGCCCTCTCAAGGGGGCATACCCTTCCTATTTATCTATTTTCCTTGCCATATTCATTCCTTTGCAAGATTGGGGCATCTTCATCCATTCCCCGCTAATTAGGTAGCTCAGTTACTCCTCCCCACATTGGAGCATCATTTCTTGGTTACTTCCTCTATAAAGTCATCTGCATTTTATTTTCTTCGAAACACGATTATTCTAACAGTACTTCGAAGAGGGGAAAAATGTAGACATCTAAATTTGACCACTTCCACATGGTCAAAATCGTCTACTCTATTCATCTATTTTATTTTCCTCCTAAGGTTCCTAAAGTATGTAATTGAATAATTAAATACTTTACCTTACACCTTTTCTTCTCTAAATTAAATAAATAAGACAATTTATTTAATTTAGTCATTTGACCTTTTTGATTAAAATCAATTTTTAATTCCTTATTTTCTCTCTCTTTGTCACATTCTCCATAATCCTCTTTTAATCGGGATTAAATTAATTAATCCATGATTAGGATGTGCACCACTTAATCAAGATTAGTGTCACATCCTCCATAATCTCCCACTTGTTTCTAATCTCTCATTAATTATATTAATCTTGTATTTGCACAACCTTAATCAAGGTCATTAGCCACATTTAGCATACCTTTTTTAGTCAACCTTTCCACTTGCCTTTGTTGGCCTTGAATCTCTTTCCCATGTGAATTTAATTCACATTTATTCATCCTAGGCTCCTCTCTTCCCCATGTGAATTTTTAATTCACATTTTATCCTTCCAAGGTTTACCCTATCCCCATGCAAGTTCTAAAAAATTTGACTTGTCATTTTACATGTGCTAAGGACTTCTAGAACTTTAGACTAGTCACATCACTCACATGTGGAAAATCCCCATCTTTTTGGAAACCCTCTCTTATCCAGTAGACTCTCTCAAGCATGTGAATTTTTAATTCACATTTATTTCTCCAACCATCTTCCCATTTCCCATGGAGATTTTTGAGAAATTCTAAAATTTATCAAATATCTTTTTCACTCTCATTTGGGGATAAGAAATTCTTTTTTGAGGAAATCTTCTCATCCCCCAAGGTACCTACAAGGTATTCGTCCTTCCTCCACATCATGTACCTCTCTTCCACCTCACTCCCACATCATCTCACCCTAAGCCATCTCACATTCCACATGTCAAGATGTGAGGGCTTGTGAGTCCTCACCTCACCATAGTCCTTCATGTTGGGTTTGTTGGCTTAATCTCAACCGTTGAATTCTCTAGAGAATTCAAATTGTTCTATAAATACCCCCTCCTTCCCCTCATTTTAAACAATTAGACTTTTGCTACCAAACTCTTGCAAATTTGTCATTTGAGCATTTCTTGCCTTCACGATAGCATTTAAAGTTCACCATTACCATGTCCTCATTCATCTTGAATATTTGATCTCACTTGCCATCCAAGGAGCACACAAAACATTCAAAAATCAAGGGCCAACCAAGGAAATCTACAACACAAAGGTATAACAATTTATCTTCTTATTTTGTTTATCTTTTCTTGCATAGATATTCCTTAGGCTAATCTTGAGGTGTATTTCTTGTGTTTTTCCTTTTAGTGTATCATTAGTTAGTTTTGCATCTTATAATTGGGTAGAACATTTTAGGGGTCACAATACCTATCAATTTTTTTGAGTGTTGCAGCATAGTTGTGCGTGGAATGAGGCGTAGCTTGCTTTTAATCATCAAATAGGGTATTCCATCTCTGTGAGAGGTATCCCATCACAGAGTCTCCTGTGGTTTTTTCCATCTCCTCATATGCTTTATACACTACCTCTCTCTCAGGAAATACTCTGCAACTATAGCTTGGATGGTATAAAATTGTGTCAATCATTAAAAATCTCTCCTAGATGCCTAGATTCAGCCTTAATGGGCAGGGGAATGTTGGATTCAACTTGCCTGTAAGTCCTGTATTGCTTTCCCTAGCTCACCTCGTTTTGTATCCAAGACATGAATGTTCGTAATTGGACATCCCCAACATATAGTAGTGGATTCCAATATTGATCCTTGGTCACAACATAATCATGTAAATAAAATTCACATAACAAATTTTTCATCTCAGGGCGAGCAATCCGAAAAATATTGAATAACTCAATAGGAGTTTCAATTGAGGGGTTCAAGCCTGAAACAATCTTTTTGCAAACTTGAAAGAAAGATGCTTCTCTTTTAAATACAGGGCATAAACCCTCGGAGGAACCCTGCATTCCAATATTTGCGACACTAAAGTTGTCATGTCATCCACCTTCTTCTTTAAAATAGCAATTTCTTTATTCTTATCCTCAATCTCCTCATCTTTCTGTTCAATTTATTTCTTTAGCTTGCATTTTTTTTCTTTCCATTCTTCTTCTCTTGTTTCTACTTCCCTCAACAAGTTCAAAATTGCTATATTCATTAAAAAATCAGAGGGCCTATGTACCCCTACTATTATTTTACCTGTCACTTGTGCTTGTCCTTGGTAGAGTACCATCTGTAGGGCTTCTTCTTGCCCAACCAATTCTGGCTGTGGGGGTGCTCTCAGCTCAAGCTGCAGGGCCTCTTGTTCTTGTTCATGCTCATGCTATAGGAACTCTTGCTGCAAGAAGTCTGAATTTTCTTCACACGCCTGGTTTTCAACTTGCTCAACAATATTTGCAATGTCTGCCAGTGTCATGCTTGCTACTTCCTTAAATATGTCCTTCTCCTTCTCATTCATATGCTCCATTGGAGCTTTTGTCTCCTCTCGTGGTTATTTTTTAGGTTTAGAGCTTCCCTCAGGAGATACCCAAATGGTCGGCCCAGCTGACTTTGATTTTTTGGGAGGGTTTCTTTGTGTTTCCTTTGTTGCAAGAGGAACAGTGTCAACTTTTAATTTCCTGGAGCTTGGCACTTCCTTTTCTACCATTTTCTTTTTAGCTTTTCCTTCCTTCAATTCTGCCTTCCTCTTTTGTGCCCTTGTTTTCATTAAGGTGCCAAGAGGAACCTCATCATCAGAATCAAGAGAGCAACCCTCTTTATCATAATGCTTTGCATCAAAAGAACTAATTTTAATAGCTTACATGGCTGCAAGAGGGTTTCCACTAGGGCTTGCATCAGAAGTTGAGGTACTAGTAGTGGCCCCAACATTTCTCCTTCTCCTCCCAACCCTATGAGGTTGAGGCAAAACCCTAGGTTGCAAATGCTCTGGTCTAATTTGATCAATTCTCAAAAATTCCTCCCAATAAATATTGGACACATCATGCAAAGATTTTTCAACTAACAATTTAATTAGGCAATGGTGGGAAATAAAATTGTCCCTACCTTTCTGAGTTTCTGCAACCATGATCAAAATCAGGTTATACAACATGTTGGGCACATTTATTCTCCTTTCGTGCCTCATGTGGTTCAGAAGCTTAAAATGCACGGAATGCAAATTTGACTGGTGACCTTTGCAAGTGATATACTTGACAACATAAACAACTTCTTGACTCCATACCTCGAGCAAAGAAGTCCTTTCTTATCCTTGTTTGTCTATGCTCAACAAAGGGTCATTGGGTTCTGTAAATTCGACCTTAGCCCACCTAGCATCCCTGGCAGCTGTGACTTCCAACCCTTTTACTCCATCAGAAAGCAACCCTGTAACTTCTACAATTCTTTCCTTCGTAGCTGTGACTTCCAACCCTTTTACTATGGCTTTCCCTCCGGACAATGTCTGGGCGAATTCTAATGCAACACCTTCGTCGAAGCCATCCAGCTTTAAGAAATAGTCTAGCCATCCATAGTTGCTAAACTCAGCTAGGCAAGGCGCATCCTATAGTAACATGTCGTGAACCATGGGTTCATTTTGAATCAACCCACCACCCATCGTCTGCAATCAAACGGTTACTCTATAGAAATTTCCCTCTTGCAATTCTTGTCTGGAAATCAAACTTCTTCCTGCAACTCTACTATATTCCAATGTTGGTGTCGTTTGAATTTTACCTTTTGATTCAGACAAGAAAAATTAAGGCAATAAGGGAGTAATAAATGTAGGCTGTGATTAAGGAAAATGGTAGCGAAGGATTTGCATTTCGCACATACGAGCTGTCATTTTAGAATTCAAATCGGCTTAATCACTTAAATCTTGTTGACGTGAGTCAATACAGATAGACATGTAGACATGGCCTTGACACATTCCCCCCAACCTAAATTTGCACATGTGCCCTCACATGTGAGGTGAAAGGATGATTTGATAGGGGCAAGAAATGGTGACATGCTACGATGAACGTCCATATTAATTTACAACAATTAAATAAATACACTAGAAGATAATTAAGATATAATAATTAATGCGCACATACCTGGGTTCATACCTGAATTCATGGAAGATATATTGCAAAGATCATGGTGAAAGTACCGGTCATTTCCAAGAAATCGGTTGACCAATTAATGAAAGCAGAATGGGATGAAGTGGAGTGGAATGATGGTGGTGAGGTGGAAGAGAGAGAAAGGTGGAATGAATGGGCGGATGGGTGAAGAAGTGGACCCCCACAAAGTGAGAATCTTTATTATGACAAGTTACATATTTTAATTAGCTAGAAGAAGGGACACTAGGTCCACTTCCTTTGGCTACAGGAAGTTCAGGTGTTGCACGTTGAGTGAATTGCTACAGAAAACTCCTCCTTAGAAGTTGGCTTGTGATACAATTGCAAGCGATGACCATTCACCAGCAGCTTAAATTTGACAGGATCAATGGTAGTAAGCTGAACAGCTCCATTGGAAAATAATTCAACCACCTCATAAGGTCCAAGCCACCTTGTCTGCAATTTTCTTGCATTATCCTGATATCTTGAGTCATAGAGCAGTGCCTAATCTCTAGGCTGAAACTTCTTATCCTTGATGAATTTATCATGCCATCTTATTCATTGATTCTGCACTACTTCTATGTGATGCAAGGCTACCTTCCTCATCTCATCCAAAGTATTCAAATGTATGATTCTATCTCTTTGTGCTTAAGAAATATCCATTCCCAATTCTGCTGCAGTCCTAAGAGTCTTATGTTCAAATTCAATGGGCATCATGGCTAACTTTCCATATTGTTAGGGTTAGAAGGCAGATATATAACAAGTTAAATGTAGATTTTAACAATAAAATAGAGTAATAAATCACACATAGAAGACAACACAGAGAATTTAATGTGGTTCACCCAATCTGGGCTACATCCACAAAACTGCAGCCATCCAATGATTTTATTATCTAGTGCCAAACCTATTACAATATTGTGAATAATGCCATACTACAACTCTCCATCCCAGTCGCTTAAACAAGCTTTTAGAAGCTTCCAAAAATTAGGGTTTGCAAGGATACATGAAGAGTGTACAGTATAGCATGATCAGTCGCCACATACCAACAATCTCCCACTTGGAGACTGATCAGGATCCATACCAACACAATCTCCCACTTGGAGACTGATCCTGGACGACACCGCTGCACTTACAGCTCCCACTGGAAATAAGCACCTTGGACCCTGCTGCTCTGTTATACTTGAATTCAACTGTGAAGGCCAACCAAAGCTGAAGAGGACCTCAACTTCTCCCTTGTCACTTCCTTGGTAAATATATTCACTGGATTGTCATCTGTATGTATCTTTTCTAGCTTTACCTATCCATCCTCCAATACTGACCGAATGAAATGATATCTCAATTGTATGTGTTTGGTTTTAGAGTGTAAGGAAAAGTTCTTAGCAAGATGTATAGCACTCTGGTTGTCTATAAACAAGTGATTTTCAGCCTGTGTTTTTCCCAACTCTTCCATGAATACTTGTAGCCATATCATCTCCTTTGCTGCCTATGTTGTAGCCACATATTCTGCCTCTATGGTGGATAAAGCAACCACCTTTTGCAACCAATAAATCCAACTCACTGTTGTCCCACCAACTGTAAATACATAACATATGGTACTCCGCTTGGTATCTATATCCCCTGCCAAATCTGAGTCAACATAGCCTTTTAAATCTATATTAGAACCCCCAAAATATAAACATATATTGGATGTACCTCTCAAGTACCTGAGAATCCATTTTGTTAGCCGGCAAGGATACATGAAGAGTGTATAGTACTAAAAATGTATAGTATAGCATGATCAGTCACCACATACCAACACATACAACAACTCAAATGGAGTGAATCCTATAGTAGTTTTCTAGGTGGTTTTGTAAGTCCAAACAACTTTTGGTAGCCTGCTTGCCCAATCCTTTTTATGGATAGCCAATATTTTGGTGAGAATAACCTCAATTTATTTGTTAGTCACCTCAACTTGGCCATTGGCCTGAGGGTGATAAGGAGTATACTTCTTATGCCTAATGTTGTACTCATTTACCAGTGTTGTAACAAGGGTTGAAGCGAATTGAGTCCCTTGATCAGTCACTATCTCTTTTGGAACCCCATACCGTGTGAAAATTTCCTCATACAAAATTTTTGCAACCTTAGTATCTCTTGCATGCTTCATGGCCTTAACTTCTACCCATTTAGTTACATAATCAGTGCATACTAAAATATAGGATTTACCTTTTGATGGAGGATCAATGGGTCCTACAAAATCTAGTCCCCGCTTATCAAATGGATTGATTACTACCTGAGGACAAAGTGGCATCTCATCATATTTTGTTAGCCGACCCATCCTTTGGAATTTGTCACTCTTCCTTGTATATCTCCTTGCATCCTTGAGAAGTGTTGGCCAGAAGTGTTGGCCAGTAATATCCTATGTTCAAGATCTTCATTGTTGTCCTCTTGGAAACAAAATGTCCTCCATAGGGTTCATTGTGGCATGCATGCAAAATATCAAATGTCTCATCTTCCCTCACACATTTCCGCATGACTTGGTTAGGTCCAGTATAGAACAAACATCTAGCAATCCATGAGAAAGGGAAAGATTTCTCAATGAGCACTCTCCTCTTTTTTAGACAGAAATTAGGAGGGACTCTCCCTGTGACCAAAAAATTAGCTATGTCAGCATACCAGGGTGTCTACACACTAATGGAAAATAAGTGCTCATCGGGAAAATAATCATCTATGACTTGATTGTATTTTGATGTGGTCATCCTTGAAAGAAAATCTGCAACAACTTTGGCTTTCCCTGGTTTATCCACAATGGTTATATCAAACTCCCGCATCAGCAGTAATCAAATTGCTAGCGTTCCTGAAATCAGAGGTTTGTTCATAAGGTATCTAATGGCTGCATGATCAATGTGCACAAAGATTTGGTAGCCTGATATGTAATGTCTGAATTTTTTTAAGGCATAGATCACTGCTAACATTTCTTTTTATGTCACTGTATAGTTGAATTCAACTCCTTGCAAATTTTTGCTGACAAAGTAAATGGAATTTTCAATAGCTCCTTCTTTCTATCCTAGGATTGCTCCTATAGATTATTCTAATGCATTTGTATGGATGTGAAAATGAATCTCCCAATTAGGTCCCTTGAGTACAAGAGCATGAGTTAAAGTTGCTTTCAAGTCAAAAAATGCCTTGTCATAGTCCTTTGTCCCTTGGAAGTCAACATCTTTAGTGAGGAGATTATACAATGGTGCTGCCATTTTGCTGAAGTCTTTGATGAACCTCCTGTAATAACTTGCATGTCCCAAGAAACTCCTAACATATTTTCGTTTTGCAAGAATAGGCAGAATGGTAATTACCTCAATCTTTGCAGGATCTACTTGAATTCCTTTGTGAGAGATGTAGTGGCCAAGAACTGCACCTTCTTGCATCATCATAAAGCACTTATCACTATTTAAAGATAGATTGTGGTCTTCACATCTTTGTAGGACTCTCCTAAGATTGTCCAATGCTTCATTGAAATCAACACCATAAGTAGTGAAATCACCCATATAAATTTCCATGCAATCATGAGAGATATCTGAAAATATGCTAATGATCGCTCTCTGAAAAGTTGTAGGTGCATTACATAAGCCAAATGGAAGTACTAAGTAGGCATAGGTTCCCCATGGACAGGTAAAGGTGGTCTTCTCTTGGTCCTTGGTGCAATTTGGATCTGATTATAGCCACTAAATCTATCAAGAAAAGAAAAGTGTTGCTTTCCTACAAGTGAGTCCAAGACTTGATCTATGAACGGCTAAGGGAAAATGGTCTTTTTTGGTGGCAGAGTTAAGTTTCCTGTAATCAATACAAACTCGCTACTTCCCTCCTTTTTTGGGTATAATCACCAATGGGGACACCCAATGGCTGTCTGAAATGGGGTAGATAAATCTGGCATCAAGCAATTTTTGCAGTTCTCCTTTTACTATTTCTCTCAATGTAAGGTTAATTCTTCTTTGCGGCTACCTTACTGGTGTACAATCATCTCTTATATATATATATCCTATGAGTGAAAAGTTTAGGATCCAATCCCTTCATATCATGATAGTCCCATGCAAATGCATTTTGGTGGGTCCTCAACAAGTTTGCCAATGACAACTGTTGTTCTTCACTTAATTTATTGTTGATATTCAGATACTTTCCTTCTGACACTTGCACTTGTGTAGTTAACCCAACCATATCTACTTCACTAATGCTTGGTACTTTTAATTCATGTGGCAGTAATGCATGGAACATACCTTTTGCTGTAGGAAATTCGACTGCAGGAAAGATCTCTATAGGAAGAGCGGCTATAGAAAGAGTGGCTGCAAGAAGAGCGGGCATGAGTGTTTTTATTATAGCAGCAAAATTAGATACTTGAGAGGGCGATGCTTCCTCTACCTCATAATGGTTTTGAATTATGTGGGACAATACTTCATCTTCATCCTAAAGCTACAGGAAGGGGATTCTACATAACATCATAAGTTGTGCCACAAAATTAACTTCTTCGGCCTCTTCACCAACATGTGGCCATACTGGATCATCCTTATCATGGGATGGCTAAGCAAGTGGGTAGATAACAAGATTTTTGGTGCTATTTCCATCAAAAATGGTCATGTCTCCTGTTCGGCATCCAATATAAGCATTTGTTGTTGCTAACCATGGTCTTCCAAGAATGATGGGGTACCTGCCTAGTGTGGCTTTGGGAGAAAAAATCATAAAATCTATTGGGTACTCCCAAGAGTCTAGAGTTACCACTATATCTTCCACTATACCATTAGGCTTAATAGTGGAGCTATTAGCAAGTTGGAGGACATTAGGAGTAGGTCTCATGCTTACAATATTTAGTTGCTGCAGGATGTCCTTGGTCATAACATTTATTGTTGCTCCCAAATCAATCAAAGCATTCTTTATTTGCATCCCATTTATAACAACTCCTGCCACATGACTCCCTAGGTCATTGTACTTGGGAACAGTCACTTTCCCAAGCATGATGTCATCAAGTTGTCCCACCACATGAACTGTAGTGAGGTCTTTCTTCTTCCGGCCTGGCTTCTTAAGGCATGCTTCCTTGATTGTTTTTCCATATATGGGAACATCTTTTATGGCCTAAAATATAGGTATCTAGACACATATATGCTTCAACTGATCTAGAATTTCAAAAGTTGTGTCCTCTTTTTCTTCCTTTTGTGTCATAATTTCCAACCTTTGGGGAAATGGTGGTTCATGATCAATCTACTTGGCTGAGACTGGTTCAGGATTTTTAGGCTTAATAGGGACATTCAAAGGCTCTTCCTCTTCCATAGGAAGCTCAGTGATAATAGGTGTGGAAGGAGTTGGAAAAGTGGTTCCTAAACGCAAACGAATGTCACTTACACTCACAACATATGCAGGGGATTGATGTGGATCTCCAAAGTATACTGGTTGTTGTTGTGGTTTATTATTTGGGTTAGGTGCGGGCTGGGCTGGTAGTTGAGTAGGTTTAGGCACATTTGAACTTGGATTAGTAGGAGGAGGCATTATAATAGGTTGTTGGGGCCAAGAAGGTGGCCGCATGTAATTGGTTGACTAGTTTGGCCATTGTTGTTCTCCCCTCCATTGAGATGTTTGCTACCAGTTTTCTAGAGGTGGCTACCAATTTCCATGAAATTGTTGTCAATTATCCTAAGGTTGCTGCCATTGGGGTGGAGAGTTTTGGTAATTGGTCCAAGTATTTGGAGGGTTACTCCAAGGCTATGGTGGATATCCTCCATAATTGGATGGATATGGGGGTTTCCATTGATTACTAGATGAATAAGAATTAAAATATGGCCTAGAAAAAGATTGTGGATCTGGTGGCATACCCTATCTTGGAGCCCATGGCCTCCTTTGTGCAACATAGTAGACTTGATCATCTTCGCCCTAGATTGGTTTGAACTCGAGTGCCATCTGCTTACTGTCAATATTAGTTATCATATTGCATCTGCAGTCCTTCTTCTTTTGTTTGCAATGAGGGCAATATTCTACCAACATTGCCTCTACCTCCTCTTGTCTCTTCTTGGCCTGAAGTGAACCCAGCTGAGTAGCCAGATTGTTTATGATGTCTTGCTTGAAATCTTCCAGTAAGTGAGAAATCTCCATCCTTGAAACTCCACTGGTGGATGACTTACCCATATAATATTGATAAGCTTTGCCCTTCTTTGAGGCTGCCCTAAAATAATTCTGACATATTTTCTTGATATCCTCCTAAGGAACTTGGGTGATATCTCCTCTCATCAGGTCCAAGGCATCAGTGCAGCTGTCATTAATTCCTCTCAAGAAAAGCAACTTTTTTGATTCTTCATTGAGTGTATGGTGTGGAGATTTCTGCAGGAAAAATAGAAAGCTTGAAATGAAATCCTCCAGGCTCTCATCTTCCTTTTGCTGCATTCTGAAAATGTCATCTCCTCTCATGTCATTGCCCTTGCAATACTCTTTGTATTTCTCAAGGAATTTTGTCTTCATGTCCTCCCAAGTCTCCATAGTATCTCTGCCTAGGCTCATGAACCATCTTAATGCAACTTCTTTCAAGGTGGTAGGGAATAGCTTAAGCCTATGGGCATCAGTGGTATAATCATAACTACTGTAGAGGATATCAAACTCAAACAAGAATGTATCAGGATCTTCCGTGACAAGTCCATAGAACTTAGGAAGAATTGAAGCAGGGATATTTTTGAGATTGTCCACTTCATTCTGATGAGCAATGGGAAAAGGAAAAGTTGGTTGGTTAGCTATATTAGGTCTGTCTCCATTTGCATCACCCATGCTTGCTTGATGAAATTCCAAATCAAAGGGTTCTTCAACTAGATTTTGATGTTCAAGGGAAACTTCAAAGCTGGTTAGATTAGGGAATATATTAGCAAAAGGGTGTGGCTCTTCTTCTTCTTGGTTTCTTGGTAGGTTCTAGTACTCAACTATCTGGAATAGATCAGGATTGTTAGGAAGGAATCTCCCATGAGCATCTCTTCTTATTTCTCTATACATACGGTATCAACTCACTATCAGTTAGCTCACACAAAACAATTGGCAAAAGAATAGGGGATCATAACTCTTCTAATGAGGGGTGTACTAAGAACAACTTCCAAAAATACTACAATAAGAAAGACTATTAATGACTCCAAAGAACTACCTAGTTTGACACCATCCCTGACAACAGTGCCAAAAATGTTGGCCTCCTACAATGATTCAACAACTAAGCCTTTACAACTGTGATTCGGAGATTAGACATCTAACCTAAATAGCTATCTCAGTCATCATGAAGGTGCATTTAAATTGTCAACCCAAGGACGTAAACTTGAAATGGGTCAGCACTGTATGTGCACTAGGAATCCAAAGTAGCCATATCTATCCTACAACTAAGAGAAACACAATGCTGAAAGTAAATTGTTTGGAAGGAAATAACATAAATGTTGAACATCCACCAATAACTAGACCAAACTGAAATGCATGATAGAAATGAAAATCTGAGCAACAAATAAGAAACTACTATGTTTGCTTTGGCTGCAGAAACAGTCATAGAATAGAATTCTAGTGGCTGCAAGAACAATCAATGCCAGATTCTTAACTATCTACTGAACAGGAAAATACTAAGCTAAAGGACAAAATACTCACCAAGTGGGCCCCCTTGGATAAGTATTCCCTAAGACTAAGGTAAACTTAAATGCATGAACTCACAACTTCATTTCATTTATGGAAAAACATGAGTACAAATGATCAACATGACTGTATTGTTGAAAAACTTAAAAGTGTGAGTACATCAAATGAACAATTTTTGACTGGAAAAGAGAGAGAGAGAGAGAGATCGAAAGAACATCAGAGCCTTATTTATCCAACCGCCTAGCAAGGTGGTCAACTCCAGCAAACGCGAAGGATGCCACATTAGGGAAAGCACAGAAGAGAGAAGGGGTGACTGCACATGCACAAAACTTGTCAGGCACGATTGTCTTAACTTGGATCTGGCATAGCAGTAACGCTTGTGCATGCTCAACAAAATTTAAGATCACTACAAGGTGGTTACAATCCGATGTATGAGGAATCTCCAACTGCCAAGAGTCTTCAATGACCACCTTGTTGATCGATATAACACACGTCCAACTAGCGGAATATTCTTGACTGCAAGCCTCAAATTATCTACATGACAACGTTAGCATGCAAAACAACTACATATCCATAATCATCTTAAAGCGACATTCATTAATCACATGCAAAATTAACACAAACAATCCTAGCATATCGATATCATTTGAAAGCTTATGAAAATAGATTAATGTCCAAGGTCTATGGTTTAAGGAAATATTATGAAAAATATCAACTCCCAAGCACCAAAGTCTTAAGTTACTGCAAGAAATGGACAACAACTCCATCAATAATTAAACCATAAACTAGACTCATCAGGTAGCCTGAATTCACACAAAATTGATCCAATGTCGAGATGATGGAGAATGAGACATTCAATTATTTTGGTCTGAATTTTAGAGGAAGAGTTATCGAACCTGTCGTAGGAAAAGAAAAACCTTTGTGTGCTTTGATCCATGCTTTTGGTTGTTCATAAGTATCTTGATTAAGTTCATGCACAAACAAGAATTCTTTAGTGATCATGTTCTCTACACAAACGAGATCAATTAGTATCCCATTAGTAGGCTTGTCATTGTTTCTTCCAGTAATGTAAAGAGGACCATTCGGTGCATGTTTAATTATGTCATTTTGTGAGAAAGCAATGTCAAGGGACATATTAGTTAGGCCCTTACGAGGTTGAACTTCAATAATTGCAATCAAATTATCCATAGGATTTTCCTCATTACCATTCAAGTTGTCATTATTTGTGTCAAAATTCATCACGTCATTCTTGTTTTCACTAGCTTTGACAAAGGAGATGTTATGATTTGGCATAGGATAGGTAAAGATTTGAAAATTTTGGTTGGGAGGGGTAATAGACTTATTACCTTGATCATTAACACCACCAATTAGAATGTGATTAGAGTTAATAAGGTCTTGCACAATATGTTTAAGACACTTGCAATGTTTCCTATCATGTCCATTTTATTAGTGATAATGGAAAAAGGAATTTTATTTATAGTTTGGAGGTAAAGGATTAATAGGATTAGGATCTCTAACAGGAGGTAAGGAAATAAAGTTATTGTTTAAGAGCTGCAACATGATGGAATGAAGGGTATCAAGTAGAGGGGTAAATTATCTATTCCTCTCCTAAAATGTATATGGATTTGTTGTTTTTATAGGAACCACTTGGGAGTTAATATGTTGAGCTGGTTGAGGATCATTGAGTTGTATAAAGCCCTTATTTGGTTTTTTGAATGACTGGTAGTTGGTTTGAGGCATGGATTTAGATTTTTCAGGATGGTTAGAGGGAGTTTTTACTTCACGACTACTAACCAAATTTTGGTAATCATGAAGGGTTGTACACAATTGTGTGAAGGAGGGAAAATTAATCATCCCAATATTATCTTGAAGCTTATTTTGCAAATTTTTAATGAACATTCGTTGAAGATCAGGATCGAGAATCCTAATGTTGATTTGTGAGTAAAGCAATTGATAATGGGTGATAAACTCAATGAATTTTTCATAATTCTTTTGCTTACATTTCATTAAATCTTCTAAGGTCATCTTAGGACCCATGTGCACTTGGAAACGATTAAGGAATGCATCAACAAGTTCATTGAATGAACTTATTATTCGGTAAGGAACAAAACCATTCCAAGGCAATATCTTTCGAGGATCTAGGGAAGAGTTTAGCCAAGAGTTTATCCTAAAAAATGAAGTCACTACATAAGGCCGTGTATGTGGAAACATGGCCAACAAGATCTCCTTTCCCACCATATTTCTCAATTCTAGGAATCTCTATACCTTGTGGCATTTGTGTTCTCAATATCTCCAAAGATAATGGATTTATTTTGACATATTATGAAGGCTGGCCATTTTGATTTTGATTCAATGTACCAGTTTGTTGTTGAAGGGATGAAACACTTTGCAAGAGTTGGTTAAGGATGGGATCATTGTTTGTGTTGCGAGATGGAGGTGAATAAGGTGAAGGTGTATATGTATTCAAAGGACAAGTGAATTGTAAGTTTGTGAGGGGAGATGGATTAGGATATATGACTAGATTTGAATGCACAAAGCTAAAGGGATCCCTAGTGGAAACACCTAAGGTAGTATTTACATTGATAGTAGGTTGCATGGTTGTAGTAATAATTGGATTAGTGTATGTCGAAATAGAGGTTGTAGTTGTGGAAGGGAGAATTGGGTTCCCACCTTGACTTTGAGTATATCCCAAATTTTGAGCACAACCAATCATTGTAGGGACATGTTTATTAATGATATGAGATAGGCTACACACAACTTCTAATCCTTGTTCATTATCAATCATTCTCCTCATTTTATCTATGACGGGAATCACAGTACCAACAATATATTCAAAACTCACAAAATTCTGTAATTTCTCTAATTCTTCATCTATTTGTCTTAGTTCTCCTCGAGAGACACTAGCAACCATTGATTCAACATCAATAACATTGGTTGTTGGTAAAGAGGTCATAGGAAATGAAGTGTCAAGGGTATGATCCATGATGGATTGACTAGTGTCAACATTATGAGTGAAAGAGCTAGAGAACTCAATATCCACGACGAATATACTAGCGTGAGATGTCACGAGTCTAGAGCTACGTCTCACTAGAGTATTGGTAATAAGACACTAGGTTGTGAAGCTCATACAGGTTTCACCAAACCTAAGGTACACTTAAAATGGAGAATAGGCTAGGAACAATCAACAATAGGAAGTGCAATGCAAATATGTAAAAAGAGAGCAATTTCCAAATTTTAAACAAGATAATTTTTTGATTATACTATGTAAAAACTAAAAAATGATGTCCTTTAAATGTAATTTTAAATTAAAACAATGCACTGAATTTGACCAATTAACCTTTATGCGAATTATTTATTTATTTTGATCTGTGGTAAGATTATATTTTATTGAAATTAGGATTTGACCTGCCCCGAAGCAGGGATGGTGACACAGGACACCATCTTCACAAGGAAAGGACATCAGTAGAAATCTTAATTCCCAGAACAATCCCTGACAAACCCCTGATATAACATTAAAATATTTCAAACGTGTCCTTTACGTTTGGTGCCTCCCTTGGTCTGTGATCAGAGGACCATGTCAAATATTTCCACCTTTCCCTTCATCACTTGTCATCCCTCTACTCTTGCAACCTTCTTCTACCAGTCTTTGGATGCGTCCTTCTGAATTTGAGCCTCTTCATAAGCTCCACATGCAAATTGTTCACATTGGCCCTCTGAGGTTCCCCTCATCTTTTCTAAATCATGGACCTTCACCATCCCTGATTTCTCCCTGCACTCTGGGGTTTTAGCACCCCCATGAATCTATTCAACCAAAACATCATCTGCCTTCACAGCTTCAACACCATTCGATATATGCACTTCTGAATTTATCAGCTCATTTGCTTGTGTTGAAGCCTCATTTGGTTGTTGTGGTTTTGAGTTACTAACAGCTTATGAGTAGATCTTTCCTAGCTCTTCCTTCTTCTCCCCTTGTTTCTTCACCGCATAGTGTCGGTGCAACACATCTTCCCACCAAGTCATTGTTTTGGGTACTTGAGGCTTTGCACATTGTGCAGATTTATGGCCGATTTGGAAGCATCTTCTAGAATGAAAAGATACACCTTCATAGTCCAATGGCTGCCTCCAACAACCATTGGATGTGTTTATTGAGATCTCCTCTAGGAGGGTCTTTGTGACATCCATTTCAACCAAAATCTGGGCATATGTGGAATGCATAAGATTTGAGGAATCATCGTCAACCATCAAAAAATTTCCTAAGGCACTTCCTATTGCTTCCAAATAGGAATCAAACCAAAGGTGAAGAGGAAAATTTGAAAGTCTCACCCACAAAGGCACTTTCTCAAATTTCTTTGTTGCTGGATTAAAAGCTAGGTGCCATGGCTTTAGAGACAACAAATATTTCCTCCCAGTTCCTAAAGTAATCACACAAAATTTTGTTTCTGTCTTTTAAGATTCAAAGACTACAATAAAAAAGCCTCTAGAAACTGGGTAGATTTGGATGCAGCCATCTACCATAGGTTCCCAGTGTTCATAAATCTATTTATGGAGATCACACAAGCGGGGCCAAAAACCCCTGAAACGACCAATCAATCCTAGTTCTGAGAAGACTTTAACATTATGATTTACCTCACTTTCAAGCTCAGCCTGCAGTGATACCGACATAGGGGAATCCTTCGCTTTTTCCTCATCTAGGAACCACCTGCTCCATCCTTTCTACGGCCATCCTCCCCACGCCCCATTTCTACCGCTGTCTTGAAGGAGCCTTGGCCACATTGTGTTGCAGAGGCACCACCGTCCTCAACATTCTGGCTCATTTTTTTCGGTCTGCCTTTCGCACCTGGGTCTACCTTCTCCCTGCAATGGTGGTCGATGCTTTGCAAACCACACAAATCCTTCTGCCCGTCCTTACTCGCCTCTTCTAGCATGGACATAGCCCTAGCCACCGTAAGAAGCTCCAATTGACCATTGGCCATGAGTGAATAATGGAATCAGAGAATATTTAAGAATTAAAATAAGGAGAGAAAAGAGGAAATATAATGTGAATAACTTTAGAAAACAAAATATTTGGAAATTCAAATAGAGATTTGAATGCAAAAACACAGAATACTGATAGAGGGTTTTTAGTGCCCAAAAATTTAGAAACATGCATGATCAAGGAATCATCCGCCCATGGGTGAATGGGTCTTCTGTTAGGGTTTTGAAAAATTAAATTATAGATTTTGAGTTAATGTTTATGTTTCCAAATTCTAGTTGCAAACAAGTAGTTATTGTTTTAGATTTATAGCGAATCAGATCTAAATGCAAGTGTGAAATGATGCTAAACAATAAGCAAAAAGACCTAATTTGAGATGTAATTTTGATTTAAGTGACTGATCAAGCAATGTTATGTAAGCACTATGCAAAATAAATGATATTTTTAGATATTTTAGATTTTAAAGAATGCAAAATGCAAACCTAAAACCCTAAATGAAATACAAATTAATGCAATGTAAAGTAATGCAAATTCTAGATCTAGGGTTTGAATGGACTCCAAATTCAGAAAGTTTATAGTGCAAGAATGTTAGGTTCACCAAAATGAAACATAGGAAAATGGATATAGGTTGTAAAAAAGGGTTCACCACGATGATAAAAGCTATAGATGGACCTATTTTCCTTTATTTCATTAGGAAATGTGATCCACGCAAAGAATTGACTTGCAAACCTTAGGTGAGTCAACTCAATGAGAGAATCTATTGATTTCCTTATGATTGAGGACAGGGTATCGGCTTGAACAACACTTTTGGGAGAAAAACTAAAAATAGTAAATCAAGTCAATTATGCTCATTCAAACTTGAAACATCAATTTAAAGCTTAATACTAGTAGAAAGAAAAAAAATTTTGCAGATTTGAAAAGGGTTAAACACTGTGTACCAGTCACCAAAATGTAGTTTTGAGAGGAAAATTGGGACTCATTCGCCCATGGGCGACATGGGCGAATGAGTCTTTATGCAGGGGTTTCAACTAGGTTTAAGAAACCTCTAATGACAGTCTATAGCTTATGTTTGATCCGGGTTTTAGTGTTGAAAAGTCGGAAATAAATCTTGTAGGTGAGTTTTCATGGATTGACGATAACTTTGACAACTTTTCCAATTTTGCTCTTCAAGAGATCTTCAATCCTTCTTCAACCTAAGATCTACAATACAGACACAAGAGGGATTTTTTTTTTGGTGAATGGGGGTTTGCATTTTTCAAACCTCATTTTGGTAATTAAACCTTAAATTGAAATAATGAAACATGAAATGAATGATGAATGAACAGTGAAATGTTGAAATTTACCAAACCCTTGAATAAACCTTTGGAGGACTGAGCTTTTTATCTTGATCTTTCATGGAGTGGTTTCAGTGGATGTGGATCTTGATACTTGAATCTTGACTTAAATCTTTGAAACTTACATCACAATGTTAGCTCTAAAAACATGTATGATTGCAAGAGACTTTGATATGATGCTTGAGATCTTGATTGCTGCTATAGATGACTAATAAATCTACCCTTGAATGCCTTTGATCATAATATTTGCTCTATTTTTTCTCACTTTATTGCATCTTGAAAATTCTAGCTTCTTAAGGTTTTGAATTGATGAAATAACCTTATATTATGTATCCTTAATTTCCCGAAAATTAAATATTACAAGTCGAAATTGAAATTTGAATTCAGGGATATTAAAATACTACCAAAAACAAATTTTAAATTTAGGTTAAAAGTCCTAGGGAGGACCCATTCGCCCATGGGCGAATGGGTCCGAGGTCCCTATTCCTGGAACAAATATTGCTCAAGGGAAAGTGTTATGTGTTGGCATTAATTGTTGTTGGGTTTCCCCTTCAAAAAATGTAATTTATTAGGCTTGTAGATGTAAAATAGGGATTATTAAGGCATAATTAGGTCCAATTTAATTGAGGGAACCCAAAGAAATTGTGAAAATGTAAAGCAGTACATTTTCCTACAGTGCAATTTTATTGGCATAACGAATCCTCCGTGTCTCTTTTCAATGCCAACCTTTTCGTTGCAAATTGATAATTTTCTTAAACCCTTAAAAATTCAAGAGTTTTAGCCATTATGTTCATTCTTTTCATGTGAATGATAATGTCTTTTCCTTCTACTATGAGCTCCAACCCATGTCCTCTCCTTCAAGGGTAACCTCTATAATTCCAACTTGATATCATCAAGTGCTCTTAGGTAACTTGAATCCCTATTTCTAGTGTGCTATTCAATCATTGATTTAGGCCTTTCCATTTTATAACCATGATCATTTTCCTACACCTCTTGCTACCTTCGCTTTTTTTTGCATTATTTCCTTCTCTTCAATATGGTTAAGTATTTATCTAAGTATATTTGTGTATATATAATAAAAAATATTTTCTTTAGTATCATACTTTTATCTTTTATACTTCTCATGATAACTCTTACATCCTCTACTCTCCTCCTATCTTCTTCACAACCCTACTTGCTTGAAAAATAAATGATGTCCATTATAGTTGGGTTTTAAGGAAGTATCTTGTTACCTTGTTGGTGTCCTCTTTCCAAAATAGTCCTTCACACCTTTAATAATTTTATTTACATCCCTATCATGTATGCCATTTTCTTCCCTTATTTGCATCCTATTTTTTTCTATACGAGTTTCCTTGTCGTGTCTAATGGACCCTTTACTACTTGTACCCAAGTCCTGGCCTCCTTAATCCAGTCTCTAAATTGATTTTCTTTTATATTCAAGATTGTGATTATATACTAGATCTCTTAATTCATAATAAATCATATCAATTTGGTATTTTTATAATTGTCTTCAATTGGTATAGATCTTGTTTTATCATGATTGACTCTTATTTCATTTTTTTCTATCATATTTTACAAATTTTTGACTTGTTCCTTTAGTAGTTTTTTCTTTTTTATAAGTTTCTAGATGGATTAAATGTCTTCTATTGTACTCATGTTGTCTATTTACTTCTAAAGTCTCAAGTCTCATTTTCATGATCATTAACTCTTTGACATATAGTTTTGTTGACCACATTAGTGGTGTTGACGAGAGGCTATATAGACCCTTGTTTCATTGTCTATCTTCATCCCTTTCTCCTCTACTTGTTAAGTATATCTTGACCTAATTTTTCTTTGTCTCTATTCCACCTTAGATAAGTTTGTTCATTTTTTCATTTCCCTTATATATTTTTTTAATAAAGGGGTACAAATTTTATTGAAATTTAGACGAGAGCATTACATCAAGGCAAAGGGCTTAGGCCCCAGGAAACCAAAAGAAAAAATAAACCAAAGCAAGAACCAACATCAGTCATCACCAATCTCGTCACCATCCTCCATGATAATCCATTCCAAATCATGGCAGAGTTCCTGGGAAATCTTCTCCCACCCATCAATCTTCCAACCATCGAGATGCTCTGAAGCCCATTTCGCCAAGCAATCTGCTACCCTATTCCACTCCCTTGGAATATGGACAAAAGACACCACCTCCATCAAGGAACTAATCTACATAATCTATTGCACCATCCTAGCCACCTACCAATTGACATCAACCACCTTCCGAGCATTAAGAAAATTAACCAAAACCTGTGAGTCAAACTCATAAATATCCTTTCTCCATCCCAAAGTATAGGCCCTTTCAAGAGTGGAGAGGATCGCCAGACCTTCCATAAGGTTGATAGTCTGCATCCCTTCATAAGCAGAGAAGAAGAAAACCACCATTCCCGAAGAATCCCTACCAACTCCACCAATTCCAGTAGGTCTGAGATTTCCCCTTGAGGAACCATCAGTATTAATCTTCAAAACTCCAACAAGAGGGGGAAGCCATTTACCCACTCTCATGACTTTCTTTTTCACTCGCCTTCCCCTTTTGACACAAGTTGAGGCCAAAGATATCTCTGGAAGTCCCAGTCTCTCCACCTTCTCAGAATCCTCTTTCTCCAAGAGAAACACTACCTCACCCTTCACTTCCACTATCTCTCGAACCATTCCCATAATTCTCTACCAAATCTACTAAATAGCCATCTTTTCACCTCAAAAAATTCTATGATTCCTCTCCAGCCAAATCTACTAGAGAATGAAGGTAGGCCCAACATACCACACACCTTGTAAGAAGGGTGCCATAGTTGGAGGTCTACCCAGACTACTCCAAAAATCCACTAGGGAGGAAGCATGAACATAAGGACTTTTCCAAACTTCCCACCAAAAATGCCAAATCCTTAATGCAAAGGATCATCGAAAAAAAAATTGAGTGGAATCCTCCTCCCCAGTCCCACATAAAACACACATGGATGGGCCCTGAAATCCCCTCTTCTAAATATTGTCCCAAGTTAAGCACTTGTTCCAAGCCAAATTTCAGATGAAATAGTTACACTTTGTCCAAGAAAACTTATTCCAAACTTTCTTCCACCATTGAACCTCCACCTCGTCCAACTTGTGAGATAATAGCACTTGATAACCAGAGGCAACAGTATAAACACCCTTAGGGCTATGAGACCAAGATAAGACATCTCCATCGAGGAGGGAGCTACAAATCTTCCTAGAAAGGATGCTTTGTAACTCTGCACACTCCTCCTCCATACCAACCACATGCCACTCCTTAGGATTCTTCCACCTAGCCACCATCAACTGACCATGAGAGGACACAGACTTAAAGTCACTCACCCTATCCCAACCAACCTCAATGAATCTTTGACAAAGAGGCAACAAGTTAGGAAACTGAAAAACAATAGGAGGAAAAACATCCCAAGAATCATACCAAAAGTGGGCCTCCAATCCACTTTTGCAAATCCAAAATAGGCCATCCTTGACGAGAGCAACCCCTTTCTTGAGCGTACCCCAAATCACCAAACCTTTCCCCACTAGGGGATAGTGAGGAATATCCATCTGAGGGATCCCCGAGAAATATTTATGGGATAAAATCCTAGCCCAGGTCTGATCCTGCTCCACACACCACCTCCACTACAGTTTATCAGTAAGCACCACCCCAGATAAAGAGGATTGCCTTGATCCAAGACCACCACATTGTTTCAGGCTAAAAAAAAGCTCCCATCTTACCAAACTCCATTTGGAGGACAATAAATTACCTGCCCATAAAAATTGTCTAACTAAAGCATCTAACTCTTGAACAAATCCAACCGAGGCCACCTAGAGCATGCATCTGTAAATGGGAGAGCCTAAACCACAAAATTGATCAGATGGACCCAACTGACAAAGGAAAACCATCTATGGGTCCTGTTATCACAGAGATTTGCACCCGCATGCAAAGCTGTGCAATCCCGTGTAACATTGGATTACTTTCAGAATGTGGGTACCCTATTTGAAAGTAAACCTTCGGATTCTAGGCCGACTTCCTATATGGTTTTCTGATTATGGACTTAAAAAATTGCTTGGAAAAGGGAAAAGGTTGAAATAAATGCATAAATTGGACCTAAAGATGAATGGTGAAACACCTAAATATAAATGATGAGCAAACTGATTCACAACTATTAATCATAAAATTTGTTTTCACAACTCAAGTTGGGAAATCAAATCACATAAGTATTTCATAAAAAGGCCCGATCATCTATCCTCTATGAAGGAAATGGTATTTTCACAACCTTAAGGACATTTAAACGAGTTGCACAACCTATGACCCATGACTTAAAAACTGATTTCGTGTACATGCATCTATGAATGACACAAAATTAAAGGTTTTGATATTAAAACTCATTAAATTTGAATTCACATCATTCATAACATACAAGACACCTAAGAATGAGAAGAATACCACTTGATTTTAATAAAGATAGAAGGAAAGCTCTGCAAGTAACAATATATTATAACCTGTAAAAAGCTGCTAAGTATATTAAAATCTGTAAAATGAGTTACAAGGCAAGTCTCTTCTTTGTAAAAATTGCAAAGGTAAAAGAAGCAAGAACTAGAGGAAAAAGACTAAATTTTTCCAATATATACAATAAGGCATGCATAAAGCAGCCAAAATGGAACTGAATGAGAATTGAAGTGAAAAACTGCATCTCCAATGTGAAATTTGAGCAGAAGAGAAAACCCTGATAAAAATAGCCCAAAACTGAAGTAAACTGCACTCTATGCCTAGAAATCTCCACCTCTCCATGCACCAAACCAAAATACCTCGTGAACTAATGTAGAATTGAAGGAGAAGCCTCAATACTTGCATGACTGAAAACTGAAGTTCTACTTTGTGCATGAGCAATTTTTTTTTAGTATTTTCAATATTTATCTCCTCCACGCATAATCTATTTTAAGCACATTACATGCATCATTGACTTGAAGTCACGCAAACTCCATCTTCATGCCTTTGTTGATTTTGCGTGACTGGGGGTAACTTGATATTTTATGTTTGTGCCTTAAAATAGTTAAATTAATCAAATGACTTATAACTTATCATTTAATTAATTAACTTTACATTGTATAGGCAAACATAAACATTAGAGGTGAATAAAAATAACAACCCCACCCAATACCTAACACTATGCAAATAGTAAATATTAAAGTGATCATAAAATAAATGACTCTTTGAAAAACTTCGAATTCTCACTTTAATATTCAATGACATTCTTAGAAGACTAGAAGTCTTCAAAGGGCCCCTCCATGCATAGTTTTCGGCTTCATGCAATTCATAGTTAGGTATTTGACATTGCAAAGTCAATACCATGGACAATATGATGAAGTGATTATAATTTTAAAAACTTAGTCAAAAATCCACTCCACTTGAATTATGGATTTCAACCAAAAGCCATCAAAACCCTAAACTAATCTTCATTTTCACTTTGCTTGTTCGAGAAGCTTCAAGAGTGAGCTCTATCAATTGGCCGCCATGTTGTTGGGGTTTTCTTTTATACGATCCATTTCCTTGTTGTATGTAAATATTTTTTATGGAGAAATGCTCAGGAAAATGCAAGGTAAGTTGTTGTCAAACATCAAATTGGACATTTCTAGGTCGTGACTTTATTTTTCTTTCCTGATACATCTTCTCTATCTATTATCCATATTGATGCTCCTTGATCTTCTTGGTCGCCACTGAGTGAGCCCAACCCTTGCTTTAGAAGCTTTGTGAGAGCTTGGCCTCGACAAGCTATTCTTCTACAAGCATACAATGGTGAGTTTACTTCTTCCTTTATATTTTTTGTCAAATGTTTTCTTCAAAAATCTTATCTTTGTGAAAGAATGATTGCTATTTTGACAAAAAACAAGCAATTTGTATAGGTCGTGCCATGTGTATTCTTGATAATGAATCTTCACAAAGAAACTTGCATTATATTCATTTCTTGCTCTAATTTTTAGGTTTTGATGACAAACTTTAATGATTTCTCTGAACTTGGTGAATATTTGTGAACAAAAACCCTCCTCCAGGCCATGACCATTCTATGCTCGATCTGGGTATTTAAAAAGCACTGTATTTTCATTATTCTTGTGTTTGAACTCAAAATTTGTCCAACCCATAATAGCATCTCATGGCTTTTTTTGTATTTTTGATAAAACCCTCATGTGGGTAAATTGTGCCAAGAAGAAAACTGCATTTTCAAACTGAAACCCTCTTGGGTGCTCTGTATTCTAAAAGAAATCTTCATTCTTGTGTTTTTTGACAAAAGCCCCATGTGGGTAAATTGTAACTCTACATCTTTAGTCAAAAACAACATATGGGTATTTTGTATTTTAAAAGAAAGAATGCATTTTTAGTTGAAATCAGTTACTGGTGCTTATTCACTCAAGATTATAAATGATTTTCAGAAAGTCTTCCATTCCTTTACTTATAGATTTGAACTCTCTTCTGTAGCAGCATTGATGCTCTTGCCAGATTTAGCTCCTCCATGATGCTAGTTCAAAGGCCATGAAAATGAAACATTCCTCACTATAGTCATCTTCCCCTTGCATTAAGGTCACTGTGACTTACCATTTCAAGGTGCTTGACTGTCCTATAAACTCAAAGTAAGCTTGAAAGGAGGACACTTCAATCATAAAATGATTGTCCACTTTATCTAAACTACCATTTACAATCCTGCTTTTAAGATCTGAGCAAAAGATGAAACATATCTCCACAATGCCAAACATATGAAAGACCTCTCCAATATCTAGACCTTTTGTGCTTTACAAACATCAAAATGGAGGTGCATAAGAATAGGGCTCTATTGACATGACTTTCACAAACTTCTCATCGATGAACCTTGCATATGATTCTAATCTTTTTTTTCTTAATGTCTACGTATATCTTCCTTATGCATTGTTCTAGGTTTGATACCATTTAAAGTGGATTGCCCTTCATTATGAAATCACTGTCCTTATCTTCGTTGACTGTTCTATTGAAAATTCAAAATGAATGTTGAACTATGTTATTGATTAAAACAAATCTCATGATTGTGACTATCTTTTATTGTGAAGTCAAAGCTCAAACATAGTTCTTTCCTTTTTGTGACTGTTTTTTGCAATTGGAAACTGTTACTCTTGCAAACATTTCTTTATGAGTTGGGCTCAACCCTCGTGGGAGCCACATTTTCCACCACTCATAACACCATCTATCAGTTAAAAATAATCCTGATTATACCTGTTCCTGCACAGTGAACAAACATGTTAAATAAAATAAATGAAATTTCTTTTGATGATTTGCCTTGGATGTCATGAATCTTGAATGCTCAACTGCTTCTCTTGATTAGATCTAAGGTATCAATTATTTGTTTGATTAGATATGGATAAGGTTAAATGTGGAACCCCGAGCTCTAACAACCTTTCTTATACCCCTACAGGTTTCACTCTCGAGCTTCAAGTAGATGGACGACTCAAAAATGCTAAAAGAAACTCTAGCAATAGGATTCGTCATTCACCAGGAAATGATGAGTTCCATGTTTAATTTCATGCATTTCTCTTTTTGATTTTATTTGCTATCTTATGTCTGATAAGATATAGTTACTCCCACGACTTGTGTGGTACCTTGTGTTTTTACATTATGAATAAAAGCAAACTATGCAATTTCATGATATTATTTTGAAATGTTCTTGCATAATATAACTAAAATTCACCTTGTAAACAGTCGTTGCACAATAATGAGTACTTAGCATAAAATTTTGAATATCTTATTTACCTTTTGGCTTGAATTTGCAATTCAACTCTACCTGTTTTGAGTTGTAGCTAAAAATAGGTAACATGTCCTATGGTTAACCTTTTCCTGAAACTTATCCAAAATATTCTGCCATGATTCCCTGGGCAACCTTTTGACAGAGATAGGAATACCAAGATATGTCAGAGGAAGGGACCTAATCTGAAATCTCAAGATATTGGGAATCCTCCTTTGGATAGAATCAGGAGTATGGAAGAAGAAGATGGAGGATTTATCTTCATTAATCAATTGACTCGAAGCAATCAGATAAATGTTCAACACCACACGTAAGTTTGTAGCCTCCCTAATTGTAGCCATACCCATGCAGTATCATCAACAAACTGCAAATGAGATTGAGGGGGAATATTACCTCCCAACACCGCCCTTGAATGAGACCCATCTCAACATGCCTTCTCAACAACTGGCCCAGGTCCTCAACAAGAAGCAAAAACAAATACAGAGATAATGGGTTGCCTTGAAGCAGTCCTCGAGAGGCACCAAAAAGCTCTCAGGGCTCACCATTAATTAAAACAGAGAAGGATACCAAAGTAACACAACTCATGACCCATTGAATCCACTCATCCCCAAAACCAAAAGCATTGATAATCTTTCGAAGGAAATACCATTGAACTCTGTCATATGCCTTAGCCATATCCAACTTGATGAACATTGCCTTATTATTGGAATTGTCCATAGAGTGAATGGTTTCTGAAGCTATAACCACACCATCCAAAATTTGTCTAGCCACCACAAAACCACTCTGCTCCTCAGAGATCAACACTTTAAGCCTATCTGCAATTGCTTTAGAGATGATTTTGTAAATCACATTACAAAGAGAAATGGGTCTAAATTGGCTTAACCTATTTGCCCCATCACATTTGGGGATGAGGGCTAGGAAGGTATAATTCAAAGCCTGCAACATTTGCTTATTCTTCTAGGACTCCTGGACAACCGCCAATAATTCCAACTTGATAATATCCCAAAATTCTTGAAAGAACTCCACCGGAAAGCTATCAGGGCCAGGAGATTTCCCTTTCTTCATCTGGAAGACCGTCCCCTCAAGCTCTTTAATCAAGATATCACCCATAAGGTACTCATTCATCTCCATAGTAACCAAAGGAAGGATGCAAGATAGAACTTGAGCCTCCTCATCAGGAACCCCCTGAGAATCCTCCCTGAATAAGAAACCAAAATACTGCATAGTTTCACATGAAATATCCTTAAAAGAGGAAAGAAGCTCACCAGTGTCATTCACCATAACAGAAATTGAGTTCCCATGTCACCTGGCTTTGACCAAATTGAAGAAGAAGGTTGTATTTTTATCTCCCTCTTGAAGCCATTCAATCCGTTCCTTCTGTTTCCAATAAACTTCCTCTCACAATTTATACTCCTCCAACACTTTCAATGCCCTGGCCTCCTCCTGAAGTAAGTTAACAGTCAATCTATCCTCCTTGATCATCCTCATAATGCTATCTAGCTCAGCCTAGGCAACAACCTTCACATGGAAAATGTTCCCAAAGCACTTCCTTTTCCAACACTTAAGCTGATACTTTACAAATTGGAGAAGTTCAGCAAAAGTAAACATTATCGCGCCATAAGCAGGTCTACCATTTCTCCACTATTCGACCAAATAGTCATGAAGAGAGGGATCACGTAGCTGCATAATCTGGAACTTAAAAGGGGGTGACCGAGGCACACGAACTAGATAAAAAACAAGCTTGATAGGCCAATGATCGAACCCCCTCCAATCCAAAATTTCAGAGCTAGAAGACCACAATCCACCAACCTAATAACAGGAAACCAAAAAAATGGTCAAATCTTTTGGAAATGCAGTTATCCCCAATCCTTCAATTGCTCCAATTGAAATGACCATTATTAGGCTTAACATCAACAAGATTCAAAGCAAAAGTGTTATCCTGAAGAAGCAACACAAAAGGCTCCAATCTTGCAATACCACCCCACTTCTCAGCCAACTCAGAAATAGCATTAAAACTGTTAGTGTTTCTTAGATCATATTGAATAATGAAAGCATTTAAAAGAATTGCAACACATAAGACAATGAACACACAAAGATACCCTGGGAAAACCCTCCTCTTGAGGGAGAAAAACCCAGCAAATGAATCTCTTCTATAATGAATTTACAATGACAAAATGACCTTGTATTTATACAACACAAGGCGCCTCTTCACTTAGGTCGGCCTCTTTAGAGAAACATAATAAAATGTAAAATACAAATGAGGTCGACCCAAACAATAATAGATAAATGCGAATCAATAGGGTCGACCCTTTATTCTTTTATGTTTATTGTTTGATATAAATTAAATAGCCGAATGGCTATACATTTAATTTGCTTTCTTCTTGGAATTCGTGCGATGAAGTGCAAACCATAGATGTTATAATATCAACACTCCCTCTCAGCTAGGGATGAACTTCCACCTGCACAAGACACATCATATCATAATGAAAAACAGAGAATATCACCTCATCGTGATATCAACCATTGTGGCTACCTCCACAAATGGTAAGAACAAATGCTCATCACTTAATGTGATGTTGTCACCTCAATGTGACTTTCACCATGGCTCTCCTAGAGGGTGATACACAAGCATAGATAAATCATCACAGATTCCCTCACGTGATGCTGTCATGGAGTCACACACATGACATCCACCATGGCTCTCCCAGAGGGTGGAAATAAGGGCTTTCACCTCAAATCTCTTAATAGAGAAATGCATTATCAAGGGCTTGCACCTCAACTCTCTCTCAATAGAGAATTGCATTATCAAGGGCTTTCACCTCAACTCTCTCTCAATAGAGAATTGCATTATCAAATAAGGATCACTGATACTGAGACTCTTTCTCAGTTAAGGCTGCATTCTCCACCATACCAAGTTTCTCTCGGAAGTACACAAACTTAATCCTAGCGAGAGGCTTGGTGAGAATGTCTGTTGTTTGCTCTTCAGTGCTGATATACCTCAATTGTATAGCTTTCCTTTGTACCATATCTCTAATATAGTGGTACTTGATCTCAACATGTTTTGTTCTGTCATGAAACATGGGATTGACAGAAAGCTTTACACAGCTTTGATTATCATAGTGTATAATAGTAGGCTCCATTGATTGTCCAAACAATCGTGCAAGGAGCTTACGAAGCCACATTGCCTCACGATCTGCCACACAAGCTGCTATATATTCTGCCTCAGTTGTACTCAAGGCCACTGAAGACTGTTTCCTGCTACACCAAGAAATCATACCAGTCCCCAAACTGAAGCAACAACTAGAGGTACTCTTCCGATCTGAGACACATCCTACCCAATCAAAATCAGTAAAACCATGCAGCTCTAAATCCACACCTGAAGAATATCTCAACCCATATCCAATTATGCCACATAAGTATCTCAGGATATGTTTAGCTGCTACAAGATGTATTTGTCTTGGTTCACACATAAACTGGCTAAGTGCACTCACTGCATAGCAGATGTCAGGTCTAGTGTTAACTAGATATATCAATGAACCAATCAACTGTCTATACATCGTAGAATCCACTGGTTCTAAACCAGCTACAGCCTCTTTCAACTTATCTAGATTAGTCTCCATGGATGTAGACATAGGTTTGCAGTCAATCATACCAAACCTTTTGAGAATGTCGACAATATACTTGCCTTGACTTAGAATCATCTCATCTGACTTTTTCCAAACTTCTAAGCGAAGAAAGTAATGCATGAGACCTAGATTCTTCATCTCAAACTCTGAAGCTAATTCCTTCTTGCATTTTAGAATTAGATGTTCTTCACCAGTGATAATCAGATCATCAACATATAAAATGAGAATCAAAGCCTCACCCTTTACTACCTTAAAGTAGAGGTTAGAATTTGCATCATTCTTTGAGAAGCCCAGGCTTGATAGATACTGATCAATCCTTTTGTACCAAGCACGAGGAGCTTGCTTAAGACCATACAAGGCCTTCTTCAACTTACAAACATGAGACTCCTTTCCATGTACCTCAAATCCTTCAGGTTGCTCAATGTAAACCTCTTCTTCTATTACACCATTTAGAAAAGCTATCTTTACATCCATCTGGTGAATCTTCCATCCTCTAGATGTAGCAATAGCAATGATGGTTCTGACAGACGTGTATCGAGCCACAGGAGCAAAATTTTCTTCATAGTCAACTCCCTCTTTTTGTGAGAACCCTCTAGCCACAAATCTTGCCTTATGCTTCTCAATGCTCCCATCAGCTGCATGCTTGATTTTGAAGAGCCACTTAGAAGACACCACATATTTGCCTTTGGGTCTAGGAACTATATCCCAAACATCGTTCTTAAGTATGGACTGGTATTCCTTAGACATGGCATCTTTCCATACTTGTTGACTAGAAGCTTCTTCAACATTTGAAAGCTCTGACTCAATAATCTGACTCATCAAGGCGACATAACTAGAGAACTTGTGAGGTCTCTTGCTTTCTCTGAAAGCTCCTCTTGGAGCTGCAAAATTTTCTGCTTCCTGCATTGTCCTACGAGCCCAAAGAGGTCTTTTCTTTCCAATCACAATATCTAGAGGCCCATCAGTAGGATCCAAGGGTTCAACTGGATCAACATCTTCTTTAGGTTCTGGAGCTTCCTTCAGGTTCTCTGGAATATGGTCAACTTCCATATCTTGAGGAGGTTCTTCTTCATCAATCTCCATAGGAGTGCCCTTGGACCTTTTGAAAGCAACATCTTCCTCAAATGTGACATCTCTACTAATATCAATAGACTTTTGTCCTGGTATGTATATCCTGTAAGCTTTTGATGTCTCACTGTAACCTACAAGAATTCCTTTCTTCCCAGAAGGTTCTAGCTTTGTTCTCTTTTCCTTTGGAATATGAATATAGACTGGACAGCCAAAGATCCTCAAATGACTAACTTCAGGTTTCACACTTGAGAATGCTTCTTCAGGAGTTTTATTCTCTAAGATCCTGTGCGGACTCTTGTTTTGAACATAGACGATTGTCCTCGATGCTTCCGCCCAAAGAGAGATTTGTAGGTCTTGATCATGGATCATAGCTTTCATTGTTTCCATAATAGACCTATTCTTTCTTTCAACAATACCATTTTGTTGTGGATTATAGGGAACATTGAACTCCCTCTTAATCCCTGCTTCAATACAAAAATCTCGAAATGTTCCAGAGGTGTATTCTCCACCATTATCGAATCTCAATACCTTGATCCTTTTCCCAGACAGGTTTTCAACCTGTGCCTTGAATTCTCTGAATCTTTCTAATACTTCTTTAGATTCTTTAGATCTTAAGAAATAAATCCAAGTCTTTCTAGAGTAATCATAAATAAAAATAATATAATACAAGAAACCACTAGATGATGCAATAGACATTGGACCACACAAATCAAAATGAATAAGATCAAGAATACATTTAGATCTACTTTCACTAGTATGAAACGTACCTTTTGTGTTCTTGCCTAGGGCGCATCCCTTGCATGTACCTTCATGTTCTTGATTGAATTTTGGAAGACCAATGACCATCTTCTCCATGATAGGTAGAGCACGAAAGTGAATGTGAGCCAATCTTCGATGCCAAAGATCACACACGCTGGAGCTGTCATGCATAAGCGCTTGAAGAGGACGAGTGCATAGCCTGTAAAGACATTCATGTCTAACTCCAATCACTTGAGCAGTTTTGAAGTTGGAGTTCTTTGCCCATATAAGAACTTTGCCTTTGGAGAAGGCAACTTGATAACCCTTGTCTTCCAATGTTGAAATTGAGACAAGGTTCCTCTTTATCCTTGGAACGAACAGTACATCATTCAACTCTAATGAAATCCCGGAATCCAAGTGAAGAGTGGAGTTTCCAATTCCTTTTATAGAATATCTAGCATCGTCTCCAATAACAACTTGATCACTAGAGTTGTTCTCCACTAAATTTGAAAGGTGACCCCTGAAACCGATGATGTGCCTAGAAGCACCACTATCAATCAGCCAAGTGTTGGTGTCAGTAGAAACATTGCTTGACAAGGCTGAATAGAACAGATAATCACTGGAGTCCTTCTGTGGAGCGACTTCTTCAACATCTGCAGTGGCAACTTGATGCTTAGGTCTTTGAGGACAATCCTTCGCAAAATGACCATACTTATCACAACAAAAACATTGAATCTTGGACATGTCTCGTTTCCTTTTGAAGTCAGGAGCACCATCATTTCCATTTTCTTGATTCCTCTTGAAGAATCCTTTCTTAAAGCCTTTTCCTTTGTTCGATGAATGAGAGGCAAGAACTTGTATTTCTTCATTCTTTGAACTTTGACCAATTCCCCTTGCCGTTAATCTCGACTCCTCTTGAATGCAGTCAATCCTCAATCGATCAAACTTGGGAAGTTTAGATCTAGCACTGATTCCTCGAATGAACGCCTCCCATGAAAGTGGAAGACCATTGAGAGCAAGCATAGTTAGGTCTTTGTCGTCAATCATGTGAAAAATAGTGGAGAGTTGATCTCTTATCTCTGAAATCCTCATGAAGTATGTGATAACAGATTCTCCTTTCACCATTTTCACATGATGAAGTTGTTGCTTCAGTGCAAGAGCTCGATTAGTGTTGTTGATTTTGTACATCTCTTCCAAGGTTGCAAACATCTCTCTTGCTTTATCCAACTTGAAGACAATTGGTACAACATGATCCTTGACGGAATCAACCAACACTTTCTTTGCCCTACTGTCTTTCTTCCTCCACTACAATTTCTCTTCTTCCTCCTTAGGTTCAGGAACTTTTGATTTCACAAACTCAGCCAAATCATTCTCTTCCAATGTGAGCATGATCCTGAACCTCCATGATGTGTAGTTCAAAATCCCTTCGAGTCTATCCTTGATTTTCAGACCATTCACCACCTTGAATTTGAGAAAATAAGAGATAGACTGAAAAAGAATAAAGTGAGTGTTGCACACTAAAGCTGATCACGATCTTTTTCACACCCGCTCTGATACCATGTTAGTGTTTCTTAGATCATATTTAATAATGAAAGCACTTAAAAGAATTGCAACACATAAGACAATGAACACACAAAGATACCCTGGGAAAACCCTCCTCTTGAGGGAGAAAAACCCAGCAAATGAATCTCTTCTATAATATAGAACAATGGCAGAAATTTGCTTACAACTCAGGCCCAACAATGGCCAATAATGAATGTAACGAGGTCACACCTCTCCTAGATGCACAAGATACAAATGAATATATTCTTCCTTGAAATCGGATTGCTGCTAAGAAGTGCGAATTCTGCTCTTGAAGAATAATGCGAACTTGCTTGAAATCGAATGAATTTACAATGATAAAATGACCTTGTATTTATACAACACAAGGCGCCTCTTCACTTAGGTCGACCTCTTTAGAGAAACATAATAAAAGGTAAAATACAAATGAGGTCAGCCGAAACAATAATAGATAAATGCAAATCAATAGGGTCGGCCCTTTATACTTTTATGTTTATTGTTTGATATAAATTAAATAGCTGAATGGCTATACATTTAATTTGGTTTCTTCTTGGAATTCGTGCGATGAAGTGCAGACCATAGCTGCTATAGCATCAACAAAAATCACTAGCCATAATCCATGGATGCAAAGGCACCATACTCCAGACAAATCGAATATGGGCCCACAAAATTTTCTTACCCAGAAACTCAATAGGCGCATAGACATTAGAGAGGAGGATAGACTCCCTAGTCTCAAAACAAGAAGCAATCATAGAGATAGAAGACTTGTTGGAAATCCACCAAAGAGGATGAATCTTTTAAGGATTCCAAAGGCAAGCCACTCCACTTGCAAACCCCTCTGCACCAATGCACTGGAACTCATCGCTTCCCCACAACTTAGGAGATAAACCAAGCATGCCTTCCACAGATAACTTAGTCTCTTGTAGGAACAAAACATCGAGAGATTGACTTCTAACCAGCTCACAAACAAATTTTGGTCGAGGGCTGTTGTTCAAGCCCCTTACATTCCATGATAGAATAATCATTTCAAAGAGCTTGAGAAGTGTGAATCAAGAGTCTTAACCGACCCTGACTCCACCAGAGTTTCCCTAGCTAACTTAATCTTTTCCATATCCTATTTTCTGCCAAGCTTTGAAGATTTCTCCCCCATCCCTTTTTTGAGATCCTTTTGATGGAGACCCAAAGGAGAAGGAGAAGACTTGCTATTCTTTCATGTATATGTTCCTGCATGCAAAGCCAAAATAGGACTGTCTCCCCCACTCTTCTTCATTTCCACTATAGGAACCGACTCCACCTGGACTTCCATTTGAAGGTCGGTATTCATTTGCAAAGCTCCAATGTCTTGTGTACCTTGAGAGCAGCCCCAGAAAGAAGACTCTCCTGCCCAGGACTCACAATACTCTAGTCCAAATTAACCAAGCCCGGGTTCACTTCCTGCTGGCCAAGATCATCCAAAACCTTGAATCTGTTAAAAGAGTCTTCATCTTGTCTTTCCTTCAATGTCCTCTTTTGACCCCGGTTTCTATTACGGTTCTTAACAGGGGCCAAGCCATCTGAACCAACCCCATCTCCAAGGATGGGATCCTTTCCCTTATCCTCCCTGGGTGGGTTGCAAGGAGTTTGAGAAAGCAAAGGCTCCACAAGCCTAGCCCTTGGACATCTCCGTTGTAAGTGACCATATTCATGGCAAAGACGACATCCTAATGGAAGAGTTTCATAGTCCAACGACTACACTTGGGAATGAAGACCCACAAACATATCCACATAATATGGTAATGGCTTACTTAAATCAACTTCCACATGAATACGAGCAAAAGTTACCACCTTTTTAAATTGAGTCTGCTGTGAAGAACCAACCGGCTTCCCAAGCATCAACCCCAACAAATGCAAAACATCATCTTGCCAAAATTCCACTGGAAACTGCGGAAGCCAAACCCACATCAGGACCCGATTTGGAAGCTCCTCAACAGGGTTAAAACCAACATGCCATGGTTTAATAAATAAATCAACCTGGTTAAGGAAATAGGGCCCCCCTTCAAAAACCTTATTACGATCTGCCATGCA
This sequence comes from Sequoiadendron giganteum, assembly GCA_007115665.2. Taxonomy (NCBI): domain Eukaryota; kingdom Viridiplantae; phylum Streptophyta; class Pinopsida; order Cupressales; family Cupressaceae; genus Sequoiadendron; species Sequoiadendron giganteum. The sequence goes on from CM021106.1 coordinate 504,274,718, forward strand.
ATCAAAGGTAACCATGAAGTAATTATTTGCTAGGAGCTTTATATCCATCTCACCCTTCAGCATCCAAGTCCGTCGGGCCCAAGACTCGAGAAAATTGCATTGATATCTGCATGCCCAAAAACTTGCAATAAAAAGAGTGCCTCGAATAATATCAATATCCTCTGTGACCATCTCCAAAGGAACGACCAGTTTCAGCCTCTACTTGCAATGTTCCAAACACCCATTGATTTTTGTGATCCATGCCCCACTAGACGAGTCCACTCTATCAAGCCCAGGTTCCGATAAATACAGATTATTATTGAAAACCTTTGAAACATGAGGAGGAGATTTCGCACCAATCATTGATCGAAAATCCATTTTGGGGCTAACACCCAAAGTCTCTCTAGGCGACATTATTCCAAACCCCAACCCACAAAGGGCATGCAAGCTCCCGAGATAATAAAAAAGATTCCAAAACCAGGGTTTCAAATGCCCCAACCAATGCTCACCACTAAACGCTAGTTGAGCACTGAGGATGCACCTTTGATAAGAGGCTGTGCAAGGAGGAATAAATAGGCACAAAGGCCTGCTCCACACCAAACACCTGCGGTTCCCAACAACGCCCTACCCACTGCTCAATGCCGAGAAATCATCCCCACGCGCTAAGCAAAGGTGAACTGAAGCAATGCTAAAGGAAAAAAATGCCACCCATCACCTCAAACGCATACACAAACCCCCCTCTCAATGCAGGATCAAGCAGAAAGCAGGAAAATAGCTAGGGCACGGTCGCCCTAGCTCGACATGCAAAGCTGTCAAATGCCATCCACCCCATCTTTGTCTTCATTTCCATTATATTGTTCTTGTATTATTTGTGCTTTTTTTGTTGGGAAAAATGTTGTTGTACACCTTGCACAAGAAACAATTTATTTTAATCATGTAAAATAAACATTTATTTATGGTGCATCTTTGGAGATGTGTTTAAACATGTTAAATATTTATTGGAGTGTTTGGTGAGTTGTTGATTTACAAATTGTTAGTTTTCATAGGGGATCCTCAATTGAGAGGATGGTTTGGCATAGTACCATGGTGGACTCTTCATCACGTGTTTGAGTATTAGCATGATACAAATTGTATTGGGATCATGATACATTCCTTGGAGCATGTTATCTTCCAGGAGGAAATGTTAGATCATGATGTCATGATGTGTTCCTAATTTTGTAGTTGAATCTGTAATAGTGATTTGGATAGTTCTCTTGGGGCTTAGTATATTTGGAATGTGCTTGGGAGCTTCATGATAGTGTGGTGTTACTTTTAAACTTTAACATCAATTGATTGGTTATAGGTGCTCATTGATACTTGGAGACTTGGGTGAAGCTAAAGTTCTCTTGGTTTCAAAGAAATTTATTAAGATAATTAATCTTTAAAGGTTTCAATTGGAATTCAAGGAGCTTTCACTTGGATATGGACATGAGTTCACGATGGACCTAAGAGAATATTTCTCTTAGAGAGAGTTAGTGATTTGTGTATCCTATAGGATAAATTTCATACCTCATTGTTGGTCTACTTGGTAAATAATCATCTCATAAGTATTCCCCACTTTACTTTTAGATATGTTGTGTTTTAAGTTTTGTCTTCTCACGGATATGGATCTTGAGGTATGCTTGTTATTTATAGAGGGTTAATTTGAGGAGTGCTTGGTATATTTATCTCCTTGTGCACATGAGTTTGATTTATGGTGTCATTTATGAGGATTTTAGGAGATGTTATTGTGCTTATTCTTGGTTATGAAATGGATTTGTTTGTTCTTCCTTGGTTTTAGAGAGGCTTAAATTCATGTTGGTTATATAAGATACATATGTTTTGTTTGATTTATGAGATTGAATGACTAGGTGTTGTTAAGGCTTTTAACTTAGGGTTTTAAAGGGGGTCTAACTTGGCACAACTTATCACTTTCAGGTGTTGATAGAAGGACATGATATGTGAGTTTATCTCTTTGTTGCATGAATACTTCTTTGAATTTCATGTTCACATGTTTGGTTGTGGTGAATTTAGAGAGTTATAGTGACTTGTTGTGAGCGATTATGCAATGGGTTTTTGTTGTATATGTGGATCATTGTGATTTTTCTTTGCTACTACATGTTTTTATTATTAGCCACCTCTTGGTTTGACTGTTGATTGGTAGAATTGGTAATGCCTTGATCTATTTTTAGATTTGACATTACCCATGAAATGGAAGTTCTTAGATGTGTGAGTTCTTCATTGAAATGTTTTATATAGGGAGCTTGTGATTGTGGTTTATGGGTTAGATATGTTGTTGGAATGAGTTTTATTGATGGTTTTTTGGATACCTTCAGAGGTATGGATGATTGGATGTGTTAGAATTTATTGTGGTTGCTATTTCTAGTCATGTGTTTTTTTTCCTTGGTAGTATCTTGGAGCCTTTGTTATCACTTGGATTTGATGCTTTTGTTCTTTAGATTTGTGCATCTTCACATTGGCCTATTTTTTTTCTTACACACATGGCATGTTTGAGGTCGAGAGGATCTTTTTCTTAAGATGGTGGTCACCTTAGATGTTATTGCAGGTATCTTGATGGAGCATGAGATCATGTTGGAGATTCATGTGGTTTCATGGATGGCTATGATGATTTGTTTCATTGATGGAACCTTAGATGTTATTGCAAGTATCTTTGGAGATGTGTTTAGCCACATTAAATATTTGTTTAGGTCCACTTGAAAAGTTGTATGGGACATTGGTTAAATATTTTATGTGTAGGTTGCACATTGGAAAAACTTGGTACCAAAAAGTAATTGTTTGGGTTAATGGTTTTGTGTTGTCATGGTTTAGCCATTATTGGCTTGTTCTTTTTTGTGAGTTTGATTCTATAAAAGAAAGCACATGTTTAGTAGTTAAGGTTGGTTGTCATTTGTATTGACCTTTCTTGAAGAGTACATATGTGAAGCATGCCTTGGGATGTTTGGTTGCATGGCTACCCATTATGCTTTGACAAAAGGAGGATGCATTGGAATAGCCTGATGTTTTAGAAGTATTCATGAAGAATCTATAAGTGTATTGTAATATTTTTCCTAAATAATACATTGAGCATTGATGATTTTAGAGGTTAGGTTTCCCCTTCATGAGGGTTTTCCTAAGGTATATTTTGTGTAATCTTGTGGTATATATTTGATATTTGTATTATGATTATATTGTAAGCTTTTATGCACTATTTTCTCTCTTAGGGTTATGTAGGAAATGGTTTGATCAACCCGATAGTTTCCTAACATTTGTGCTTGTTATATTGTAGTAGTGATTATTGGAGTGTTGTGAGCTATTTTTGGAAAAACAATTTTGTTTTTTGTTCCTTGTTTGTTTCAATATTTGGGCCTACCTATGTTTATAATTCTATTGTATTATTTTACATTCATATATACCAAGCTTTCCCCTCTATCTAAAATGCTAGTATGAGGGTATCTTAGCATGCACGACCCCCATGTGTTTGTTATTGTCCTTTTGCAAGCGTTCAAGTTAGGGCATGTTTAAGTAGTTGGGGGCCCCATTAGATGTTGAAAAGTGATGTTTAGTGGCTTTATTAACCCCCCTTATACATTATTCCTATCATTGATCTCTATACTTGTTTGCCCCTTGAGACGATTCCATTGTTCTCATTGTTGTTGCCTGTATGTTCTTTTGGCACTATCATTTTTGTATGTTCATTTGTATTTAAGGTGTCACTTTTTTCTATGACCTTACTTTTATCACTTGGGTCTACCTAATCTTCATTCATTTCTTATTGTTCTTTCATTGGTACTTAAATTTGTCTTGATGTGTTTTGACTTATTTTTAAACATTTTTAAGCATGCTTGATTTGTTTTGAGCTAGTTATAATATGTTTTTAAGTGGGCTTAACAAAACACATGTTCTTTACGTTTGGGCAATGCCTTTTAGCATACTAGATGCACATTTGACCATAATGATAAATAATTAAAATTATTTAAATAATACGTTGTCGAGTTTTAATTAATTATTATTTTGGTCAAATGTGCATCTAGTATGTTGGATAGACTATTGATGCAATGTCAATTGGTGCGATTTTTCTCTTGAAACCTTCATCCTAATCAAGCTCCTTTTGCTTGCTTTATGTCTCACTTTCTCAGTGTTAATGACAATATCTAGACATGGATGACTAATACCAAAATTTATGGTTGAATCATTTTATTTAACTATTTTTGTCATAAAATACAATCAAATTTTAAAAAATGTATCACATAAAAATGAAAAAATTGAAATCAATTTTTTTCTCTCTATATAACTTTTTTTTTTTTTTGTAAGTGTTGCCTAAGGGGACAACTCCCTTCATTGAACCAGGGATCCAATCCAGGCAACAGAGGACCTGGACCAGAACAATTTGTTTGTGGTAACCTGCTACGCCCCATCCACAGGCATTTTGCCTATCTAAGGCCTCTGCAACCACCAGAACTGCTCATGTGCCGACGACCTTAACCCGTGATCATCCAAAGCAATGTAAAGGTAGCGCCAACCATCAGTCTGTCAACATTTCCCGAGTGACCACCTCCGCCGGGCATCTAGGCAAAGACTTTCCATTGAAGGTCACCGATTTGGCATCCATATCAATACCCCAATTGGCAACAACATCAGCTGCGCAATTGGCTTCTCGATATACATGTTGTATTAAGAAGTATGCCAGAGACTCAATGTTTTGGAAAATTTCTGCCAGACCTCCTTTCATTTTCCAGTTAACCACCTTCTTCTTCCTCACCGCCTCGACACAAAGCATAGAGTTCCCTTCGATCTCTATCCAATTTAAGTTTTTCTCTAAACAAAGTCTGATCCCCATGGCAAGAGCTTCCATTTCAGCCATGTTATTCGTGGTCATCCCTAATTTGACCGCTCGAGCCCACAAGCATGATCCATCTTCATTTCGAATGACCACCCCTGCACCAGTTGGTCCCGAGTTGCCCCGGGCAGCCCCGCCAAAATTTAACTTTACTCACCCTGGTCGAGGAGTGATCCATCTTGCCAGCATCCTTGTCTTTGGCTCATTTGAAACTGTCATTGGTGGAGGACGGAGTGAGTCCCATTTCTTCTTTATTTCATTATCCCATGTGGTAAATACTGTTGACTGAGTAGCAGTGCATTTTGCGTTCACTAGTTCACAAATACTTTGTTCCACCTTCCGGATGAGGTCACCCAGAGCCATTTCTTGCTCATTGAAGACTCTCCTATTGCGTTCTTTCCATAAATGCCAAACCAACATTGATGGAGCAATCATCCACACTTCACTCCATAACCCACGACCCGATCTTACCTGCCACCCTGTTAAGAATTCTTTTAGATCTTGTTGTCTAGGAGCTTGCCATCCCAATGATTCCTGCAGCCAGTCCCAATATTTTACAGCATATGGGCAAGTGAGCAAAATGTGATCCACCCATTCCCCCTCTGCCCGACACAGAGGGCATCTAGATGGGCCCTGGAAACCAAATCTGGTTAACCTGTCGCTTGTTAATACTCTTTTGTGTAGGGGAGTCCATAGGAACGCCCCCTCTTTTGGGAGTAGTTTGGAGTTCCAGCACAATTTTGAAGGCCATACCCCTGATGTTCTTGTAGCACGCTGAATCTCATATCCCATCTTTACCGTGTACTCCCTAGATTTCGATCTGCACCAAATTATTTCATCTGCAACCTATGTTAATCTAACACGTCTTTTAGTCAATTCTTCCCATAGGATAGCTAAATCTTCGCTCAGGATAGACACAGCATTGAAGTCCACCCATTCCTCATGCACATCACCCTTTTCCCTATGTTGAGAAACATAGCATACCACCTTGTTTCCATATACTTCTATAGGTTGATTGATCCAATCTTTTGCTCTGAATTTTGCTGCCAATGGTTCACACCCGTTCCAAGAGTCATACCAGAAATCAGCAAGATGTCCATCACCTAGCCTCCAAGAGAGATGTTCAATTATTAGACGTCTGCTCTCCCAAATAAATTTCCACACAGCAGAACCGCCTGTCGAGTTTGCCAATGTCAAAATCCTCCTTGGCTCAAGATTGTCCAAATATTTTTTCCTAATTATTCTGCACCACAAATGCTCTGGATTCCTGAATAATTTCCAGCTTAATTTTGCCCCTAGGGCAAGGTTCAACAGTTCCATTCTTCTAAGGCCTTCTCCCCCATCATCCTTTTGACTACACGCAATCTCCCATCAAATTAAAGGGATTTTCTTGACCTCCCTAGCTCCCTCCCATAAAAATTTCTTCAGAAAGCTTTCCAATGTCACTAGTGTTTTATTCGGTAGTTTGAAGCATGACATAGAGTAAATGGGAACCGCTGCTAACACCGACCGTATCATCTGGATCCTCCCTGCAGAGGACAACCACTTAGTTTTCCATGATTCTGATTTGCTTCTACATTGATTTATCAGATCATTCCAAAGCTTTGATTTGCACGCTCCATGAAATAATGGGACACCAAGATGGTTTGCCGGAAGACAACCAATTGTGGATCCTAGCGCTTTTGCAATCCTTTTTTGCTTCGGCTTTTTTGTATTAAGAAGTAAATCTCTGATTTCTCCTTATTCAAAATTTGTCCCGAGGCACTAATGTACTTACACAATGCACCTTTTATGATCTCTGCCTCCTGCGTCGTAGCCTCCCCCATCAACATGGTGTCATCGGCAAATTGTGAGTGCGTGATGTTATCCATGTTCTCTGCCACCTGTATTCCCTTCCACCCCATGACATTCTTGAGATGGCTTATGTGACGGCCCAAGGCCTCTGCCATAGTAACAAATAAAAAGGGCGACAGAGGATCTCCCTGACGTAGCCCGTTTGAAGCACTGAAGAAGCCACACAAAGAACAATTCACAGAAATTGAGTAGCAAGGAGAAGAGATGCAAGTCCAAATCATTTCCCTCCACTCTTGAGCGAATCCGAACTGCTTCAAAACTTCCAGGAGAAAGGACCAATTCACACGATCGTACGCCTTACTCACATCCAACTTGATCAACATTGCACTTTGCCTTTCGTTTGTGATTGAGTGCACTGTTTCGGCGGTTGTTATTATACTGTCAATTATTTCTCATCCAGGAGTAAACCCATTTTGTTCTTCGCTTATGATCTTTCCCAACACCAACTTTAAGCGGGCAGCCATTGCTTTTGACAGAATTTTGTAAATTGAATTGCATGACGAGATCAAACGATAATCCGTGAAAGAGGAGCACTCAGATTTCTTGGGGATGAGTGCAATAACTGTGTTGTTTATATCTTTTACGAACTTTTTGGATTTTCTGAAGTCTTCCACAAATCTCCAAATGTCCTTACCAGCAAAATTCCAACTTTTTTGAAAAAATTTAACAGGTAGACCGTCTGGCCCTGGTACCTTATCAGGATTCAAGCCGAAGACCGTAGCCCGAATTTCCTCCATGGTGAACGACACTAACAGCATTTCGTTGTCTGCCTTTTCAACCAACTTTGGTATGCAGTTTAGAAAGTCGCCTCCCTCAGAGCAATCTTTGTTTCTAGCATTCAGGAGGTCTGAAAAGAATCAAATCGCCTCATATTCCACCTCAACTCTATCGCTTACCAACTTGTCGTCCATCAATCTTATATTTTCTATCCTGTTGATCGCCCTCCTTGCTCAGGTGGCTGCATGGAAAAACTTTGTGTTTGCGTCTCCATCCCAAAGCCAATTCTCTCGAGCCTTATCCCGCCAAAACAACTCCTCCCTTGTCAATAGTTCTATGTGTTTACCCCTTAATTCCTTCTCCAATTCAAATTCTACCTTTGTCATACCATATTGAATGATATGGTTGTTTAGATTTTCCAACTCCTCCTCCACAGCCTCCTTTTCTGTAAAAATGTTCTTGAATGTGGATATGTTCCAACCTTTCAACTTTTCTTTTATGTACCCAAGCCGTTTGACCATCAGGAAGCTTGATGATCCACCTATGCCTATACGTTTGCACCACCAATTTTCCAAGAGTTTTAGCAACTCCTTATCCCGCCACCACATAGATTTGAATTTGAAATACCCTTTTGTTGGCTTTTCACTTAGCTCCAACTCCAATAGTACCGAGAAGTGATCCGATGCTGAGATTGGAACAATTTGAGCGCACCACCTGTATTCATCACTCCACCAACCTAAGCCAAGCAAGAATTGATCGAGCCTTTCTGCAATATTGGTGAAACCAATGCGCCTATTTGTCCAGGTATAAACGCCATTCTTGGGCACACAATCCACCACTGATAAATCAGAGATAAATTCCCTGAAATCAAGCATTACTTTGTTCACCTTCCACAGACCACCACTTTTTTCCTCCAATTCTATTATTGCACTGAAGTCTCCCCCTGCTATCAGCCAATTATTTGCCATTGGTACAACTTTCTCCACTATTTCTCTCCAAACCTTTCATTTTTCCTCCGTCCCAATTGGCCCATATACATTGCACACTGGGAATTCCATGTTCACCAATCTGCATTTTACCCATCCGAGCATCCAATTCGAACCTTCCCCTATTACTTTGATATCCACATTGTTCGGGGACCATAAGAAACCTAATCCCCTCGTCGACCCAGCCACGTCACAAAAAGCACCATTTCTTGGTTTACAAAACTTAGCAAATTTTTCACCTTCCATAGCGGAGATCTTTGTCTCCTGTAATAGGATAATGTCCGCCTTTGTCCTATCTAAATGACGCCTAATTAGGCGTCTTTTGTTAGGGGCCTATTCCATGTCAGAATTCTCATTGCTGTCCAAGGGAGGCCTCTGCTCCCTTGGAAGACAAATATGTTTTGATGCTCAGGAGACCTTTTTCCTTAGCCTCTTCCTCCCTCTTTTGCTTGTTGGATTTTCTGCCCCTCCCCTTCTTACCTCTTTCCATTGCCCTCGCAGTAGATTGACTTATGCTTCTGGGCTCTATAATATCCAATTCGTCTTCAGCTTCAACATCGACATCCTCCTCCCTATTCGCAGACATATCTTCAAGAACCGCATCAACTTCCAGTTCTTCCAATGGTTTCTTCTCCAAGGGTGGTGCCAATTGAGCATAAGCCTTTTCTCCCCCAGCAATATTCACCTTGATTGTCGACTCAAGACCCATTGGCTGATTAGGGACCATTGCCAATCTTTGGTAAACCTCATCTTGATCCCCAGCATCTGACGTAATAGGAGAGTAGGGGTTATTCGATTTTTGATCAGCCTTCGCTGGTTCCCTACCCGAGTCTAGATGTTTAGATGGTAACTTGCTTGAAACCTTCTTTGGTTTCCAGGCCATCTTTGTTTTTGGCTTCCGCTTGCATTGGTCTACACTATGATCCCTCCCCCGACAATTACTGCAATAAAATTTCTCCTCTTCAATCTCCACTTTTTGTACCCAATGTACACCTCGCACACACAGGAGAATCTCATTAGGTATTTTTCTTATAGCAGCAATCTTGAGACGAGCATAAATATAGGAGTCTCCTTCTACAATCTCCGTATTCGCATCCACTAGGGTACCCAATGATCTTCCAATTTTGACCAAACACTCTTCAGCCCAATATTCCAACGACAAATTATACAACCAAATCCATATCGGCCTGTCATATGGTTCATGTTTTACAGGGTCGAAGTTGGGGCACCATTTTTGCATATACCGAGGCGCATCCCCCATTTTCCAGAGTCCACTTTCAAGCACCTCCTCTCTTGTCTTATGTGATACAAAGATAGTGATGAAAAATCCTTTGGGGAAAATTTTTATAATTCCCGCCCCCCTCCAATTAGCATTTATCCAGGACCTGATGGTGTTTCGGTCATGCCTTGGTCTGATTACCCTGCTTATCAAAGCCAGTTCTTCCAACATAGTCACATCTTCTAGGGCTTCTTCTGAAATGTCGATTGACTCGAAGGATTGATGACATGTCGCCCTGCAACCGAAGTCGCTATTGTCCGCCTCTCCACACTTTCCATCGGCGCCTATTGCTCCCCTCGCCTCCTTATTGCTGAGATCCTTCTCCCGACTTCGCTCCTCTACGGATTTTCGCTCCTCCGCCATTTAATCCCTCACAATAACCTTCTTATTAGTTCAGGTCTTTACGCTTAATTACTTTTATTGATCCATCTATTTGTTTTCCAATCCTCTCTATATAACTTTTATGGAACAAAGTATATATTAATATATAAAAGACACTAAAAGATTGTAACTCAATTAGTTGAACACGATTGATAAATATGAAAATATATATTCCATAATTATACGTCCACCAAAATTCAAATGATAGTATATTCTCTAATTATAACATCTATCAAAATTCAAACTCATACATACCAAATATAACTTTTATAGAACAAAGTATATTTTAATATATGAAAGACACTAAAAGATTGTAACTCAATTAATTGAACACGATCGATAAATATGAAAATATATATTTCATAATTATAAGTCCACCAAAATTCAAATGATAATATATTCTCTAATTATAACATCTATCAAAATTCAAACTCATACATACACCAAAGATAAAAGAGTAGATAAGGGTCCCCAATAATTTGCATTATAGGCAGGGTCAACCGTCAAATTTAGGTCCTTAAGGGTGACAGTTCAATGGGGTTAGCCCGGGCAAAGGATGGCCACAGAATTTCGCCCGCTATCTTCTATCTTCCTGAAACTAGTGTCTACTGCCGTTGTCACTACTTTGCTGAGTGCAGACAGAACACTCGAACTCCGTAATCTGCTGAGAAAAGACCACCTTCAAAACCCTCGACGTCTTGTATAATACTTCGCATTCTGCCAGAACCCCGATAGTATCACACTGGCATAACATCGAAACAGACGCACACGACTGGGGAGGCAAAGATGGCCTCTCTCACCTGCACCTTGCCCCCCTGTACCTAGTAAGCAGAATTCGCATAGGTTTAATACATTTGATGGGTTTTTATACTGGATTTTATAAATGCTTATTATAGTTGATGGGTAACAACGTAATTCTGCATATCTGCTTACTATATTTGATCGCTCTCAATGTTGTCGTGTATATATGCTTGATATATTAGATGGTTCTCAGAGCCGTTTGTATATATGCTTAATCTATTTGATGGGTCTTATACAGTGCTCGGAAAAGCACATTCCTGGGTGAAGACTATGGCCTCAGAGCCTCCATTAACAGACATTCAAAAGTTTCTGTATCTTTTAGAAGGCTGGTTATCGAGTGCAAAGAATCCAGGATTGGGAAAAAGCCTGTGGAAGTGCCATCCAATGTGGATGTTTTGTTGGAAGGCCAATTTATTAGAACAAAAGGGCCCCTCGGGGAGCTTTCCCTTACATATCCAGATGAACTTAAGACAGAGAAAGAGGCTTCTGGGTTCCTCAGACTTTACAAGGCTGTGGAAAATAGGAAAGCCCATCAATTGCACGGACTATTTCGGTACTGTTTCCTTTCAACTATGACGAAGCAAAAAAATGCATCAAATTTTTAGTTTTATATCTCTGGCTGCAATGCGTATGTTAATACTTGTTTAGTTTGATTACACATGCTTTCCTTCTTGTTGATTGGTAAAAAATTCTGGTATACAAATTCAAAATTAGATGCTCTATTTCGGTACTGTTTCCTTTCAATAATGCCGAAACTAAAAAATGCATCAATTTTTTAGTTTTATTTCTCTAGCTGCAATGCTTATGTTAATGCATGTTTAGTTTAATTACACATGCTTTCCTTCTTATTCATTAGTAAAAATTTCTTGTAAACAAACTCAAAATTAGATTCTCTATTTCGGTATTGTTTCCTTTCAATTATGCCGAAACAAAAAAATGCATCAGATTTTTAGTTTTATTTCTCTGCCTGCAATGCTTATGTTAATGTATGTTTAGTTTGATTGCACATGCTTTCCTTCTTGTTCATCAGTCCAAATTTCTTGTAAGCAATTCAAAATTAGATTATCTATTTGAAATTCAAAAAAGTTAAAGGCAATGAATTTCCGTGCTTTATCTATTTCTTTTTGGGGGCTTCTTTTAACTTTCATTGGTAGGCGCATTTAGATTAATGAGATCAATTACATTGTATCAGAAAAAGGGTGACTGAAGGCCTTAATAATGACCCATCACCATGGTTATGGAAACAGTGGGCAGAATGGCACATGAATCAAGTTAAACGGATCTGTGTTGTAGTAGAATTTTCCGCAATCAAGCCAACATCTTGGCTTTTGACTCATGTTATTCTTGTCGACAACATACACTCAACCAATAGGGCACCCACTAATCCTACAATCTGTTTGATGATGCAAACATTTCTTCTCTATATAATTTTTTTTAAAAATAAGGAAAATAATTTCTGTGCATCGCCTTCTTTGGCAGTTTTTTAGTGTAGAGGCTTTTGTGATTTTGTTCTAATAGGCACAACCAATAGGGCACCCACAAACCCAACAATCTGTTTGATGATGCAAAATATTCTTCTCTATTTAAATGTTTAAAAAAAAATAGGGAAATAAATTTCTGCACATCACCTTCTTTGGCAGTTTTTAGTGTAAAGGCTTTTGTGATTTTGTTTTAATAGGCACATTAACATCCACAAGAATTATCTGTCACATTGAGCCAGCAGATGAGTCTGACAAAGGCCATCACCAGGGGTGAGAAAACAATGGATGTAGTGCTTAAGAACTCATATTCAACCCAAGTTTGTATGGCTCTGTGTTATTCTAGAATTCTTTTCAACTAGGGCAGCAGACTGCCTTATGGCAGTTACCCTCAACCAACAAGCATCTGCAACCACTTTGGCATCTGCACTAGCCTTAGAAGCCTTGTGGAAGAAAGGCCAGGAAGCCTTACTATTTTCACCTTGTGAGCGATTCATATTTTTTGATAAGTATGTTATAACTTTCACCCTGCAGTCAACTAGATATGAGGGTTTGTACCTTTAAGCTTATATTTCTTTTGTCTTAGAAGACGTATCTGAGGGGTTTCTGTACTGCTAAAGTTCACCTATAACTTGCTTGCATCTCTTCCATGCGTGGCCAACATCAATGCAGCTGTGTAATACACAGGGAGTATGCCTAGTGGGGCTTGAACCCAGGCTATCATCATTGCACTTGCTCTGTCGTACCATTAGATCATGCCCTGCTGGACACTGTGTCTATGATTCATGCAATATCTGTTTTAAATCTATTTACTTTGAAGTCTGGGAGCTTTTTGTAAAACATTACTAATCTATTTGGAAATCAGAAACTTCTGTCAAACAGTCTTGAGATGAGCAATTCTTCCACGAGGCATGGTGGCCAAATCAAACCTCAACAAGGCTGGTATTTCAGATTCTTTATATGTGTATGAGGGAGAGATGGAGAAGTTGGACATGCATTCTGGAATCTTCACTGCCAGGTCTCTTTGGACACAGTTACAGGCTGAAAACATAATTTAGCTATGGCTTTTCTTTCCTGGTAAGGCTAAATTTTAGTAGATATTTGGACAATCAGAGAGCATACGATACAATTGCATGCCATTTGAATTCCTTTGAAAGACAAGAGGTGAGACAACCTTTGATGAGGATGGTTTTTAATTCAGATTAGGAGAGTTGCATAGTTTTAAGCAAGATTTTGGCTATGCATGTTAAAGCTAAAATTGCTTACTAAAGTACAGAGGTGTAGATTCTTTAGGGGCCGCGAACAGATGCTAGCTTTTCTAGCATTTATAAGCTGACATTTTCTATGTAACTCTATTGTTTAGTTGATATAACTGTCATATTCTTTGCTGTAATATAAGATGCATGTCTTTAAAGAAAAAAGAAATAGGGAAATACTGCAGTTATTCTAAACCTTCCACTGTTGTCCATCTTGCCGCTCCTGCAGAATTTACTCTTTCTGCATTGTTCTGCTGATATTAGCAAAATGAAATTAGATATATCTTGGCTGAAAAATAGATGAATCCAGAAGTTTTAAGATGTTACAAGAAGTGATTTTTAATATTTATGTTTTGAGTAGTGAGCATTATTATAGGCCACAAGTCTATGTCCTTTAATATGTACCCCTTTTATGTAAACAAGTGTCTTTGATAATGAACTTAATTTCTAGAGTAACTATAGTTTGGACATTTTGATAAGATAAATTCAGTAAAAAGATTTTGTAGTCTACCTACACCAAGATAATGGCCACAAAGGAAAATATAGAGAAATGGTGAAATGTAAAGAATTCAACAATAGTTTTGAGTCACATCACTTCAGATGGATTAAAAAATTCCATAGTTCACTGGGGGCTCATTGACTTTCTGTTCTGGTGGGATTCACTTTTTGAGTGATATTTTTCCCACCTAAATGATATGCTCATCATGAAGGAGACCTGGAAAGGTGTGATCCAAGCAAATGCATGATTATTCTACTTGTGTTGCCAATGTTTAGTCAGACACAAACAGATTACTGTTGCCACATTTGAACCAGACAATGCACTATGTAATGATTGTACGCATAATTTCAAGTGATAATATTGGCGTTGCTGACATGGCACTGCTCATGATCATTGTTGATAGTGGATGTGGATCCTCTAATCTCAGGATTAATAATATGCTTTTGTTGTAATCTGACACTCCTCTAGCAACCATCTAATTACGTGCACTCTTGAAGAAAATGACCTTCAAAAGCAGAGACTTTTGCCTTCCTGCAAAGGCTGCCATAGCAAGGAATATTTATGTTGCAAATCTTAAAATTATGAGCTCTGCTTTTTAGTCATTTAAATACCAGTAGTTTTGTTGCAGACAATATATCCAATATAATCAATATCATTTTTGGTTGAAGCTTTTATTTATTACTTGACACATGCATCTGTAATATGGCATATAGAAAACAAGTTCAGATGGCTTGATTAAACAATATTGCACGTAACATGGATTTCCTTCCAAGAGCTAAAGAAGGTCCTTTATGTTCTGAGCAATCAGAAGTGTTGCAAACATTATCATCGTATCAAGTAATAGATCTGCTTGTAATATGGACCTGCAATGCTGAACTGTTGGCAGTAGTAAAGGGACAGTAACTAGATGGAAAAGGTTACATGTTGGAGCATAGGATGCACCAGAAATATAGTCCATAGGAGCATCCCTGGATCTTGAGAAGAGGTCTTATCAGCATATAATCCTAATTATGAAATAAAATTCTCCATTATCCTTGGAATATAATTCGTAGGGATGCCCATACCAGTTTGGATGAGCAGTTATTGCAGTTTTGGAGACCTGTCTGAGGAGCTTAAATAGGAGTATTTAGTTTTCAGTAGAAGTTTATCTTTGAAAAGCTGTTCATAAATACACAACGAACTCTATGAAAGCGCTGACTAATGTTGAATGGATCCATGTAATTTGTAGAAAGTCCTCAATGAATTTGACAACCCCAAATGAACCATGTTAAATCCCTACTGAAGCTTTCCTAAACTGAACTGCATACTAAATTGCTTTTACTCAAATACAGTGGAAATGTACATAGAAAACACTTAATAAGGAAGATGAAGTAATAGTTTGAAAGTAGCACCAGTAAGAGAACTGCCATGAACCTACAAGTGTTTGATAATGGGCACAATTTATTTGCAGAATGGTACCAATTTATCAGCGAGATACATTTCTTAGCAGGACAAAGGGATGGAGAAACTTTAATAGGCTTATATGATATGTCTGGCAAAGCTTAAAAACAGCATATTCTTACTTCTATTGTGAAGGGAACAGATTGAAAGAGTAAAATATCTTGCTTCTCATATTGAGTTATTTGTTCCTAAGGACCATCCTTTATGTTCCTTTCAAAGGGAGTTCTATGTTTCTGAGCTGTCTTCAGCAAAGGAGCCTTTAGATTTTCATGCCTCAGGTTTCATTATGAGGTATCAAGTTCTTCTATTTAGATATATAGGAAAAAGGTGTGAATGACTATTGGGCTTTTCTTTTAGCGAGGTTTTTCTCTAAATACCACAGGTGGAAAGACATATTTAAGCATATGCATTACAGGCTATGTCCTGTCAAGTTTGTCTCCGTTTATGAAGGGTTTGGAAGCCTTGAAGAGGTTCTACCATGGATAAATCAACTTAGACTAAATATTTTTGCAAGTTCACAGGTTAGTTTGAGAATTCCAAAAAGGTAGCAATTTTTTGCAAATGCCGATGTAATGTCCTGTTTTATTCCTAAATGTCTGCAGCCTATTTTTCTAAATAAATCAATAAAGATAATTAATATTACGCCAAACTGGCATTAAATAAAGATTAAGTTGTTAAGAATGGTCAACCAACATATGAGGAGTTGTGTCCCTTGAGCAAGATAAGGTATATAAGGAAGGTAGATCTAGAAGGAAAAGAAAAGGGAAAATAATTATTATGACTGATTACAAGTAATAGACAGCAGCACTAGCAAATTAACTTATTTAAAATTAAAGTATTGCTCTCCAAATGCAGCGATGTAGGGTCGTAACTATTGAGGTGAAGAGGTGTGACTCCCTCAAACTTGAGATATAAAAGGGAGAGCATTTTATTTGAGAAAGACATCCATAAAATCAATCAATTAAGAATAAATATGATGTGACCTATTTTACCCCAAGTTTCCGGGATAGGGATGGCAAGGGACGGGGGGACGCGTATCGGGGATGGGAGGGAGGCCAATTTTTAGGGGACGGCAGGGGATGGCTATTAAAAAATATAGAAAATTTCAAATATTCATATGATAAAAGCAATTATCATATACATAGTAGAACCTTAACACATAATATTAGAGTTCAATTGATATTTTCATTTCATAGAAAGCAACATAGAAAGCAATCATCATTTACATCATAGATTTGAACCTTAACAAAATTTAATTTCATTCATTGATAAAGTGGCATTTGCATATATATTATATAAAAATTTCATCAAAATGCCCAAAGGCTGCAAGTTTCAAGTTTCAACTAGAAAATCAAAATGACAAAAATATAGAAATATCAAGTATGTAGCTGTCCCTAATCAACATCCCCTAATACTACATCAAAATCGGAGTCTGAGTCATTGCCACTATGAGAGCCTATCTCATCTTGACCCAATGGAATGCCAAGCAATGCATCATATGCCTCCTCATCATTAACATGTGTAGTATCTTCAACATCAACATCCCAACATGTAGTTGGAGTTTGATGATACTCAGGTGTCTGTCGATCCTGAAGCCGCAAGGCACTATGCACAACCACTAGCTTCTTCGATCGTCTAGAGGTAAGCCTAATCCTCTTGATTGACTGGATGAAGCTATATGTAGACCAATTCCTCTTTGCAGTAGAGGAACCATCAACCTATGAAAGGGGACGAGTGGCAAGTATCCTCAACTTTGGTGCATCCTTGCCATGCCATGTCCACCATCCAACGGGGTCAGTTTGAGCTAATGTAGCTCTATCCAACCTTGCCTCCGGTCTACTGAATGTTGGGCCACGAAGACTCACAAAGGCTAGCTACTATGATCTAAGTTTGTTGGACTCCTCAATATACATTTTTGCAAGGGCCCTCATGAAGCCATCATCACATGGAGGCACTCTCCCAGGTCTTGCTGCATACCATTTGGGATTTAGAGCATAGGGAGTCATATGAAGTGGGGTGTTCATAGTGTCCCATCGTCATGTCATAATAGGCCTAATGTGCTCCTCATAATATCCCAAATTAGGGTCCCTGCTGTGAATTGCTTGCTTCATTTGTCCAAGCATGCTATCAAATGTCTCATAAATCTCTCTAAGGCTAGGAGTGTCTGTATCAACATATCTTATCACCTGCACAATAGGTGAGATAATGGAGCAAATATATCTATAAAGATTCAAGAATGAACATAAAATCAGCAATGTCAATTGAATTTATTAATTTGATATCGATAATAAAATGAAAACCATAAATTTAATATTAAAATTAGCTATGTATTAGTTAATAATAAAATCAGATATTTAATACTAAAAGTCTAAAAATCAACTATTTATTAAAAAATAGAAAACACCAATCATCGTTGAGGATTTTTTGTTTGATACTTTTTCCTTCAGCTGTGTTTGCCTCTGGTCATTTAGTCGACTCTGAATTAACTATCATCAATTGAAGAGGCTCCTGCACCTCGATCATCCTCTCCAACAAAATAAAGTAGCTAGCATATATGGTATCCACAAGCTTGAGGAATTCCTTCCTTGAAAAAGTCCTAAACAAAGCAAGTGATGTGTGATGATTGCAAATAGACATCTGAATGCCTCTATCTTCTGACACTACTTCCTTGACCCAATTTATTTTTCCAATGACTTTCAAACAATGCATGAACACAACATGGGGCCCAAAAAATGTGCTTATAAGCACCTTCCACCCTTAAGCCAGCTAGCTTGCATACACGAGCTAAATCAATCACTACTTGTACAACATTAGAGGTTCCAACCTCTTCTATAGCATCCTTCAAAATCTGAAATTGGAAGCCTGCATCCTTCCTCTTCCCTGAACAATCAATAGCTCTAAGAAAAAGCTTGCTGAACATGTGACAATAACATTGATGATTGGCCGATGTCTAATATCAGTCCACCCATCCATAATGATAGAGCAACCATCCCTTATCCAAACCTGTCTCATCTCCTCCATCATTATACTCACTTTGGAATACTCCTTATCAAGGAGTGAGGTGCGTAACTTATGATCTCCAAGGGGAACATATGAAGGACTGACAACAAGAGCATCTTTGAACATTTGTTTAAAAAAAGGAGAGCGTGCCACATGAAATGGTATAGCATTAGCATAGAAAAATTTGGCAATAGAACTATCAGCTACATCTTGGTTTTGCATGTTAAACATGCCGGCAACACTAGTGGACCTTTTCTTTCCTCTTTTACTCTCATGCACAACACTCCTAGATTCAGTAGTTATAGGAGTAGCACTAGACATTGACCCACTAGGCTGCAAATACTCCATTGGATTTCCCGATTTTTTGGCTTCAGCCTTCATGTGCAACCTAGTCACCTCCGCCTTCTCAGGCATTGTTATTGTTTTGCATATTTTTACCCCTTGACAAGTTATGCCTAAAAGATGGGAGTAAACTCTTGTGTAGCTGCCCCTATAGTCCTCATTGCAAATATGACACAACCATACTCTACTCCCCCTTGAATTTTTTTTTCTTAGCTTCTATGGCTGTTGCAAATTGTAAAAGAGGTTTTTTTGGGTTAAATGGGCCCTTTGCATAGGTTGACAAGAGGTGAGAAGGGCATTGAAAAGGATTTTCTGTACTTTGTGTCCCTGAAACAGCCTCATTCCTTGAAGAACTTCCATGGTGTGTTCGTTCAATTTCAATTTCTTGAGCCTCACTACCCTCATTGTTGCTAGTGCTCATTGTTTTTGATTTTTTTTTTGAATGTAAATAACAAAGGAGCTTGTGTCTTTTTGCAATGTAAATAAGTATAACAGTTGCAAGTGCAAACATACAACAAAAAAAACAAAAAAACTCTCCTAACTTCCTAAGTATTAGTATTTCAAATTTTAACAAAAGCAAAAAAATAAATGCAAAATAATTTATAAAACTAACCAAAAATGAAAAAAGTTAAAAACTAATTGCCCGGAGATTTGCTGAGTGCCTGAAAACAAGCTTGCAGAGGAGGAAAAATTAAAAAACTCAATCTCTGTTATTGCTATGCTGTGCAAACTATAACTTGTTTGTCTTGTTTGATACCTGCGATACCTACATTGCGTGGGAGGAAGAAGTTAAAAAAAGTAGCGACTCCTTTGGTTTTTTTGTTTTGCTGTGACTCTATTCTCTAACCCTTGCGTGAGCTGAAGCTTTCATTCACGACGGCGACAACTTTAATTCTTTAAGATGTCATGTCCCCAATTTGGGACCTCTGTTTAGATGGTGGGAAAAAGAGCATTTTTAAATGCTAATTTGAAAATAATATTAAAATAATAACAATATTTAAATTAAATAAATAATAATATTAAATAATTAATAAATAATAAATATAATATTAAATATAAATTTAAATTATTGAATAAATAATATTTAAATTTAATAAACTCTCTGGCCGACCTTTGGAAGGCAAGTATTTAAGCAGAGACGTCTTTAGCTAAACAACAAATGATAATCCCGCTCGCTCTAGGAAATGGTCAACGGTTGCCAATGTGTGAGATCGTGTTTGGGAGCTGAGTAGTCTTAAGGTGTGGAAGAGGCTAGAGCCTACAGCTCGGCCTGATCGCCCAGGATATCTCTCTTCACGCATAGGAAGGTCCGAGTCTACATTGGAGATCGAGTCAGATGAATCAATGCCACTCTTCTGTTGTGATGGAAACCCCTGCCAATGCTATCCTGATATTGAATCGTAGGGGTTTAGTCCCTGACATTCGCAATGATAAAGTCCAATTCCGAGATGATGACCGAACTGCGTGATTAGATTGGCTCGGTAATGGATATGGAGGCGCTTAGGGAAACACGAACTGTCCACAAAAAGAAATCCCATCTGCTAGTCTAATCACTCGCATGGAGTTTGCAAGCAAAGACGTCTTCAGCTAAACAACAAATGATAATCCCTCTTGCTCCAAGAAATGGTCGATGACTGCCAATGTGTGAGATCGCGTCTGGGAGTTGAGTAGTCTTGAGGTGCGGAAGAGGCTAGAGCCTACAGCTCGGCTTGATCGCCTAGGATATCGCTCTTCACGCACGGGAAGGCCTTAACTGGAGATCGAGTCAGATGAATCAATGCCACTCTTTTGCTGTGATGGAAACTCTCGCCAATGTTATCCTGATATTGAACCATAGGGGGGGGGGTCCGTCCCTGACCAGTTCGCAATGATAAAGTCCAATTTCGAGATGATGACCGAACTTAGATAGAAGCATTGCTGAATGAAATCAAATGTAGGGAATGAAATCACAAATTGCAGAGTGAGGTTTTCGTCCCACTCTGGTCAGCTGACAGGAGACTACGTCCCTGAAAGACTGGAAGCTACGCTCCAATTCAACTCGTGATCTCCAATGTCAAAACAAGCCAGAAGACCTTGCTTAAATACTTGCCTTCCAAAGGTCAGCGAAAGAGTTTATTAAATATAATATTATTTATTCAATAATTTAAATTTATATTTAATATTATTATTTATTATTTATTAATTATTTAATATTATATTATTATTATTTAATATTATTTTTAGATATAATAATAATTATTTATTTAATTTAAATATTGTTATTATTTTAATATTATTTTCAAATTAGCATTAAAAAATGCTCTTTTTCCTGCCATTTGAAGAGAGGTCCCAAATTGTGGACATGACATAAGACTTTAAATTTAAAGTTTTAAACTTTAATTCCCATGACAAAGGGAATGACCAATAATATTATAATAATCATGCCTTTAAAAATTAAATTAGCCTTTAAAATTTAAATGTTTAAATGTTTATTTTAATTTAATTTTGAGATTTTCCTTTAATTTTTTAAAAAAAATCGTAGGGGACGGCTAGCCGTCTTGGGAGTTGGGGGACGTCTAGGCATCCCCTGTCCGTACCAAGGACTGCTAGCCGTCCTGTTTGTGACCTTTTCACGCATCACCCCATTCGAAATGGGGACCCCCCTAATTTTTGCCCCTTTCGGGTCTTTTGGCTTTGGTTTTGGGTAGTTTTGCGGCAGTCTCTTCTAGTTCCTTATGTCTTTTGGGGATGTATCCGTCTTTTGGCCCAATTTGGAATTTTGGCTAAGTCTGGAGGGCGTTCTGTCAGATTAGTGTTTTTATTCTTCAGGCTTAGTTTGATGTCAAATTGAGTAAGCGGATTGAAATATGAGCTTGGCACTGCAATCAGGAGGCTTCAGGCAGGTTCCCATTAAAATTTCACTGAATTCTGACAACTTACTATTTTTAGTAAGTGCTCCATTTGGGACCTTTTTCTCAGGGCTTTTGAAAACCCGACTACTACATCATGTTTAGAACCCTTTGAGCAACTTGCATGCAAAATTTGAACGAATTCCGAGAACTTACTATTTTTTAGTAGGTCTATTTTTAGCAAGTCCACTTTTAGTAGGTATGCTGTCACCCGAACAATTCCAAATCCTCAGTTTCCAGAGTAGAGCAATATGTAATAGAAACAGCGTCAAGCGGAGGCCAACAGAAACACATGTAATGAAATTAGGGTTTCCTACTTTTATGTCTAAAATGAAGGGCAAAACTCGAGAAAAAAACTGAAAATGAGTGTATCCCACTGCGATCAAAAACTTCCAAGGAATCCATCGATGACATTTGAACGCATTTTGCACACTTACTATTTTTAGTAAGCCATCTCCAGAACGAGTCCAAAAATAGCAAGTGAGCGCAAAAGGTAGGTGTGAACGAGTTAATCAAGCCATGAGGACCACGTTGAGCAAATGTCAAGTCTTGAGGAGTTGCAGATGTTTGAAAATCACAAGGACTTCAAAACTTACTAAAAGTGGAAATACGGGGGCAGGTCGGGCAAAATTGACTAAGTGTCCAAAATCCACCCTTATGCATTAAAAACGCACTTATGATAGGGGCATAAAAATGTTCTAAGTGTTAGAAGCTTCTCTAACACTTCTCATGTATATGCGCCTAGGAGGGAGACAAGGGGGTTGAAAATTTCTAAGGCATTGATAAACATGAAGCAAGACCCCTCATATGCGCCTAAGGCATGATGGAAATGCGCCCAAGGCATAAGTTGATATGCACCCATGGCAAGGAGGCCAAATGTGCCCAAGGCAAAGGGGTAGGGGAATGCAAAGCACAAGGTAAGAATGCGCCCATGGAAGAATAAGATAGACGAGATATTTCTAAGGCATTGAGATTTAGCTAGACCCCTCAAATGCGCCTAAGGTAAGAGTTAACATGCGCCTAGCACAAGAGGTCAAAGGCACCTAAGGCATGATACAGAATGCACCCATAGCACAAGAGGTAAAAGGCACCTAAGGCATGATAGTGAATGCGCCCAAGGCATGTTAGGAATGTGCCCAATATGAAGGAGTCAAGGCGTTTAGATGGAAGTGCGCCCAAGGCATGATGGACATGCGCCTAAGTTACAAGTCAATAAACGCCTAGCACTAGAGGTAAGAATGCACCCAAGTTACAAGTCAATATACGCCAAGTACAAGGTAAGAAATGTGCCCAAGTTATAAGTTGATAACGCGAGGTACAAGGTAAGAATGCGTCCAAGTTTGACATGTAAGGGGTAAAATTTTAAAACTTGGCTAAGGTGTGGATTTTTTTTTTAAATACCAAAGGGGGGAATATTAAATGAGTTAAGTGATTTCCCCATGAATCTTTGAAATAACAAAATGTTACAAGAAGTTAAAAAGGGAAATTCAAACTTTTACAAAGGAAAGAATCTTTGACAATGGCAAGGTTTATGACGAATAGGACCCGCTTTGGTGGCAACTCGCCCATCACCTCTCTAAAATTGGAAATTACTGAGTAGTGGGAGTGGAGATTTAATGAGTTTGCTAAAATGAACTCCCTCACGAATTAACAATATTCTTTGACACAATTATTTAAGCCACAAAATTTTCATTTCTTCTCACCATTTGCAAGTGCAAAGTTGTGACTCTAAGGGTGAGAAGAAAAACATTGAAGTGAAGTTGCTGAAGTGAGCAAGTAAATCAGCAAGCTAGGTGCTAAGGGTAAATTATGTTAAGTGTCAGAAGCATTATTCATACTGCTGGAAAAGTGTTGAGGTTTGGAGTTTGATTTTTTTTAATGCTGGGGCTACTTATTTTCAAAGTTTGCTCCATATTTTGGCTATCCTGGGGTTATTTATTTTCCAAGTTTAAATTTTAATGCCTATCTTTTATTTTGTAGGATGGCTGAAGCAGGCAAAGGAGCATCTACAAAAGCCAACAAAGCTGCAGGCAAGGCTGCCAATGTTGAGTCAAGCAAGGCCAATATATCCAGGTAGGCGGTGATAAAGAAGTTAAGCAAAACGTTTCTGCCAGAATCCAAGTTTGCATCAAAGTTTGGAGAGCTAAATGATATGAATCTTGGTTCATACAATCTTGGAGCACTCCGAGGTCGGATGTATGGGATAGGTGGATATCCTCCGTTAGTCACGGCGCAGCAAATTATGAAGAGTGGACTTTTTGCAGCTGCTGGTTTTCCACTAGCTATCCAGTGTCCAAAGTTAATCTTGGAATGTGCCAACTGCTACAGGCCGGAGCAAAGGACTATTGTTTCCTTTGATGGCAAACTGTTTGCCAACCTTACACCCGATGCCATCGGAGAGGCATTTGGAATCCATACTTTCAATGAGATGGTATATAGAGCACGATAGAGGGCTGAAAGGATGTACACTTCTACTTTTGAGAGATGCGTTGGAATGATAAATTCCGTTTGGATGCAGAAGCCCAGGCCTCCTCGCACCAAGCTTCCCAAGCAAATTATTTCAGATGATGTGAAGCAGTATTGGCTAGATTGATTGAGTTTGCAGTCAAAGAGAAGGAGAATGAGAACGCTTTCCTGGATGACGACCTTCTGGTTGATGGTGGGCATTAAATGCTCATAGTAATGTAGGGAGAGAGTGGGCATTATGGGATCATTTATTACTCCACTTCTCCACTTTGTGGCCGTTTTTGGGTAAAATCTTGAGTAGGGCTTATGTGGCTCAATCTGAGCTGTTCATTGTAATTGAATCTGAGCCGTCCTTGAGACTGGGCCAGCTATAAAAGGGGCATCCCCCCTCATTTGTAAGGAAGGAAGGAAAGTTTTCAACTGAATGTTTTGTAAGAGACTGTTGTGAATACTACCATAATAAAAAGAGTTGTCATTGCTTGTGATTTCATCTTTTATTGTGGGCAGCTAGCAAGGTTTCTTCATCCTTCCAATTAGTATAGAATCTTAGAGTAGAACTTAGATAGAGTAGAATAGATTTTATTTCATGCAAGTAGATAATTGTGGAATGTGGTGGTTGATTTGAGCAAGCTTTGCTAGTCCATACCACTAGCAAACTCATTGATGGTGGGTTCGCCTTGTGTGGTCAACTGGGATAGTTTGGACCTAACTTCGGTTATAATTTACATGTTGGTATGTGTTTTCGTGATGGTGTCTTCATGTTAAATTATAATCTGAATACCTCTAGTTCACCCCTTTGAAGATTGCACCAGTTTTGTGGAAGCTGTCCGAGGTGAGGCAAAGCAAAGCTTGGTTGAAGTTTGTAAGATTTGATCGCCACATCTTGCGCCTAGGGTAGATGAGAACTTTTCTTGATCCCCGCAGCCATTCAAATTCAACATTTTTTGATTAGTTTAGAGGAAACTTGAGCTTCATTGGTAAATCTTCCGAATCTGGAAAGCCCCTTTCTCTTGAGTGAACAATTGTGTAAGTCCCCTTGAAATACCAGCAAATCACATCAAACCAATTAAGTCTACATCCATTGCATGAAGGAACCTTGGAGTTGAATGCACGATCTTTCGCAATCTTAGCATGTAGGAGATTTTGACAAAAGAGGATAGAGTGACCGTTGGAAACTTTATTCCGTGTTGGTGCTGTCATAAAACACCTGTCAATACGTCCCCTGGCATTTCCAAACTTTTCTCAAGCGTACCGGAAACATTTTCGAAATTTACAATGAATTCGGGATGGTGTGGGGACGTTTTAGAGGCTTCCCCACGTCTTCGAGACGTTTCCAGCTGGGGACACCTTGGATTTTGTCGGGTACGCGCCCCTGGGTAACATAGGATGTGACTCCTAATGTGAAAGTTTGTGGAGAAATCATCAAGTGGATGTGATTCGAAAAAGGAAAATAAGAAATTGGAATATAAGATATCTATTGGAAATTAATATCGTTTCAACAAGAATATTATTGGGAAGTAAATTTGAGAATATAAATTAGGAATAGCTATATATATCATAATTGCATAATGATATATTATTACCAATGAATATAGTAGATTCCTTTAGCAATCTAATTTGAATTTATAGAAGTGTTTTGCAAATAGGGAGGCCCGATCAACATTCCGAGTTCACGAGAGGTGAAATGCCAACCTTTCTTTCATCAAGCATGCCACCTTGAGATGGAGCACTCGTGGGCTGAGAGGTGTATGAGTGCACTTGTGTTTGTTGAGGAAGGCAGTCTTCATGCATCTTATCAAGCACGCCACCCCTAGATGGAGTGCTTGTGGGCTAGGATGTGAATGAGTGCTCTTGGGCTTGATCAAGAAGGATGGAGCGCCTCCAAGGTGGATTGAGGGATGGAGTGGACCTGAGATCCTAACATGTTCGTGGGCAAGGAGGTAGATGAGTGCTCTTGGGCTTAAGGGTCTTCTCAAGTATGCCACTCTGAGATGGATGGACGAAGTTCCACCCATGCTCTCGCAGTACAAGGACAACCATCCTTGAGATTGCGGTTTGCAAACATTTCAAGTGAATTCCTAATATGATTGCCTCTAAGAATATTCCTCGGAATAACCATTAATGATGCTAAGATATTTTGAATTCAAATGTGAATGATTCTATGAACTATAGATCTAACTATTATGATGCTTTAGCTATAGTTTATTGCTCTCAATATTATAACATTTCATGTATTAATTTGAATGTTGCCGTAAAGTTGATACTCGTTATTACTAATATCAGTTTTTAGTGATTGTTATTGTTTTGCAGGCCTAAATTTAGGAATATCCCAAAAAGAGACATTACAGCTGAGAGGATGCTTGTCCTTGGCTAGTCCGACCTAGTTTAGTTCCCCCTTCAACCACAAAAGAATCTTGTAATGGTCCATAGTACATGAATTTTAGGTATAAAGAGAGTAACAGAAAACACAAACATGATACATGGAAGGCACCTGTGTACACAAGAACTCGATATAATTACAAATAACAACCTTGACATAGGGTTACACCATACTGTTGGCCTTAAAGAAGGATAGACTCAAACACCTAACCAGACAAGATATGTTGGAAGATCATACACACATATGTAGATTAAGGTCAGTTGGGATAGGTCGAGGCAGTTAAGTGGTATAACACATACAGAAAATTGTATAAAATCTTTTTCATTGTTAAATGCAATTGCTTGGTATCTCATTGTATTGAGTCACCATATGGGTATTTTCTGTTATGTTATCAGAATTGAATAAAGTTTTGTGGACATTGAGAAATGTGTATTTGATGGAGCTACAAGGATAAGAAAAATAATGGATGAAATCATCATAGTTACCAAGAGACATAGGATACTAGTAACAGTATCAGAACAGGAATGGGGATGCCAATCAAATTAGATTTGTGTTTAAATGAATAAGGAGACGACCATATTATATATAAATGTATGCACCAGAAATCTTGGGTACAGGGATGGGTATGTGGTCCACATTCTTATAATGGAGTTTCCTGGCAACTACACAGTCACTATGGATGCAAGGAAATATTTGGACAGTCCTCAAGGCTTCAAAGTTTGGACAGCATTGACGATCCTAATCTTATCAATGTATAAGTTATGAACAATAATCATATAGTGAAATTTCCATTTCTTCTTTATAACAAATGCATTGATTTTGAAATTTTGACAAGAGATTTGTGGCAGGCATTATTAGCAACAATAGCAAATTTACAATAAAAAGAAAACTAGTCAAGCAGTAAATTTTGAATGACTTTTTCCTTCTTTTGATTGGTCAATTTGGGTATCAACCAGCCCAGCCTGTGACACCACAAACAGGGGACCTTATCCCCATACTTTGAAATACTCCATCTACCAAGGACCAACTCAAGTAACACAACATGTAAGAACCCAACTAGTTCTTTGCTTCTATACTATTCTGCTACTGAATGCACTGTCTAAATTTGTTTTGGTGTTTTGAATAAATATATCCTTTTTTTTGTGTTTTGAGGGTTTATTGACATAAAAAGCAAATAACATAAAACTGAAACTTATTACAATAATCTGAAAATTCTGAAACTGCTGCAATTAATCTTTATTTCTCAAAAGAATGGAACATTACGTTATTTTCAAAATAAAAAAACAATGGCAGCAACATGGAACCTGATTTTTATTTGATTTTTGCCTTGCCTTCAACCGGAACTGAAGCATTTCACTATTCATGACAGCACTGTAGCATTTTACTGTTCACAATGGCACTATTCACAGGTTACTATTCACATGTTACTGTTCATGCGACACTATTCACGTGACACTATTCACGTGTCACTATTTATGCGACACTATTCACGGCCATACTGTAGCAGCAAGTACAAACTTAATAAGCAAAGGATTTATTAATCTCTGAATCTTCCTCACAACTGCTGAAACACAAATCAGAGTCTCTGTATGAAACTCTCTAGATACCAAATTCGTTGGATATTTCACCAGTTCAAATGGAGACTCACAGAAGAAACTACGTTCTTCAATGGCAATGGTTGAAACCCTTCTCAGAGCACAAAACCTGTTTTTTCAAAATGATAGCAATAACAAATGGATACCTCATTCTTCTTTTCTCAAGCAAATATAAGCCTCCAAAAACCCTAATCGAAATTCCTCTTCAAGGCTGCAATTTATTTAATGAAATAACATTAAATAAAATCATTAACATTTAATTGAATTAAACTTAAGGAAAACTTTTAATAATTCTCCTCCAAAATAAAATACTCAATTGGCCCCATTCGATGTGTTATAAACCCATCACTTAAGTGATTTATATATAAAGTCAATTTAACTTTATATTTAATCATTAATCATTAAACATGCTGGCATTCACTGAAATAATCATTACTCTCTCAATATTGAGAATCTGGCCAAACCTTCTGAAACTGGAGTCCAAGAAATTATTTCCCAAGTGCCTGAAAAGATATGCTAAAAATAGCAAGAATCACTCAAAGAAGACTAAATCAAACTTTCTAAGCTCAAACCAACCACTGAACTCTGAGAAAGCCAAAAACACTGAACAACCCAAACCTCCTGTGTCCAAACTGACCCCCTATCCATCTGTAATAGCCTACAAGGGTCCAATAATAGGCTAAACCACAGCTAGACTAAAGTATCTAGCTAGAAGGGGACATCACACAACAACATCCACTACAGGACTCAAACTTGGTACCTATTGCCAAACAACCAATAGACATATCATCATACCATGCACCCATGTGCAATTTGAATTAAATTTTTTGAAGGAAATAGTAAAACCTAAAAATGTTAAGAGTGTTCTCTAGGGTGCAAAATGAGGTCTTGGAAAGGTTATCATGAAGTTTTCTTTTAGTCAGGCTCCAACAAAAAACAACTATGAGCCCACCAGTCAGAATGGAAAAAATGTCTCATCTGCAAAACTCTTTTGTTTGACATTGTAATATAATGTTTCCCTAGGAAAGATTGTAGTTATAGCTTTGCAATTAAAATATGTATTTGAACCTTGTATCTTGCTTGGTTCTGAATTCTTATTGAAGACAAAGTAATCTGCAGGCTTTGAAAGATACAATTTAGATTACTTTGCATGAAAAGTAAAGAAACAAAAACAGCAAATGGAGGATACTTCAAAGTAAATAAAGCTGTTAAACTGTAAATACATTTTCTTTTTTGATTAAAGAGGCTAACAGACATAGTAAGTTGTTAGAAGCTACAGTTCCATCAGGAGGTGTTGGTGTGTATTTTTTTAAAAGTTTACCTTCACTGAAGTGTTGCTGATAGAATATTTGAGTTGAAGATGACACTCTAAAATAGTTAGAAGATGAACTTGACACAAATAAAATCAAGAATGTTTGCTTGCATTCAATTTACTTTTTTTATCTCTGTTTTCAAGCTATGTGCAGTTATTTGTCTTCATCTCTGCATTCATGACACAGTTCAAGGGTTTGGGGCACACTTGCATGATTAGGAGTGCATAGAGTAACACAATAATATTATGCATTTGCCAATCATGTCATCTATTTGGTCCTTGTCAAACCCTGATTGCAAGAGACATGTCAAAAAAATGGTTTAATTGACATGTTATTTAAATATGTTGATTGAGATGGTGGTGAGTTACAATTTGTATGGTTTGGGATGAGATATGGGACTATCTGATCTCAATATTCCAAGTGAGATCACAGCATCTAAATATTTGGTGAAGCATTTAAAAGTGATGGTTGCCTTTTTCACAACAGGAGTATTATATTTCATGTTTTTCTTTGTGAACACCTTGATTTGGAGATGATCAAGCAAAAAGCATATATAAGTTCTCAGATGGCATAGAAGATAAATATACGAGTTTTGAATTCAAACTCTTTAGCATCTAATGCTGGTGGAGGGATTTTTACAGCACTATTTTTTGAAGACGAATTATTCCACTGTAGATGAAGCCTCTGATCTTGAGGGTTGTTCACTGTAGGGTAGTCTCCAAATATTCATTGTTAAGGGTTGTCTCCTGGTTAGATGTTACCGATGGATTTGTAGTTTTTGAACTAGTGTATATAATTCAGGGTCAGTTGTGAACTATTTTACTATGCTAAGTAAAGAGGGTGTTGGAAGATCATATGCACGTGTAGGATAAGGTCAGATAAGATAGATTGAGGCAATCAAACGGTTTAACTGCATACACCAAATATCTTATACATTTTTGAATTTGATTGCATGGTTGTGCATAATATTGAGCTGCTATGCAAGGGTTTTCTGTTAAGATACCAGCTTGATTCATGACTAAAACTGAGGTTATGAGCACCACACAATGGCTACTTAATAACCCAAATATACATCATAATATCATGAGCATAGTTATGGAATTGGTTCCTGATTGAACTAGATAAATGTCAGTAAATTGCCGTTGCACTTTCATTGCAAGTTATTCTCTACACAAATGTAGAAATGGTGCTTTCTTGATATGGAACAGTTTGATATAACCCTGGTAGCTTTTGCAATCCTTGGTTTGTAGTAAAATGTTTTCAGTGGGGTTTCATTACTTATGCAAAAGTAGGTACATGTTTTCTTCCACAAAAGTTTGAAGGGGTTCTCGACTCCTTGAATGTGTCAAGTAACTTGATTCAGTGACAGAAAATAAATACTAGGGTGCATCACCTTTCATTTCTCTCAAAACCTGATTTACAACAAGAACAACCCCTAGAGCCGTAATGTTGGGGATTCCCAACCCCTTGTTACAACATTGCTACAGTAAGCATGCAATATGGCACTTTTGTACAGATCATTCACCCTTTCTTCAGAAGGGATGGTCTCTATCTCATTGGCTGTCAGTGATGGAAACTAAGTTTGGAGCTGCTAAAGGTTGCACTACTCAGCCTAATTGGCATATTGTCCTGCCTTGATCACTTTGAACTGATATGTGCTACAATGAGTACATGTCTTGTTAGTATTGATAATAAAATCCTCTGGAGTTGGAAATATTTTGGATTGAATCTGAAGGGTGCTGAAGAAATTATTGCCTTAGCAGTGAAGGGAAACATAGCTCTAGGAGTTCCATGCTGAACACTGGATGAAGACCTACGTATGGGAGCAGATCAAGAACAAAGACATTCTCGCTAACTGTGTGTAGTATGGTATAAAAACCATAAAGTAGAGGCTTGATATTCCAATGTGGACCCTTGAAGTGCTCTCTTTGAAGAAGCAACTAGACTTTCTCACCCCCCTTGATGAATGCATTGTAGAAACATCTTTGCCTTGTCCATTATTTTCTCTTGATTGTACAAGCTGCTTGGCGGCACTTGATAGGAGATGTCAAGTGGCATGGCATGCTTGAACCCAACACATGTTTGGAATGGATTATACACCATGCAATGCTTTGTTGTAGACATGTTGCATGAGTGGACTATTATCATCCTAGGTGCATGTGTGTGCACTGTTGTACGTTCATAGTAGTTGGATGATGGTATTATTGACCATTTTTTTTTTGCTTATTTGTTTGGAGATGAATTGCTATAGCTTGGTCTAGTTGTGTATCTGTTGGCGTAAGAACTAACACCTCTGGAGTGTAAGTTTGTACGGACAGCTATGCACACTACGTAATGAGTGCTCTTCAAATTAGGAGGGGAAGCTCCCTCGTTGTGCTGGAATGCATGGAATAGAAAAGTAAACTAAATCCTATCTTTTTGTTCTCAGCTGGTAGAGGCACAAGGTTAAGAAAACCTAGAACGTTGCAGCTAAGTATTTTTTGGTTTCGTAGATCATCTAACTACAACTAAGCTAACTTCTTTAAATCTATCCAGTTTCCTCAAGAAAACAGAGTGTGAGGAAATGGAGCAGGAATGTTTTTATACGATAAGTTGGGTACAGATTCGCAACATGAAGGCAAGGTGGGCACAACTATTCGCTTGGCTGAATAAGCTTATTATCACACACATCATACGATAAGCTTTAAGTACGAATTCTCAACATGAAGGCAAGGTGGGCACAACTATTTGCTCAATTCGAATAGGCTTATTGATAACAAAACACAAAAGATAGCCAATTAGGACAGCAAATTGCATAGGCGAGACACACGTACAATTTACGATCGAACTAGCCACTATATCTAACTAAGGCAAGCATTCATCATAATAATTCCATGGAACCCGAGTGGCATAACAATTCATTATCAAAACAAATGCTCATGAACAAATCCAACAAAGACAATATTACAGGCAAGGTGGGCACAACATATATTAATCTCCTGTAAAAGTTCCTTGAACAGATACAATAATAGCAATACTACAGGCAAGGTAGGCACAACATGTATGCTATCAAGCAAAAGTTAAATTACAAATGAGTTGAATGCTCTTATTTATAGACATCAAGGTGTAGGCAACCCTAAAATCACCTTGAGTCAACTATAGTCCTGCAACACATGCAAGATCTTATTTCTAAACCCTAATTGAATGAAACTAAACAGTTAACTGGCAAACTATCATCAGTTAACTGAAACATCTAATCGAAATGGACAATGTGCAAGCATACACGTCCTTATTGAAAGCAAGTTAACCGGAATACTATCATCAGTTAACGCAAAAACCTAATCTAAACTCCAAGTGTATGTAGATGTTTCTAAGAAAGACATGGCCTGCAATGTGTAACAACAAGTTAACTCGGAAAGAGGCATCGATGTCTATCTTGGAAAAGGTGGGATGCCTTGAACTGAAGTTCACTGGCCCTGGTCTTGAGCAATTAACCCATCCACGAGGTTATTGACTGCATCACCCTTTGGGGAACTGAAGCTCTGGCGAAGAATCCCATGTCTATGCAGCATGTCTTCTCCACTAGTCATCTGACACTGAAACTTGCCTTTACTCCTGATTGCCTCGTCAAACAATGCTGACATGACTGTAAGCTGATTCATCTTACAGCCAATGGTCTCACCACTGAAAATACTGTGAATAAGTGCTTGGAGCTCTGATTGAATATCAGCAAGCTCAACATAGTCACCACCCACACGCTGATATAAGCATGGTAATTGAGACACAAAGTTTCTCACATAGCGGAGTGCACTGGTAACATGCTCTCTGCTCTCAGCCAACTCAGATGTTATAGTCTCTTCTATCTTAGCCTTGAAGATTAACTGTGTTCTCCAAACATAGACATCTTATCTTCCGCATCTGTGACTGAGTCAAATGACAACCCCAAGTTAACTATCAGAATCTCATCCCTGGGCCTACTAACAGCCAAGTCACGTTCTTCATCTTGAAGTTCAAGACGAAGTTCACGTGTATTATACCGTAATTGGAATAGCTCTGAAAGTACAAAGCGGCCTCTAGCAACAAACTCCTCCTCCCACTCATCTAACCGCTTGCCATATGCAACCAAGTGATCAAGCTGACCCTGTTCTGCTGGTGGTTCTAACATATGTGGAAGCGCGGTAACAACATCCCCTGTCCTATGTACTAGGCTAGAAATATACTGGCGAAGCTGCTATATTTCAGCCTTGAGAGCTGATTTATCTTCTCCATCCTTCACCATTCTATCCCTTGCACTATCTGTAGCAACCTGTAGGAGGTCAATGTCCGTTTGACGAGTACTTCTACCGAAGTTGACTGTGATAACTTCGAAGTCTTGAGCTTCCATCTCGTCTAGACTCTTATCTTCTGGAGGTGCAGCGGTCTCAACAAGGATTTCCTTATCTACACTCCTCTCAATATGAACCTGTTTCTTGATCCTCTTGTCAAGCACATCTTGATGGTCATGATCGAAATCTGAATGATCAAGTACATAAGATAGCTGTCTCCTTTTTCTTCCTAGTTGACTCTCAAGCCAAGATGAATCCCGACTAATCCCACTGGAATGATCTGTACTAGTCATAGGAGGATCTGATGAAAGTGAATGTGTAGAGGGGTTGCTGCGAGGAGGTGAATCCATGTCCAAATCGATGTGAATTGGAACTGGAGGCTGCTCTGGTGTTGGCAACGATAAATGTGGCTAAACCTCTGGCTATGGTGAATTCTGAACAACTTCTACGACAGGCTCTATATGTGGAATTGCAACAGGTGCTTTTCCCTTTGAGTTACTAGGCGCTGGATTCTTTCTAGGAGGGTTACTCCTTTTCTTTTGCTTGGGTTTTGATGAGGAGGGTAGTACATCTCCTTCTAGTGGCGGCTCTGCTCTAGGCATGGATAACTTTCTGATCCTTCTGCTTTCTAAATAAAGCGTACTATTTTGGATTACCCTACTCGATCTCTCCTTCACCAATGAAAATTCTTTGGCATACCAATTCACTAAGGGCAGTGGTTGTCCATCAACCTGCTATCTGTAAAAATGAGGAAGTGCATCTCCCTCATCCTCTGACAATCCTTCCACATCTTCTGCCAAGAAGACAAAAATTTGCGGAAGAGAGAACCTGCTATAGTTGCGTCTGCGAACCTCGAAGTCATCCTCGCAATTCATCCAGTAATCCTCTAATGTAGATTTGTGATAAGAGCGACTACCAAGGCGTGCTGCGTAATGACCCCAAGGATCATATGTGCGTGCGTCAACTAGGAACTTGAGTTTACAATTCTCCAACTCCTGTCCTGCAACTTCAGCATCAATTGTTGTCTTGCACCAATATATCCCAAACTGCAAAGGAAAGTTGGCAGCTTGTTTACGCTTGTGGCGCAAACGTTTGTGAACCTCTTATAGCTGCCTTAGGAACTCCATGAACACTGTCTTATCCGAAGGATAATGTGGTAACATAGCTGATTTCCTGTATATCCATAGACACGGATATAGGTGTATGTAGGGAACTGAATGTACCAATCTGCCCAACCTTCCATTGCTGCTCTAGTGACCGTTGAGATACGAATGTGCAATTCCCGATCCAAATTTCTCACTGTATAAGTCAAGAAAGCCTCCTG
This sequence comes from Sequoiadendron giganteum, assembly GCA_007115665.2. Lineage (NCBI taxonomy): Eukaryota > Viridiplantae > Streptophyta > Pinopsida > Cupressales > Cupressaceae > Sequoiadendron > Sequoiadendron giganteum. The sequence continues at coordinate 504,309,855 of CM021106.1, forward strand.
CACACGTTTGAAATGACTTTCAGCCTTTGTGAACTCGAGCTGATCGTAATAATGATAGACTTTTTGTGCACTGAGGATGCCTACCGTGTTCAACCCGTTAAATTGACCCTGATAGGCGATCAAGTACACAAGGTAGGAACACATATGAAACTGGTGTGCAACTAGGAAACTGGTGATTTGTTCGTGAATAGCATCGCTGATGAAGGATGCCCAGTCATAATGCTCTTGCCCAGAGATGATTCTACCAATGATATAGTACATCCATGGGTGAAATTTGTTTGCATCTGAATGACCTGAGACACGATTAAGCAGTGTAATCAGAATACCATACTCATCCTTGAACTCGCCACGACCTACGTTGTTTGGCAACTTGGTCTTTTTCTGTTTTAACCACCTCTCTAGCATTTTACCTTGACACTTATCAATTTCAGCATTGAATGCTTGCTCGCTCTTATTCATGGAAATGACCAACCCATCTGGATGTTGAGGAATGCCCAGACTTCGCTCGAGGTCGAGGGGCTTGAGACTGCATATGACATGCCCATCTATTGACTGTATCTCCCGTGCAGCAGAATTATAATGCTTAATGCAAGACATTACAAACTCTATGCAATGAACTGAGATAGGTATGGAAGCGGCCTCAAGTAACCCGGACTGCTGAATGTTCTTGATTATCGAATCTCTGATCTTAAGTGGATCCAAAACTGCTTCTGGAAGCACCTTATGTAGATTCGAATCAACTATTCCAATGAAGTCATGAGTCAAAACTGACTTGGTCTTCAAATTGAGCTGTGTGAATTGCATTCTGAAAAACTCGCCTGTTGATTGTGAACATGGCTATATTCTGACAATTTTCTTGGAAAGCTAAAAATAGCCTGCTGAGGCTAAAAATAGCTTGTCGGATGAGAATTTTTACAGAAAAATTTGAGATATGGGTTTTGTCCAGAAAGTGATTCGAAGACAACCCAAAACGTCAGAAATGTAAAAATTTAACCTTCACTCAAACATGCAAAGGAATTTCGGTTGAGAAAATTAAAGCTTCAAGAACAGATGTTCTAGAACAAATTTTTCTGAAAAATTCTGACACATGGGTTTTGCTGAGAAAGCTCTTCTGAATCAATCTAGATACTTCGTTTTGCCAAAATTTGCCTGTTCTTCGAAGATGTGAGAGAATCTAGACAAGAAAATGGAAGAAATCTAGAAGAGAAAAAGACGTTTTTATTATTTTTTTAATTATTTTTGTCTTCTTTCAAAATTGCCACTCTGCCTTGAATCTGATGCTGAATCTGAATCTGTACCTGCAAAAGAAAGTTTCTATCGCCTTCGAACTCGCTTGTTTGATGGAAATTCGCCTATCTCTTGAAGAAGTTCAAATTCAAAGCTGCGTGAATGAGAAAAGGCGCCATGCTTGGTTAAATAGATAAATTCGTGCCATCATGCATGCATGTTGAAACCCTAACTGTGAAAGAATTCGATTGGCCCCTGACCAGTTGATCTGCCACTGACTCTGAGTCTCGGACTAAAACTTATATTTTAATTTTTAAAACATGCAAATTTAAAAAGAGGTGCCATATTTAGCTCTTTGAAGAAATTCGTCACTTTTTAATGCCCTGCATGCAAAATTATTATTTGTTATTTTGCTAAAAATAGCATCTCGATGTGCTCAGTAAACTTCATTGATTCCAGAAAGCCGAATTTTGACCTTCTAGGCGTCCATTTGCCAGAGTTATGAGATTTTTGAGTATCTCCTATTTTATAGCTGACTGCAAATTTACATCTGACCATGTTCAGCTCTGATTTTTGTGTGACCAAATGATCCTGCAACTGATCTGAGACATCCACTGCGAAGCCTGCATGACAAGGATGATATGTCTACTGGGAGCTGCAACTGTTAAAATCAACATCTGACACCTTGAAAAATTAGGCGCCTTTGATTAAATTAATGCACTGATTCCAGACAGTCATTTCTCCGTATTGCCTTCTGACGCTTCAAACTATCGTTGATGGTGAATGATGAACCCTGCCGAATGGATGGTAGATTCATTGCGTGACTGGAAGTACTCTACATCCAATGACTATATGTAAGGTATCTGAAAACTGAAACAGGAACCCCAAAAGGATGGGCGACCCTGGTCTGTGATAGCACAAATACCATTTTGACAAAAGTGTGACTTTTATTTGAACACCATTCTTTGACCCCTAATATCGAGAGCTGGAATGCTCCGATTTGCGTGTTGTCTGTCTCTCTGCACAGTTGAGTCAACTTACAAGAGATGTCTCTGGAGACGACAAAGCCAGAAAACTGCTTCTAAGGCCTCAAAGAGAAGGGCGCCTTTTTCAAAGAGATTGGTATTCACCATACTTAGCCATTTTTTGGTTGCCTTCGGTCACTCTCACTTTTCAGCATCACCATCTTGACCTCACACGTACGAGCGTTCGCCAAATCCTAGAGGCTGACGGTTGAACTCGTTGAATAGCTGGAGTAATTGTGCACAAGTCTTGTGATGACTGCGAAAGCAAATAACCCCATCTGGCAAGCCTAAAGGTTGGGCGCCCCTAGCCTACAGATATGCAGTTGTGTGTAGCTACGTTTCACCATCCTCTGTTTTACGTGCTCGGAAGAACCTCTGTCACGATCTCTTAGAATGTCGGATCATCTCGCGAACTGCTGCGTTGCAAAGCTGGACTAAGCTGGAAAAGGTCTTAGGAAGACCTCCACTGTGATTTCATTCATCTGGGTAGTCATATTCAAGGGCGCCCCTGAGCTATAGGGGCGCTCAAACCATGATCTGGCAATCTTTGTTGACATGTATCTTGCTTGCAGTCTCAGCGTCTGATACTAATAACCGAAGTTTTGCACTAGGTACGCCTCCGCTTGATAGCAAGTTGAAAAGCCAGACTGATTCTAGAAAGACTTTATCCATTAGCAAACACATGCATTCAGATCTTGACCTTCAAAATGAAGGGCGCCCTTGGGCTACACGGGCGCAGATCTGCATTCTTTGACTGTCTTCATGATGTATACACTCCTCGTTCTGTCTGCTTCCGCCTTCGTTTGCTAGAGTTCTGCATTTTAAATAAACTTGCTCCATAGCTAGTCAGAAAGCTGACTGAAAACAAAAGAGAATGAGTGTATTCACAATCCAAAGCAACTGCATCATGACCTTCAAATGGAAAGGTGCCCTTGGGCTACAGGGGTGCAGATTGGCTCAAAACTTCATGATTTTCATCCATTTCGTGCTCTGAAAACACTGTATTAACTGCTGAGGTTGACCATATCAAAGTACTACGACTGTCGAGGTGTGTGTATGACTATACTTCATCATTCTCACATGTACGGACACTGTAAAGTTGATTTGCATGTTGATTGCGCAAGTGTCTCCTATGTTACATAGTGAAAATGTTCCTAGACTTAGAATATTTCAGCACTTTTTGCCAATCTGAAAAACCCCTCCGTCAAAAAACATATTTTTCAACATCTTTCATCGTAGAACGTTCTTCTTTGAGTTTCAGGCTTAGATTTTGATACCTGGTACTGGCCAACTGCCATTGACGACCTCAGAGGTGCTAACTTTTCTCTTGAAAAAGTGAAAACTACCCACCAAGCTTAAACTGACTTTTAACTGAAACCGACTTCACCACTGTGATTGTGATGTGAAATAAGCCAATCAAAATTAATTTCAGCCAATTCTGACAAGTTCCTATTTTTTAGGGTTTTGACCTAAAAACGGGGTCCGGAAACCCTAATTTTCAAAATTTCCAAATTTTCCTAGTATCTTTCTGGCATCACACTGACTAAAAGCCCATACTTGATTTGCCCAAAAACTGAGTTTTGACCCCTTTTTTACAAGGTTTAGACCATTTTAAGCAAAATGCCTTAATGAAGCAAAAAATTTGGTTTGGGTACAACAGTATCTAATATGTCCTAGGGGGTTTTCCATAAAATGAGTTATGAACCTTTGTTTGTGGTTAGACACAATGGATGTTGGGAGTCAAGTTTAACCCCACATGGTTGAAGAAAGGACTCATTGATTTTGGTGCTTTGACACTTTTCTTGCATGCAATCATGATAGCCATTTTTGAGAAATAGTCAATGATGAGGTACACATTATTGTTTTGGTACTTTTTTTCATTAGTATACTCAATAGAAAAACGATGCTAATAGCCTCTCATGGTCTTGTTGGAACTTACAATGGCCTATACTCAACTTCCTATTGGATGGATTGGCAATGAAACACAAAATGCATGATTTGGTTTGGTGCTCTAACTTGTTGCATAGATGAGGCGAAAAGAAATGTTGTTGGAATGCAGACTATGTTTTGCTTGTCCTAGAGTGTCCTGTGGTCTTGCAATAACATGTTTCCAAAATGAGCCATTGGCATGGATTGCTTGCAAGGATGCAAAGATGTCCAACTTTGTAGAGAAAGTAATGCAGGCTTGCACAAAGTTTGGATTAAATGAGTAAAGGGAACATAGTTTGAAAAGTTTTGGCCTCATACATTGCACTATGATGATCACTAGGGCACAAGGTTAGTTAGGGCAATCTTCAACTTGTCTTTTCCTTGTTCTTGATAATTGGATGGAACTATTGCAATTATGTCATCCACATCATGTGGCACGAATTCTCCAACTTGAAGCAACTAATGATCCAAATGGATTTGATGGTCTCACTTCCAAGAATGTACTGTTGCCATTGTTTGATATCTTGCAGAATGGTGTACAATTCTTTTTCAAATGTGGAGTAGAGTTGTATTGTATCACTGAATGTTTTTGAGTGATAACCAATTGGATGTCCATGCTAGGTGAATACAACACCTGATTTATACTTTGATTTGTTGGTCCCAATCTCAAAGGGTATTGCAATGTTTGGCATGGCTAGGACTGGTGCAACACAAAGGGGTTACTGAACTCCTCAAAAGCATGCTGCTGTGCAACTGTCCAATGAAACATTGCCTTAGTGTGAGTGATTTGTGTGAAAATACAAGGATGAACTTGAGATAGAAATTTATAAGTCTAAAAAAAGTCCTTGCCTTTGTGAGATTGCATGGAATTAACAAATCTTGGATTAGCTTGATACTTTTTTAATCTATTTGTATTCCTTTTAGGTCAATGTTTAGCTCATATACTTGTTAGTTGTTCCATGTGACATAAATACACACTTGCTTTGGTTGGTTTGTGACTTGTGTTGGTGCAAAGTGTCTAGGATGCACGTGATGTATAGAACATACTCTTGCCAAGTGTTATTGAAGATGAGAATGTCATCCTAGTAGATGTTAGGTACATGAATGCTGTTGGTTGTAACCAACCATTCATACAATGCCTTGTTTGTCTATAAAGGTTTCTTCCATCTATGTTTGGGATTGACAAGGACCTGATGCTAACTAAACCTTAGAACAATATTGGTGAAGTATTATGCATTTCAGAGCTGGTTTAGAAGTATGTCAATACTTAGAAGTGGACATAGATTTTTCATTGATATCTTGTTGAGTGTGTGGTAGTGAAAGTATAGGCACCATGAACCATAGTTGGAAAACTCCAGCTCAAAATTTTGACTCTTAAGACTCTGGACTTGGCAAAATGCAGCCAGAAAAAGGGGACAAAAAAACAGAAATTAATGCATTTGCAGAACTCATAAAGTCTACTTTGATTAGCAATTTGTCATAAGTCAAAGATTACATATGTCAAATGACCCACAAATGCTTAAAATTCAAAATTTCAGAGTATCAAAGTCAAAACATTTTCTAAAAATTATACATAATAACTGTATAACTGTTAATATATGTCATAGACAGCCAAATACAATTTACATCTTTTTCTCCGTCTAGTACTAGTACTTTTGAGCCTTGAACTAGAGGGTAAATCAGAATCATCATGAGTGAATGATTCCTCAAGTGTAATGTCCCCTTTTTCCTGCCCTAAATCCACCCTATTTTAATAGTGTTTTAAAACACTAGTATATATATTGTATAATACTAAAATATAAATAATATAATTAAAAAATAATAATAAATAAAATAAAATAAGAATACTTTATTGGGGTCGGCCAAGATTGGAGGAGAAAAAGGAAAAGAAAAAGCAAATAAAATAAATGTTCTTGCCTTGAGGAGGTCGGCCATGTAGCCAGGCGAAAGTGTACTTAGTTGGCCGTGAGTAATAAATAAGACTTTAGTTAGTGTTAATATTTCATGTACTTGTTGAGTTACGTACTTGTCATGTTAGTTAGTTATCTCGGGAATTAAGTTCCCGACGAAACAATTAGTTGTAATGAAGGGACGTGATGGTCAGTCTTTCAACCATTGCCAGCATACTATATGTATTCAAGTCATGTAGTCAGGAGTTACTGTTGCTATGATTATTAATGTTATGATTGTATTGGCATACATTCTATGAATAAAGACAAGTATGATTATTCTGTGCATTATCTTCTAGTATGTACGTTATGTTCTGTTTACTCTCACAGTTCGTTGGAATTCATTTCCGTGAGTAAACATGCCAGATTTGGAGGGGAAAGGTGGCTATAAATATAAGAACATTTGAGGTCATTTGGGCATCCATTCATATCTTATTTCATTTTAGGGAGATTCTTCTCTTTGGCTGCAACTCTGGGTGGGCTTCATTCCAAGGATGAAAACCCTTGTGAATGTGGTGAGTTGAACGAAACCCTAGTTCATCTTGTGGAGAACTCATGATAGAGTTCCAATTGCACTTCATTGGAGACAGTTGGAGGATTGGAGCATCATTGCATAATCAGATTTGGAGCAGCATTGTTGTGATATTTTGTGAGCATATTACATTAGGGTTTTGCCCTAATTTGGAGCGCCACTTTGGAGCAGACTTGAGTGCCCATCTTTGGAGGGCGATTTTGCATACTTGGAGCAGCAAACCCTAAGTGCTTGCCAAGGAGGAATTCACCCATCTAGGGTTTGATATTTGAAGACTATTTTGCATATATTTGGTATGTACAACCATAGTTTTAGGTCTGATTTCTAGAGCAGAAATCTGGGCATATGTTTGGCATGTTTGAGCCCATGAATTCATTGTAAAATCATTCCAGAATACTCAGTTTTGTATCAGCAGACTTCTTTAGATATACGTATTTATCATTCTGAAAATAAAAATCAGAATTCAGTCCTAGGGTTTGAGCAGAAAATGGAAAAGTGCAGAAAAAAATAAATCAGAAATCTAGAACAGAAATCAGAAATTTTAGGGCAGATCCCATTGGGGATATTACATCAAGTATGTCTTCTTCTAATGCCTCTGCCATGCTGCTTCTCTCTCTAGCTCAGTGATTTTTTCTTTAGGGAACATGATATCTGTTTCTTTGGCAGTTCAATCAGCAAATGGATCGATGTCATCCTAGTCGATGACATCACGAGTAGGAACCTCCTCCTTTTTGGTTCAAATACAAAGGCTGTATTGGATGAAGACAAGGTCATTGAGGCACTCTTGGGTCAATTTGTTTCTCTTCTTGGTGTGAATCCTCTGCTATAGGCTCTAATTGCACTCATACCTAGAAGCGCTATGGTAATGGGACAAAACTCAAATAGCTAGTCTTTGATGATTTGATGTGCCAGTACATAAATTTCCTACTATAAATCTACTAATAAAATTTATTCGTAAAACTTCCACATTTCTAGTACTAAGCTAAAAAATAAAATTGCATTTATCAAACAAGTGTTTGGTTAAAGGATTTTTCTTAACCCTGTTGTTGGTTTTCCTTACATTGAATGGCTAGAGATGAAAAAAAGTGTCATGTCCATTCCTTGCTAGGTTGGCTAGCACCTAAACTAATAAATGATGTTTTTAAACACCATAATAAATATATTAATTAATGAATATTTAAAATAAAATAATAACAATAAATATAAAATAAGTAGAATAAAGTTAATTTAAAAATTTGAATTTCAAAAGATTGGCACCAAATTTTGGGGCCCTAGCACCCAATGTCCAGTAGGTATATACTTTCTTTTTTGAGCTGGGTTTAATCATTTGAAATCTTGGTATGGTTTTTGGGATTAATTCTTTGAAGTGGTGCTAGGTAGGACAAAAACCCTAGCTGCACCTGAAGGTTGGGATGAAACTTCCTCTTGACTATTGCAATTTCATTCTGAACAACCAATTTTGCGTTCAACCTAGCAACTGTTGTTTTCAATCTGATCACCACCATTGGAGATTGAAGGGAGTTTGTCCTTTTTTCTAGGCTACAGGTCTCTCCTGTTGCCCAACTGAAGGTAATTCTATTGATCAAATCTCAATGTAGGGCAAATCTTGGAAGAGTGTGGGTGAACTACCGAAAATTTTGGAGGACAGCAATATAGATCTACCAGGCCAGCAACAAAACAGTGAACTAGGGATTAGAATGATGAGTTTGAAATCTGATCAGCAATTCTCTAGTCTAGGGAAACCTCTAGCTGTCCTCACAGGCTGGTCTGGCACCAGATCTCACGCCAAATCAGACCTTAATCAGGTGACAGTCATCACAAGGGTTTAATCATCATTTAGGAGCACTACAACAAGTAAACAGTTCATATCTAAGGCGAAAATCACGTTTATTCACTAAGGTAGCACAGGGAACTAAGATAAAGTGCCCTTGAATCCACAGACCCCAAAACTCCCCTGTTACACAAATCAGGTGCAATTAGGTCGGTGCACAGAATGATCTAGGTTAGTCAATTGATTGTATATTTCCAGGTGGTCATCGTACATTTAGAACATTGATTTCTTCCCTAAATTCTAAATGAAGTTTCCAAGGGTTTGCTGATTGCTTGGGTCTATAATGACTTGATTTACAGTACTCAACACTGTAGTAATTTGCATTTTTTTTAGGAGGATAATAGTGATATTGAATATTCTATAATTTGCCCTCACAGGCTGGTATGGCACCAAATCTCACGCCAAATCAGACCTCAATCAGGTCACAGTCATCACAAGGGTTTAATCATCATTTAGGAGCACTACAACAAATAAACAGTTCATATCTAAGGCGAAAATCACGTTTATTCACTAAGGTAGCGCAGGGAACTAAGACAAAGTGCCCTTGGATCCACAGACCCCAAAACTCCCCTATCACACAAATCAGGTGCAATTAGGTCGGTGCACAGAATGATCTAGGTTAGTCAATTGATTGTATGTTTCCAGGTGGTCATCATACATTGAGAACATTGATTTCTTCCCTAAATTCTAAATGAAGTTTCCAAGGGTTTGCTGATTGCTTGGGTCTATAATGAATTGATTTACAGTACTCAACACTGTAGTAATTTGCATTTTTTTTAGGAGGATAATAGTGATATTCAATATTCTATAATTTGCAGTAAATTGTACTAAAATTCTGAATTCATAGAATAAAAAATTATCATAATTTAAGTTAGGTATCTTACAAAAAGAGCATCCCCTCCACACTCTTGTAGACCTCCAACTTATCCAAAATGATGTCTCTTAGGCCTTCGTTTGGTGACATCCTCCATATGTATGTTTTAAGGTTCTCCATGGCCTTCTCATCAACCTTAAATGTATTTGAGTAGTAAAGTTTTGGGTTCAAATAATGTGCCATGGCATATATTGGCTAGTGGAGTTGGTTTGTCCATCTATGATTAATAATGTGTCAAATGATTTAATAATTTATTTTGTTAACACTACAATAAAACAAACTAACCTCTTTGGTCCTATCCATGGCCTCGTAGATATAGCCCATTGACATGTTATTCCCATTGACCAAACACAAAACATTAACCAAAGGCTCTATTACCTAAAAAATTGAAAAATGAATTTTAAGGGAAAAAACATTAGAAAAATAAATCAAAACACAACACTAGCATGGAGGTTGGAAAATCCAAAAAACAAAATTTGGGCACATAGAAACAAAGTTTTTTAGTGTTTGAACTTTGAAACTTGAAAAAAATTAAAAATGAAAAAAAGAAAAGAATAAATACCTTTGCTAGATTGATGTAGTCTTCAAATTTGACCCCCAATCATTAACAGTCAATCCACTTTGTTCAATTTGCACATGTCAAGAACAAACAACTAAAAAAAAAAACCTGAAAAAGACATGTTTTACAACCCTAAATTTCACTTTTTGGGTGTGACTGAGTTGGTGATCAAGACTCACAAGTATGTGCTTAGGACTCATGAGTCCACACGTAAAACTTGCTAGGTTATGCACTAAAACTCATCTAGAACTTGACTAGACTCAATTTGCAAGTTTGAGATGAGTTTCTTGCTTGCCTTCAATCGACACAAATTAGTGCAAATCTAGGCAAGTTTTTTCTCTTATTCCTTGAGCAATCTTTCTTCAGCACGAGGATTATAGAACTACATCATGGAGCAGAGCTTGGCTTGATCTTCCTTTGGTCTAGGAGGCTTGCATTTGTCATCCAATCTTGTCATTCTCCAAATTGAACCTATGGTATAGTTTACTACTCCGAATAGGGGATCCTAGTAGGAGATTGATTTGATGTTTCACTACGTAGTATGTTGGAATGCCTTTGAGCTCATCAATGACATCTTTGTATTGTTGCAACGTTTGATTGATCTAGTGTTGTTGTAGCATTGAGTGTGGTTTTTGGCACATGTCTAATGCCTTTCTACCTAGGTTCTTAGACATCCCTTGACACTCAATTCATAGCTGCCATGAACCATCTTTCTTTCGCACGAGGACCATAAAATACCACATGGAGAAGAGCTTGGCTTGATCTTCCCTTGATCCAAGAACTCTTGTAGTTATCGGTTAATCTTTTCAGTCTCTCAATTGGATTTGCAGTATAGTGGATCGTTTTGAAAAGGGGATCCTAGCAAGAGGTCTATTTGATGTTTCACTGCATAGGTGTTGGAATGCCCTTGGGATCATCAGATACATCTCAATACCACTACAATATCTAATCGATCAATTATTGTTGTGCCATTCTGTACGGTTGTTGGACCTTGCCAATGGCTTTCTACTTTGGTGCTCAAGTGTGTTTGGATAAATCATGAGCAAAACAAACTTTTGTTTGTGTGAGATGAACTTGCAACATTACTTGGTTGATAGCAAACTAACTTCAGAAGGCTGGTCCAAAGTAGTGACTTAGATTTGTAATCACAATCATTAACATATGGCTTGGTGGGTAAGATGTCACAAACCTCAAGTAGCAAATGACTAAATCATGCATGAGCTTGATTTGCTAATTGAATGCTTTACCTTGCTGCAATCAACTTACGGAGTATGTTCAAGGGTCTTCTTAGTCATGAAGGCTAGGCATTTAGCTACATCTTGTGCAATGATGTTCATTTGGCTATTATTGTTAATGATGACATGGAGAGGCTGACCTTTGACCCAACACTTGATATGGAAGAGGCTCTTTCTTTAAAGATGTTGATGGAAAAGGTGCTGGCGTTGAAACAAATTGCATCTAGAACAGTGTCTTTTGCTTGCATGGAACTTGATGTAGACTGGACAATTAAGGATTGTTGCATGGAATTCATAATTACTATTGGTGCTTCTTGGTGTTAGTGGCACTAGTTACCCTGCTGCTTCTTCTTGTGACTCAATGTGGACTGCACAATCAAGGATTGTTGTGTCACATTCATAATTACTGTGGGTGCTGTGGGATATTGGTGGTACAATTATATTGTTGCTTCTTCATGCTGTCATATGACGTCAAAAGGTTTTGTTAGTTGTTCTCCTTGGTGTAGCCACTATTGCTTATTTGCAAGAGGATTTTGTTTCTACATCTTGAATGTGACATGAGATGAAGTGAATTTCTTCTCATCTCACCTTTTGCTTCAATCATGGAGGCGTGGCAATAGGCTTGCCTTAACGTTTTAATTATGAGGAATTCCATCTTGACATGAATTCAAGGGTAAATTCTATTGATGTACTTTTAACACTTTATTGTGCTCATATTGCAACACAAAGTCACACAAACTAATAATGGAAGTCTTTTGTATAATCCTTCACAGATTGATCTTTGCATTTGGTGCAATCGTTGGAATTTCACATACTCATCGTCATAGTGTTTGAGAGGATACTATTCTTTGCATATGGTGTTGATGAACTTCTCCAATGCATCTATAGATTTGAACTTGTTCTTATGTTGGGTGCTATATACATCCCACCCATGTTAAATTGATGTAGGCATCTTTAAAATGTTGAAAGCAATCTTCTCAGCATCAGTGAAGTGATTTGTAGAGAAATATGCTTGTACTTGGCATCCATTTGTTGATAGCATCAACATCGATCTTGCCTTGAAACACAGGAATGATTAGGTTCATTTGGACTTTTAACGAGATATATTGGAAAGATGGGCTTGCATATGAGCTGAAAGGTTGTGCCATGTTTTGGGAACCCAATTGCATGACGAGTTCTCAAAACCCTGATAACAAAACATAGGAAAAACTCATGGTTAGCCACAACTTGGTTTTGGGCTCATGTTGGTTTGAATTGCTGGCCTAGTTTTTAAAAAAAATGGGATTTTGTCATGAAAAATCCATTTTTTATTTTATTTTTTAAAATTACGAATACCTTGTGGGCAATCTTTCCTTGAAACTCTGGAATGTCCAGCTTGTCTTCGACTTGAGTGGGCTTTGATGCTAGAAAGATTGGCTAGCATGTGAGCTAGAAGGTTGTGCCATGTTTGGAGGATGTAACTACATCATGAGTTAGCTAAACCATAGTTACAAAACCTGGGATAAATCCATGATTAATTGTGGCCTGACTTCAGGATCCTACTCAGAAAACCCATAATTTTTTGAAAAACAAGAAAATTCTGCGGGTCATTTAGTAACTTGCAAATTATTGAATAACCTATGGTTTTTTCCTGGGTTTTTAAGAATACTGTCCCCCCTCGTTTATATCAATTTTTCACTTCGGAATCAAAATTTTTCAGAGCACAGATGAACAAAGGAATCTGCATTGACTTTGCATTCTGTGGGCTAGGAGTCTTATAGGATAATTTTGATTTCAAGTATTTTTTTGTACTCTAGATTGTAAGTGGTACTTTTGAGAATTCGAGAGTAACTGGCAACATTAAACAGACTCTATCTTTTATGTCTTATGTTTGTTTCTCTTTGTAGGCACTATATTTGGTATGAAATACCAATACAGTTTTTTTACCCATATTTTTATGAATGTTTGAGTATTTTTAATCTTTTTCCATTTTAAACTCGAGTAATTGAATTCCATTTAGATATTTAGTTTTCCATTCTAATCCCATGTAAATGAAATGCTGCGGTACTCAGAACTGTTTGAAGAGAGCAGTTCACAGCTCCTTGAGAGCATTCTTTGATACTAATGATCCACGATGGAGGTTCCAGAGGACAATACTCTAAACTGTTGTAATCTAGATTTGTTATAAGTAGAAGAAAATTGGCAGATCAGAGAGATGAAACGAGAAGACTTCAAATTGAGACAACAAACTATATTTAGTTTGTATATTCTATATTTGGCATACACTCAGGAGAGGTATAACTATTGTCATCTAGCTGCACCTATGCTATGAATATGAGTCTAGATGTTAACATGATGAGCTTTTAGGATCTAATTAATTTATTTTTACTTTTTCATAGAGGTTACTTTTACAATCTTACTGGTTTATTTTTTGACCATTTTACTGTTTTTTTTCACTGTAATATTGCTTAATTTATCCCGGTTCGTGTTGTCTGTGCCATTTCAAAATTTCAGTGTCAGTTTAGATTGGAATAGATTTCTGACCTGCTTCTAGATGAATGCTCCCCAAGATGCCAGCCATGTGTTATCTAGTCTAGACAAGATTTTACTTACTCATTGAGTGTAAATGCTCACAAATATTTTTTTGAAAATTTAGTTTTAATTTTTGTTTTTTCTTTTGATTCTGCATTAGTTATAATTTAGCTATATCTTATTTTTACTTGTAGTTGTTTCTTGACAATTGTGATGACATTCATTACTAAAATGTTTAGTTGACTGTTGACACAGCACTCTTACTGACAACATAGTTGTTGGAGTATCGAAAGGCTTTGAAAAGAAACTTCAGTTGGTTGGTGTTGGTTACCGTGCTTCTTTAGAGGGGAATGAATTAGTCATGAATCTCGGGTTTTCACATCCAGTGCGCATGGAAATTCCAGATGATCTCAAAGTCAGTGTTGAAGAGAATACTAGGATTACTATCACAGGAATGGATAAATCAATAATTGGGGACTATGCAGCAAAGATAAGAAAATGGCGACCGCCAGAGCCATACAAGGGTAAGGGTATCAGGTATGCTGATGAGAAAGTGAGGTTAAAAGAGGGTAAAGCTGGAAAGAAGAAATAAAGCTTTCGGTGTTTCATTAACACTTTTCATTACTGTGGAGACTTGTAGGAATTTTTGGTCAGCTGTCTAAGACATGCTTTGTGAGAGGTTTGTGGATTGAAAGAAACACATTGAAATGCATTTACTGTTTTGCTGGCACTGGACCTGTTTTAATTCCACGCAGTGGGCTTAACATGGTACTAGTGAACAAGTTATGATTAGTTTCAGAGTGCCTGCCTGATAAATTTTCAAGCTCTATTTCAAATTTTTGCATATTCATTTACTTTCTAATGGACCTAAATGCAAAAGGCATGAATCTAAAGAAGATGGTGTTCATTGTTCGTTATGTGTACTGATTTCATTTTTCTTCCAACAGTACTTTTGGATGTCTAACAGACACTGAAAACTAAGCTACCTGTGTGTATATGTAAATATATCATTCAATAAGAGGTGTAAGATTCATTAATTAAAATTTATAATATTCTGTATCCTGATAAACAGAAATTTATGTACCTATCATCATGCACCTATTCCTGTAATTTCATGAAGCTGAACAAGTGGTACCTTTCCCCAGAAACTTCAGAATGCTTGAATTGAATATGGATGTTGTCTTCAAATCATGAAAGTCGAAGGGATGGTTTCTTGGTGTATCATGAGCTGACATCGATAAAGGTCCTGCATGGTCACATCCATGCATGGGAAGACAAGAGCACAATTTGGCACATAATCATGCACAATACTTCAACATGCTTTGGTTGGAAGATTTATGTGGAAATGTCATTCAATTAATTCATGAAAGAAGGTGAGGAAAATTGGATAGACTTTTGTGAAAATACAGGCAAAACTTGCCATTGTTTGACAATACTGACACAGATGGAATTCTAGCTGAATGGAGAAAACATAATCTGTGCCAAGCGTTCATTCTGCCCAGAGAAAACATGGGTAGACAACAACTATTGGGGAAACATAAGACTATATAAGTGGACAATCATGTACAAAAAAGGCAAACAAAAATCCTCATTGACAATGTGTTTGATAATTACATCAATAGACTTACTATTTTGTTAGCATGCAGCATTACTCTTGGCAGGTTCAAGAGTTGTGCCCTCCCACATGTGTCCCGTTAGGAAGAATAGTAGGATTTCCAGTCCTTAGCCATGATAATGGGGCAAGTGGAGTGTGGAGAGGCATGAACCCACCCACAGAGTGGTAAGGGGTGTTGGCATTTATTTATTACATCATGTTAATGTTATTAATTGGTTGGTCGGCCTGGTGGTTGTGGTTATTTAACCACTATACTCTTGTATATATTACTGGTACATTGAATCTATTGATCATCGCTTCTGCTCATTTTCTTTTTCAATTTTAATTTGGTATCAAAGCAATGTAAACTCCTATGCCCAGGCATTTGAAACCAATTGTCATTTGCAAGCTGTTTGAAGGAAGTGGGTGGAAAATATTAAGATCTATGCTTGATAAAGGTGGATGGAATTATGAGAGGAGTGTGCTGAAAATATGAGCTGATATTTCACATTCGCCTGAGCCCGAATTCATCATTGTTGCTGCTACGTCTCACATCCTTCTGTCCATTCCATTCAAACAGGGATGATTAGGGATGAGATCAATACAAAGATGTATTTGCTTTGTCTCCTCTAAAATAGATTTCAGATCTCCTCATATCTAAAGGAGAGTAGAATGGTTGGGTGTAGAGTTGGGGTTGATTGTAGATTTGATGATTGTTTTTTCAGTAAATGGGTCTGTCCAGTTAGCAGACCACTTTTTCTATTGCTACTGACTTGGCCAAATGCAATCTTGGCCACTTCAACATTGGCACATACAGCCTCCACGCAGCCACATCAATTGAAGAAATAGAAACACAACCAATAGAAGGCGTGTGGAGGAGAAAAAGTTCTAGCAAACTAAAATTGGTTGAGAAAGGAACAATTTGACTGGCATATGCAGGAGAAAAAGGTGCAATTTTCAATTTATCTCCCTGTTTTTTTAGAAAACCTAAAATGTTTTGAAGAATATATTTTAGAATAGAAAAGAATGTTAATAATAATACAAAATAATAATTATTTTAAAAATTCTTCTTCTTTTTTAATAGTTGAACTGTTTTAGATATCTAAAAGTGCAAATTAATATAGTTAAATCAAATTCAAGGACTATATTGCACTTCAAATATTTCATTTTGGGAGCAAAATTGTACAGTTTTTGTTGTTGTAAGAAAGTCATTAATTTTGAGAACTCATTTAAAAACAAACATTGAGGAGTTATAAGGGTTTTGTTTGGAGTGATAAGGATCCACAAAACTAAAAAATAATGGCCACCAATGCACCAAAATCATGCTTCCTAACGCTCAACTTTTGAGTGGAGACAACTATGCTACTTGGAAAATTAAATTTCAAGCCCAACTAGAGTTTGAAGATCTATGGGACACTGTCTCTTGAGCTACCACTAGACTTGCACACATTGGTGCTGATCAAACCATATTTGACAAGGCCAATCAAAAGGCCAAACTAATTATTTTGTTTGGAGTGCTTGATGAGGTTCAACCTCACATTAGAACAACCCCCATTGCCAAAGATGCTTGGGATTATCTTAAAACAATTAATGAGGCCAAAAGTCAAAATCAAATGCATCTACAATGTCAGTTACATTGTCTACAAATACAAAATGATGAAAAAGTAGACATTTTTTAGAAGAGTTGCAAAGTTTAAGACATCACTACAAGTGTTAGGGGAAGAAGTAATAGATGCTTCTCTTGTTCCTATTGTCCTGAGAGCACTACCCCCTTTGTTTTGCATTTTTGTCACTTGCCTCAATGTGGCAAGCAAAACACCCTCTTTTAAAGAGTTGATAAATTTGCTTCAACTAGAAGCAATCCATGGTGAGACTTTAGACTACTAAGACAATCAGGCCTCTTTGCAACAAAGCAAAAAGAAAAACAACTTGAACGTCAGTGTCATGTCCCCAATTTGGAGCAATAAGGAGAATTTATTAAATTAATTATTTATAAGGTTATCAAATAAATAAATATTAAAAGGTGACCTTATATTTAATTAATTTAATATTAAAGTGACTAAAAATAAAATAATATCAAAAAGTCACTTAAGTGAATAAAATAATAATTTATTCTAGAAGCTTCTTGGAGATACTTGTGAATTCTTTATAAGGAGCTTTTGGAGGGCATTTGAGATCATCTTGAGTTGAATACAATTTCTGATCATTGGAGAGCTTGAATGCTTGACATGGCCTGAGGGTTTGAATCCTCTTGTATGCTGGTTTTGGTTGTGTAACACCAACCCTAGCTAGTTTGGAGTGAGAGATATCTCAATCTTTCACATTGAAGCAAAATTTTGTGGCCTTTGGCCAAATTTTGAAGATCAAAGAGAAAATCGATTTGTGGAGAAATTGCAGGTTTTTGTAGGAAGCTTTCAATTTTGAAAAATGACGAAATTGCTTGAAGAGATTCCTTGTTGGTGACTTTGAATATTGGTGGTTGCTGGTTATAAAGAAATCTGAGTTTATTTGTTGCTGGGCTTACCCTTTGAAGGCTGTGACTTTATTCATGGAAGTCTAAGGAGACTTCAATTTTGATTGAGGAGTGAATCGATCGATTCTAGAGATCATGACAATGAATCTTGATGCTTATGGAGGATGTTGGAAGGCTGCAACAATAATTTATTTATAGCTGAGGGACGGCTGTATACTAAGTTCGATTTGCATTAGAGAAGGCTCCGTTTGAAGATTTTTAATCTGTTACAACACCATCGATTGGAGTGCTCTTGTAAACAAGTTCCTTCATGTTAATTGATGTAATTACATTATTCATATCTGCTGTAGTTTGTCATATCAGATTTCCAGGCGTCTTCATAGTTGCATATTGTAGTTGAATGCCAAGAGTCTTGGCAAGACTTTGTACTCATCTTTGCATTAATATAAAGGGAGTCATAAGGTTGCAAGTTAGATGTTTGTCATAATACCTTTGTTGAAGCTTGCATTTTCCATTGATAGTTTGCATACAAAGTGTTTGTAAAAATGCCTAGTTGCTGTAGGTGCACATTTTGCATATGTAGGATATGTATTTGCATCTAAAATACAAAAAGAGTTACACTTTCATTTGAGAGGTTTGATTAGACATCTTAGAAGTTGTTTACAAGCATTTAAACATCATTACATCAAGCAAACCCAAGAACACATCAAACTAAAGTTCATAACATCAAGCTACAACCTTGCAAGCAAAGGGTTTGTCAAATTGTCTAAGGCAGAAAATCAGAACATTTACATCAGATTTGGCAAGGCACTTTACAGTGGTATCAAAGCATTGAACTCCTAGTTTTTGGGTAGAAAAATCTTTCTCCTTTTAGGTGAAAGACCCTAGAAGTGCAAGAGAGCACTATTTCCCTTAAAATTTGCGAGTCACTTTGACAGACCAATTGAAAACCTGATCTGAACTAGCAAGGGTCTTTACAGTGGTATCAGAGCTTCCATTCCTGCCAGCTTGTTTGGGTTATGAGCGAAGAGAGTTGGGATATCCCAATTCAAATTCCTTTTGACAACTCTTATAGAAGGTTGAGAAGGGGTCTAGGTCCGTTTGATGATATGGAGGAAAGTAGCACTCAACGTCTGCTTAGTGATCTTGCAAGAGGTCAACAAGAAATGAGGTAAGAAATGGCTAAAGGACGGGAAGAGTTGTCACAGATTCTTAGACAACTTTTGAACAATGGAAACAACAATAGGAACAATGGGTAGAATGGTTAGAATGGTGGTCATGATAATGATGATACAACTTAGAGCAATATTAGGGCAGCTAGTAGAGTGACTTGAAGGCCTCTCATGCCTCAATTCTTGGGTGAATAGGTTGCTGCAAATCAGGAGCAACAAACACATGAGGAAGGATTTTCAGATTATTTGAGAGAGTACAACTCTTTGGGAGATGAATTTCAAGCTACCATGTCTCTAGAATACTTTTGAAATCTCAAACTTTGAAATAGACCAAGGAACAACCACATAGGGCAGAGAAACTAGGAATTATAGCGGAAGGTTGGGAAACTTTCAATCCCTTCCTTTGACGGGTCTAGCAAATGCACAGCTAGAGCATGGGTGTAGAAGTTGGATACCTACTTCCAACTTAACACTATGACAGAGATCGAGGCTATCGAATATGCCACCTTACATTTGGATGGTGAGGCACATGAGTGGTGGTACCATGGGCTTGTCACCTTGGGACATGCCAACATCACATCCTACTTGGAGTTCACACAAAAACTCATTGACATATTTGATTAGAAGGATTGAGAACTTCACTTTAGAGAGTTAGCACAACTCCAACAGAGTGGGTCCGTAGACTGCTATATCTCAACATTCCAACGTTCGACAGTTATGGTGACTGATGTTTCAGAGCAGCGTTTGGTGATGCTTTTCATTGAGGGTTTATCTGAACCCCTTCGTGGTTGGGTTAAGGCCTTCAAATCAGATTCCCTTCAGGATGCGATCTCTAGAGCTAGAGACATGGAGTCTAGCAATCAAAAGAGCAAATCATCAAGCAATGAAAAGAACACATCTTCCTCCCACAACTCATCTCCTTCATAAGATACAGGGGAAAAACCTTTTCCTAAGGAAGGCAATAAGAAGAACAAAGCAAATGAAGATTTCCGTAGGGAGTGTAGGGAGAAGGGAATTTGCTATTATTGTAAGGAAAAATGGGTGAATGGACATCGTTGCTTGGGAAAGGGGAAGGCTCATCTCATTGAGGTAGCATCAAAAAGTGAGGATGAACATGGACTTGGAGTTGAGAACAACAACAGTTCAGATGAGGAGCTGGAAAATAAGGGCTCCCTTGGTACTCTAGCCGGTTCACCTATGTTCAACCCTTTCAGGATTATAGGAATTTTACATGGCCAACACATCACGGTTTTGGTTGATAGTGGGGCTACACATAACTTCATTGATTCAACTTTAGTAGTGAAGTAAAAATTAACAACTTAGGGTTTTGAGTGGTTCAAAATCATGGTGGCTGGTGGATATAAGTTGACATGCAAAAGGAAGGTCCCTCAATTGAGTATCACTCTAGGCAATTATACCATCACAGATGACTTCTACGTGGTGGATTTGGGAGATAAACATGCCATATTGGGTATTCAGTGGCTCTATTCATTGGGGGAGTACTCACAAAATTTCAAGAAGATGACACTCAAGTTTAGGACAATGAGTGGTGCTTAGGCGAAAAGCAGATAGAACATCCAAAGATATATCAATAAAGTGAATTGAGAGCATGTTCCGCCATCAGGATACTTCATGGGCAGCAATAGGTGACAATGATTGGAGCCCACCTAAGGTGTGTTGGTATGAGGATGACACAGGTACAATAGGAGTGGATGGCATTCATGATGATGACATTGATGATACTACCTTTTTTGACATTAAGTTGTGAGTCACCTTCCGATGTTGGTAGTATGGAGAGGTATGCACATGGTGTTCAATTGGTGTAGGTAGGAGGATTTCACCTTGACTACACCTTGAGGTGCATACACCAGTTCTCTTTTGACCCACATGTTCAGGATTTGACCATGTCATTGATGACTCAGAGAGGTGGGATGAAGAACAGGAAATCAGATTCATGTGATTCAGGTGGAGTTGGAGCACTTTGATGTATGAGAATTATTACTGCAACACTTGGTATCCGCATGTTGAAGTTAGGGGTTCAGGAGTTTCCTTGATGAGTGACTGGCCTCACAGCTTGACAGGGTATGTCAGTGATAGGAGCTTCAATTGCATTCAGTGGATGTTGGTTAGAGTTCTTTGCATGATCGTTTGGGATTGAGGTGGTGGTGGATAGGTGCTGTGGTAGTTGTGAAGGATTGGTAGATACAAATTGCTTGAGGGCAAGCAATCTTTGGGAAGGGAGGACCACCATGTCCCCAATTTGGAGCAATAAGGAGAATTTATTAAATCAATTATTTATAAGGTTATCAAATAAATAAATATTAAAAGGTGACATTAAGTTTAATTAATTTACTAAAGTGACTAAAAATAAAATAATATCAAAAAGTCACTTAAGTGAATAAAATAATAATTTATTCTAGAAGCTTCTTGGAGATACTTGTGAATTCTTTATAAGGAGCTTTTGGAGGGTATTTGAGATCATCTTGAGTTGAATACAATTTCTGATTATTGGAGAGCTTGAATGCTTGACATGGCCCGAGGGTTTGAATCCTCTTGTATGCTGGTTTCGGTTGTGTAACACCAACCCTAGCTAGTTTGGAGTGAGAGATACCTCAATCTTTCACATTGAAGCAAAATTTTGTGGCCTTTGGCCAAATTTTAAAGATCAAAGAGAAAATCGATTTGTGGAGAAATTGCAGGTTTTTGTAGGAAGCTTTCAGTTTTGAAAAAGGACGAAATTGCTTAAAGAGATTCCTTGTTGGTGACTTTGAATATTGGTGGTTGCTTGTTATAAAGAAATATGAGTTTATTTGTTGCGAGGCGCATCCTTCTAAGACTGTGACTTTATTCATGGAAGTCTAAGGAGACTTCGATTTTGATTGAGGAGTGAATCGCTCCATTCTAGAGATCATGGCAATGAATCTTGATGCTTATGGAGGACGTTGGAAGGCTGCAACGATAATTTATTTATAGCTGAAGCTTGAACATGGACGATTGCATACTAAGTTCGATTTGCATTAGAGAAGACTCCATTTAAAGATTTTTAATTTGCTACAACACCATCAATTGGAGTGCTCTTGTAAATAGGTTCCTTCATGTTAATTGATGTAATTAGATTATTCATATCTTCTGTAGTTTGTCATATTAGATTTCCAGGCATCTTCATAGTTGCATATTGTAGTTGAATGCCAAGAGTCTTGGCAAGACTTTGTACTCATCTTTGCATCAATATAAAGGGAGTTATAAGGTTGCAAGTTAGATGTTTGTCATAATACCTTTGCTGAAGCTTGCATTTTCCATTGATAGTTTGCATACAATGTGTTTGTAAAAATACATAGTTGCTGTAGGTGCACATTTTGCGTATGTAGGACATGTATTTGCATCAAAAAATACAAAAAGAGTTGCACTTTCATTTTAGAGGTTTGATTAGACATCTTAGAAGTTGTTTACTAGCATTTAAACATCATTACATCAAGCAATCCCAAGAACACAACAAACTGAAGTTCATAACAACAAGCTATAACCTTGCAAGCAAAAGGTTTGTCAAATTGTCTAAGGCAGAAAATTAGGACATTTACATCAGATTTGGCAAGGCATTTACAATGGTATCAAAGCATTGAACTCCCAATTTTTGGGTAGAAAGACTTTTCTCCTTTTAGGTGAAAGACCCTAGAAGTGCAAGAGAGCACTCTTTCCCTTAAAATTTGCGAGTCACTTTGACAAACCAACTGAAAAACGGATTTGAACTAGCAAGGGTCTTTACAGTCAGAGTTGTCCATTGGGTTCATGAAAATCAAATTGGGAAAAATATTCTACAAAGAAAAAGAAGTGTCTCATTTGTCGAAGAAAGGGACATGATCTCAAGGATTGTTGGTACAATTCCTATGCTAATAGTGAATTTATAAATCTTCTTAAGGGGACAAAAAGAAGAATCCCCATCAGTAGAAAAGACCTAATAAGCAATATGGCGATGTTGCATCTACAAGAGGCTCAGATGAAGATTTCTTGTATGTTGTATAAACTAAGGCCTTCACTTCAAATAGTTTTGTCTAGTATGTTGATTTTGGTGCATCTAGACATGATAGGTGAGCAAGAGTGGTTTTGTGATCTCACTCCATCCACCTCCTATGGTCAAGTATCCCTTGGCGATGATACATCATATGAAGTTTAGGGAATTGGAGATGTTTCGTTGCCCCTCGAAACTCACAAATGCATACTTACTAAGGTTCTACACATTCCATGATTCACAAAGAACCTTCTCTTAGTAAGTCAGTTATTTGAGCACAACTTGAAAGTTGAATTTGATCATCATAATGGAGAGAAATTGTCTCATTAGAGATAAGTCCATAAATGGTGAAGTTGTTGCTCATGCTTAAGGGGTTGGAAAAATGTTTCAACTTGTTGATGTCACACATGAAGACAAGGCTCTTGTAGTAAAAACTAATGCATCCACAATTCTTTGGCATCAAAGATATGACCATTTCAGTTTTGGCTATCTTCTTGCATTGAGTAGAAGAGATATGATGCAAGGACTTCCTCCCATGTAGAAAATAGTTTTTTTCACTCACATTGTTTTGTTGGAGAGCAACATATGGCTCATTTTCTTGCTACAAAAAATAGAGCCTCTAGTCTCTTAGAATTAGTTCACACTGATCTATGCAGACCTATGCCATCAAGTCGTAACAATGCTAGGTATTTTCTACTCTTTGTGGATGACTATTGTAGAAAAATGTGGGTCTATTGTCTGGCTCACAAAGATGAAGCATTTGAAAAATTCAAAGAATTTCGAGCCATTGCAAAAAGGCCAAGAGCATGGGATCCAAAGGCAATTGACCACTACTTACACACCTCAATAGAATGTTGTTGCACATAGGCATAGTCATAATATTGTGAAAATGGTGCGATGTATGTTGAAGGATGTAAATCTTGCTCCTACATTATGGGTTGAAGCAATTTACATAGCAATGTACTTGTTGAATCGAGCATTGTTAGAAATTAGGATCTTAGGATACTAATCATTATAAACAAAATATAAAATAAATAAAATGAGAATAAGCATAGATTTTACACATTACATAATATATACATGGGGAAAACCCTTTCAGGTAGAAAACTCCACAAAACATCATTTTCTTAAAACATTTACAAAAAATAGTCTATTAAAAATAGATTGAACACGTGGACACTCATCTACATACTTCAACATGGCCAGTAATACCTTTTATCATATTGATATAATTCACTATAAATCTCCAAATTCACACACTCTCAAATGAGAGAGAGCCTCCTTAATATATGAGAAAGGGTGGAAAAATACCTTAAAAGATGTTTGTCACATATATTCAAAGCAACCATTCGTAAATTATTAATAATGTAATAGTTATTAGATTATTAATTAATAAATGTTATATGTTTTATAACATAAGGTTTTATAACCTTATATTGGAAAAATATAAATGTTATAAGGGTATGTCCCCTAATAAAATCATGTTCTAACAAGCACCCACCTAAGTGCTTGAAAATAACACACTTGAAGAAGCTTGGACTGAGAAGAAGCCCTCTATTTCACATTTCAAAGTTCTTGGATGTACAACTTACATGCATGTCCCCAAGGTGCAGAGTACAAAATTGGAAATGTATTTTTCTTGGGTATAGTTAAGAGTTGAAGGGATATCGATTTATGGGCATGGTAACAAAGAAAGTGTACATTAGTAGGGATGTTTTTGATGAGGAAATAGGATGCAACACCTCTTCCTCACCATCACCTAATAGTTCTCAAACACCGAAAATTCTTGAACTTGAGACAAGGAACTTAATGAAGAAGCACAAGAAGAGACTTTGTTTCCATTCGATCAATTTCCCCTTCTTTCATCATCTCCATCCTCATCTTCCGTGCACAAAAGATTCTTAAGTGGTACTAGGCCACAATGAAGGATGTAAAGATGATGCAGTTACAAATACTCCCATTGGGCTTCTCAAGAGGAGGTAAATTTGGGTCTTATGTGTACATTTATTGAAAGTTTAGAACTAGAAACAATTTAGCAGGCTTTTAAGTAACCACCTTGGAAAGATGCCATGAATGCATAATATCAGGCATTAGTGAGAAATAATATATGGGAACTTTTTGATCTTCCATTAGGGAAGATGACTATTGAATGCAACTATGTTCTCAGAATCAAATATAAGGTAGACGATAGCATTGACAAGTACAAATTTTGACTTGTGGCTAAGGTACAAAAGGAAGGTATTGATTATGATGAAACTTTTGTGCCTACAACAAATATCAAGACTATTTGTATGGTATTAGCAATGGCAACAAAGTTGGTTGGAAAGTTCATCCGATGGACATTAAGAGTACCTTTCTTAATGGAGATCTCAAGGAAGAAGTCTACATAACTCAACTAGAGGGATATGTTGCACCTGGGCAACAACACACAGTATGCAAACTTGTCAAATCCATCTATAGTGTTAAATAGGCTTCTTGATTCTTGTATATCAAAATCGATGATCATCTCCTTAGTCATGGATTCATCAGGAATACTTAGGATCCCAATATCTACCTCAAAGAGCTAAGGGGGGAGATTGTAATCATGATTGCATATGTTGATGATTTGGTCATCATAGGGAGTTCTCCAAAGATGTGATGCAACAAAGAATGATCTCAAACGATCTTTTGACTTGATTGATCTCGATCTCCTGCATTATTGTCTTGGACTTGAAGTGTGGCAACAAAATAATTAGATCTATGTCTCTTAGATGAAATATGCCAAGACAATGAAAGATTGCAAATCTATGTCGTTAGACTTGCAACTTTCCTGCCATGATCCATCACCTTAGGTGAATGCTACTCTATCATCAGTTGATTGGGAGTTTCATCTACATGGATTATACTAGACTGATATCAACTATGTTGTTAGCTATCTACCTAGGTTTATGCAGGTACCTAAGGTTGCTAATTAGAAAGTAGCTAAACATGTTTTTGAGATACATACGTGGTAAATTGGCATATGGCCTTAATACAAGCATAATGCTGAATTTTCTATGTGGATACATGAATGTGGACTATGCAAGTTCAATGGATGATAAGAAGTCTACTTAAAGATTCATTTTCTTTTTGGGATTTGGTTCAATATCATGGGGGAGAAAAAATAAAATCACTTTTGCTCACTCTTCCACTTGGGTAGAATATCACACCATAGGTGGAGCTATCTGTAAGGAAATATGATTGTGTCACATTTTGATAAGCATGGGTGTTCTTGAGACAGGTCCTACCACTTTGTTTTGTGACAATCAGTGTGTTGAAGCTTGTCCACAATCATGTTTTTCATAAGCATACCAAGCATATTGAAGTTCAATGTCACTATATTCAAGAACATGTTCAACAATAGAATATCCAACTCTAGTTTTGTTTGACTCAAGAATAATGTGCTAACATATTTACTAAATCATTTGCAACTGTGAAGTTCAAAGCTTTTCAAATTGTATAGACGTGAATTTGCACCCCTAACGCAAATTCCCCTTTCGTACATTTCCACTTTAGAAAACCAAAGGCGAAGACTTAATTCCACATAAGCCCGCCGTTCACATCACAATTAGCACCCATTTTGAGTGTTGGTGGAGGCGTTTCTGTCGGGGATGCCCGTGTGGCGCGTAGACGTCCGCACGGCATGCTTACGTCCTTGGCAGATTCCTACAGCTAGAGTCTGCAGAGATGTTACACTTCCTATTGGAAGTCGAAGTGTAACTCCCCCCTTCGACTGACCGACTCAAATATGGTCATTTTCTTCATTCTTCCTTCATATTCTTCATCCATTGTCAAGTTGGGACAAGATCTTTTGGTCATCTCTTCACTACTCCTACACACTTGAGCATTCACTCCAAGCTTTATAGCAACAATTCACACTCCATAGCAACAATCTTATCACTCCATCACTCCAATAGAGCAAGCATAGGACAAATCCATTGCAATAGAGGCTTGAGTTCCTCTCATTTTTCTCCTCTACTAGCCTTGAGCGCTTTGGACGGAGGTGGGAAGCTTCTCTCATCTTCTCTATTATTTGGTTGAGTAAGCACATATTGTTTGGTAGTGTCTTTTGTATACTTTGCTTGTATTCTCTTCTTTATCATATTATTTCTATCATTGCAAACTTGGTTGTCCGTGGAGGTGGAAACACCAAAACGGGGGTCTGACTGAGGCAAACCCCTAAACAACCCCCAACATTTTCCCTCTTTTTTGTGTGCAGGTGGAGAGATCTTGGAGCAAGCTCGCAAAAAGATAGTTGTGTGAGATCATCTTCATCACCCTTGCAGTAATCTACTTTCTTTATCACGTCCATCTTTATGTTTCATACTTGTTAATCTTATTCTACACTTCTCGAAACTCTTAAACTAGGCTGTTAGTCCACCTTTCAGAAGTTAAGTCTTGTTTCCCTAGTCTTTTGATCGTACAAACGCCAACGCACCTATGAGACGCCAGCGCGCCGCACTATCGTCCCAGAACTGCGCTTTTGTCCTCTGACAAAGAGCTATTTGAGACACATAGTTGACTCTAAAGATCAACTCGTCCAATCTCCTTTCAACTCTCGGGTTTGCAGAGTGATTGAAGGACATATAGTTCTCATCATTCTCATCCTACCTATCGTAACCTTCCTTTAAACTGAGGTAAGTTAGGGCAGCCATACCGCTCTTCGCCTTTCGTGACCTGGGGCCTTGCAGTGGTTGGTTCCCCTCTCTTACAAAAACTTTCTTTCTTTGTTCTCTTGGACAAATGATGGGGATTGATAGCATTTATTTATTACATAATGCTAATATTGATAATTGGTTGGTCGGCTTGGTGGTTAGTTGGCTTGGTGGTTGTGTGTTTATTTAACCACTATACTCTTGTATATATTGTTGTTACATTGAATCTATTGATCATCGCTTTTGCTCATTGCCTTTTCAATTTTAATTGGGGCTAGGGAGAGGGTCCTCATTGCACCGGTCATTAGACCCAGTAAGGTGCTTGTGGTTATACTTGTGTTGTAACTTAGTACTATTCTGAAGCCCAAATAACTTGGAAGCTTGCCACACCCATTTGCCTTTCCCAAAGCATCACAGGAATCTTTGGAGAAGGCCAACTCCTTGTTAAGGTTGTGCTAGTTATTTAGTCTATAAGCTACTCTACTTTTTGGTGTTTTATTAGGGTTCAACTACATAGTTTTTGAGTCAAAATCAACTTTGTGTAATAAATCAAGGGTGATGAGAGTGTGCTTTTGGTGCTAATACTAAACTACACTAATCATTGTATGGGAAAGAGTTAAGAGGAGGCAAATTCAAGAAAACAAAAGAAAAGAGGCAATGTGCTAGAAGAATGGATCAATTCATTTATCTCTTTTGAGTTCAACCTTACCTTTTCTTTGTGTTGATTGTGTGGACAAGGTTGGTCCAACCTACTTCTATGAATCAACTAATATATTGAAATGCATAGATAAATGATAAAATAGAAACACATGTTCATAGTTTTCTTAATTAAGGCATTGCAATAATCACCTCTTAGTATTTTCTTTTCTTGATTCAATTCACACAACTATTGACTTAATTCATTAAGCATCTTCCATCTAATCTAGAAGTGCTAACTTCATAGCTTCTCCAACCACCATTGTGGCAATGACTCCATGCCACCATTCATATGTTTACACTAGAGAGTGGTAAGCTCCCAATGTTAGGGTCATTCCTAGACACAAATATTAATCCTCGAGGGCTCATTCATGATGATCACACCTATGTATCCTAAGGGCTTTGTGGTTCATGCATCGATTATATAAAGAATTCATCCTCTCCTCTTGTATGAGATCTTTGATTGGCTATATATCCTAGGGGCTATTTACATAAGTACACATTGATTGACTAACACATAAATAATGACCAACTAATAATATGAAGTGGATGTGATTACCCCATGCATATTCCCATCACCTGGCTCACTAATGTTTATCGCTTGAGTGAATTCTAGCTAAAAAAGAGAGAATGTTGGCGCATCCCATACTACACCGTGGATCCCATCCTTTTTCCTAATTCTTTGTACTAGTTGTGATAACGAACAAGTATCCTATACTATTTACGATCATAACCGGATAAAAAGTAAGGGTAACAACACACATCACATTAGGCCATTAATAAGATTCTCACAACCCACTGAACCATTGAGTTTTTGGATTCAAACATCAATCACCTTTAGACCATTGGTGACTAGTCTACCCAATTTGGAAGAGGGTAATACCTAACATATTTTTCCATGTGGCCTTGGGGAAAAGTTGACCAACCTCTTCACCACATGAGTAGCTCTTGACATTTGTCACCTCTGTGCTCCTAGAGAAAAATGACTAGACCCTAAGATATGACAAATTCTAACATTGATCACTTTCAGGATACTAGTGACATCTAACTAACTACTCCTATATCGTAACATGTATAGCTTTTGGCATTCTTTACCTTCATGCTACTGGTGAAAGTCAACCAATCCATAAGATATGATAGATAACACTTGATATCAGTTTTTTACATGGTATTGGCTGCAACCAGTTATCCCTGCTTGTATTGAAAGGAAGTTGAGTGAGCGGAAACAAATTTCTACACTAATCTAAGTAGGGGAGAGTTACAAATTTTCGTTTTAACACCTTTAAACAGTTACAATAAGAGAAGCACATAGAGAATAAATGAATAGAACAACAAGTACACATAAACTAACATACACCAGATATATGTGGGGAAAAACCCTTCCGAGTTAAAAACCCCACCCTCCAAAAGCACAATACTTATATATTACTTCAAATAGGAGTTACAATATAGCCCAAGTACAAAGCTTCTACACAAGTTCTTTGAAACAAACACATGTTCTAGAGTTAACCTGACAACACTTCGTTACCTGCAAATAACTATGCATTCTACAATGCAAGGCACTCAATATATAGAGTGATACAAGCTTCAAGAAGCATCTAGAAGGAGAGGGGCATCCAAATCCATATGGTACAATATCCCACGCCATAAACATGCATTTGGACACATGTAACATATTCCCTTACACCCCTTACAATGGTCAAAGATGCAAATATTCCTTCCTCAAGCTTGGGCGCCTAGAATATACTAAAAATAGCTTATGAAATATGCCTTACACATCTTACAACTATCATAGAGTCTGTCATAGCTGACAACACTTACAATTGTAAGAGAATCCGTCATAACTGACTAAAAATAGTCGATTCTCTTACATCCTGTCATAACCTAACTTGGGTGCCAACTTTCATCCATGCATGAAGATGCCTTATGATGCATCATAAAATTTGTCATAGGTCAAAGATTCCAAAGTGGGACGCCCATGTCCACTTGAGATGATTATGTGTCATCCAATTACTTGCAACGAGGATGCCACCTAGCTGGTGAGTCCCGATTTGTGATATGACACCATAGGAAATTAAATATTACAAATAAATACAATAAAACATTAATTAAATCAATATTAGGACTCTAAGATTGAGACACGTTAATCCAAAAATTCTCCCACTTGTTGAAGACCTATCGAGAGTCATACAAAATCATCTAGTCAGGGCCCCAAGGTCCATGGAATCAGAACACCATCTAAACTTCTTCGTGCTCACTAGTTTTGTTATTGCATTTTCAACATTCACCAAAGTGTCAACCTTCTCCAAGTTCAACTTTCCATCTTCTACCATATCATGAACAAAATGATATTGTACATCAATGTGCTTTATTTTGGCATGAATGGTAGGATTCTTTGTTAGGAAAATTGCATTTTGACTGTTGCAACAAACAGTAATTTGTCCTGCATCTAAACCAATATTAGAACATAATATGTTTAGCCAAATGGCTTCCTTACAAGCATGAGTGGCTGCCATATACTTTGCCTCTGTCATGGACAATGCGATTACAGGCTGTCGCTTACTAATCCAACTGATAGCACCACCAAACATCATAAACACGTAGCCATTGGTGGATCTTCTTTTGTCAATGTCACCTACCCAATCCGAATCCACATATCCATGAATTCTCACAAAATGCTGAGGTCTAGTAGGATAACCATGAAAACACAAGGCATACTCATAAGTACCCCATAAATGTCTGAACACTCTCTTAACCGCATCCCAATGCACTTGTCCAAGATTAGCCATAAAATGACTAAGAACTCCCACTAGTTGGGAATGTGTGGTCTTGTACACACCATCACATAGATCAGATTGCTAGCTGCACTCACATACGGTACTTTGGTCATGTCCTCCATCTCAGTAGGAGATTTTGACAATCATTCAAAGAAAGCTTTGTCCCCTGCATCACGGGAACAACTATCTGTTTGCAATCTACCATGTTGAATCTCTCCAACACCGAGTTCACATACTTGCTTTGGCTTAACCAAAGCTTTATGTTAGCTCTATCTCTCATGATTTCCATTCCCAAAATGTACCTAGTTACACCTAGGTCTTTCATCTCAAATTGTGCTGACAACTGAAACTTCAAATATGAAATCATACTTTTTCCATTCCATAATAAACAACATATCATCTACATATAGGAGAATAATGAGAATGTGGTCATTATCAGTTTTAAAGTATACTCAATGGTCAGATTTAGATCTCTAAAATCCCAAAGACAACACATAGGTATCAAAATTTTGATACTACATTCTAGGAAATTGTTTCAAATCATAAAGATACTTCTTCAGTTTGCAAACCAAATTTTCTTTACCTTTTTCAATGAAATTCTCTGGCTGCGACATGCAAATCTCTTCCTCCAAATCACCATGAAGGAATGTTGTCTTCACATCCATCTGTTCCAGTTCTAAGTCATACTTGCTGCAAGTGACAATAGAAGCTGAATAAATGCTATCTTTGCTACAAGAGAGAATATCTCCCCATAATCAATTCACTCCACCTGAGAAAACCCCTTAGCAACCAACTGTGCCTTATACTTCTCAACACTGCCACCAAGACCACACTTTTTCTTGAAAACCCATTTACAACCAATAGGTTTACGTCTAGTAGGAAAAGGTACCAGATCCCAAGGCTTGTTTTTCTTTAAAGAAGCCATCTTTTCGTCCATGGCTTGCATCTAGGAATCTGAATCACTCATACCCATAGCCTCTCTAACAATCCTAGGCTCATAAGTATTAGTAATCAAGGCAAATATGCAACTGGAATCTAATAATGAATAACCAATTCTTTCCAGTTGTTGCCTAACTCATGTAGACCTCCTCAAAGCTTGAGGTAGAGGTTCTCCTTCTTCTTCAAAATTTTCAGAGCTACTTGAGCTCTCCTCATCATCAGGTCCAACAGGAGTATGTAGTTCTTTCTCTAGAGTAGTTGGAATCTGAACTACCTCCTTATTCTATTTCTCCTCTTTTTCTGGATGCAACTCAATAGTAGATGGTTTCATCTCTCTGAAGATCACACTTCTGCTATAGAGAACTTTCTGCATTTGTGGACCCAAAAGCTTGTATCTTTTCACACCGATACTATAGTTGATAAAGATACACTTAACAACCTTGTTCTCCAACTTAGACCTCTCCTCAATCAAAACATGAGCATAAGCTTCACAACCAAATACTCTGAGATGTCTCATCAAAGTCTTTTTACTAGACCATGCCTCAATGGGTGTTTTTCCAACAAGCGTTGATGTAGGACGTCTATTGATCAAATAATATGTAGTCTCTACCGCTTCAGCCCAAAAATTCTGCTTAAGGCTAGCACCACTCAACATAATGCTATCCCTCTCCATCAACGTTCTGTTCATCCTCTCCACAACTCCATTTTGCTGCAGAGTGTAGGGAGTTGTCTTATGTCTCTCAATCTTGTGTTCTTTATAGAAATTTTCAAACTCTACAGAACAAAAATAACCACCATTATTGGTCCTCAAACACTTAATCTTTTTGCTAGTTTGATTTTCTACCAAGGCCTTAAACTCTTTAAATCGACTAAAGACTTCAACTTTACTTTTGAGAAAATAAACGAATGTACTACTGCAATCATCTATGAAAGAAACAAAATATACAAATTTTGATAATGAAGGAACATTCATAGGACCAAAAACATCTAAATGAACATAGTCCAAAACCTCAGAAGACTTATGAGAACTAGAGTAAAAAGAAACATGGTGTTGTTTTCCATATACACAATGTTCGTAAAAGTCAAACTCAAGATTACAATCACCAAGGCCTTCAACAAGGCTCTTATTTTTCAAGGTTCTAAGACCCTTCTCACCAATGTGACCAAGTCGTTGGCACAATAACATGGCCTTCTCTGCAAGAAGTTTCATTTCCATGGAATGAGCACCCTTTGGTACCCAAAAAGCATGACCATCAGATGTAGCTGCAACATGCTTCTTCTCTGCATGATCTGATGGTGAGGATGAAGAATCCAAAGATCTCTTCTTCAGTACATTAGAATAACTATTGCATTGTACAGTGCATGCATCAAGCTGAAACAAAGTGCCAATACGAACACCCTTAGCCAACACCATATCCCCTCTAGTCATCTTACATCCTCCACCAGAGAAAACAACTTGCACTCTCAAATCTTTCAGTTTACTTATAGAAAGCAAGTTTTGTGCCAAACAGGGATAACTTTAAGAAACCCCCCCCTCAGTGAAGGTGTAAAATCTTGGCGAAGCTCTCCTTTTATTTGAAAAAATATATTAATTTTCCTGGTGAATCTTATGCACAGTATTAAATTTTTTGTAAAATCCTGGCGAATCTTAATAAATAATTGGTAAAAATAATAATCATAGTGGCGAATCCTAGTGAATCTTGGCGCGCTCCTATCACAATACAGGCGGGGTCAAGGGCTAGATCTTCCCCCATTCCTAACAAAATTCAATACCATCGGCCTAACAATGCTTCATCGACGGAACTCCCATCACAATCCTATGGTGCATCGGGGGAACTATGGGCATCAGGGAAACATTATCTGGCATCCCACTGATAGAACGAAGGACGGCTACAAGTTCATTATGCACCCTAATACACATGTGCCTTTTTAAAGGCTTGTTGAGGCCCAAAATTTGTTTTGGGCCACACGATTAGATTTAATCATGTGGCCCAAAACAAATTTCGGGCCTCAACAAGCCTTTTAAAAGGCACATGTGTATTAGGGCCCGGAATCAACCTACAATCGTTTGATTAAAAAACTAATCTATGGCAATAGATAAAAGAAAATATTCCTCAAATTAAATAGTAATTTATTATTAGTGGCGATATTGCCCCAAAATTAATCAGAGGAATATAATATTATTGGCGAATATAATTAAATTTTTTAGTAATTGTATAAAATATTGGCAAATCAGTTTTGATGACACATTGTTTACATGGCAAATTAATCGAGACAAAATTATTTTTTCGTAAACACTTGGCGATTTAGTCTTCGTTTTAGCTTGTACTATTAGCCATTTTTGGAGATCCTGATTTCTATTATTAGCCAATTGGCGAATATTCGCCACTAAAGTTTTCCCTGGTGCCAAACCCGAGATATGCAAGACACTATCAATCCCTTTCACTCTTCCATCAAGAAATTTGATTATGACTTTGAAATGACCAACAATATTCAGGTGAGAGTCATCACCCAGGTATACCTCTCCACCATCGAACTCCTCATACTTTGAGAACCAATCTCTATGAGAGGTTATGTGAAAGGATGCATCTGAATCTATCAACCACACATCATCTGATGCATGGGCTGCCAAGGCTGCAATAAATGCTTCTCCATCATCTTCGGATGATTTCTCAGATTCAAAATCAAAGAAAGACTTATTTTTCTTCTTCTTCTCCTTCTTGCAATCTTTCTGAATGTGACCAATTTCACCACAGTTCCAACATTTTTCCCTGGAATTCTTACCAAGAGACTTAGATCTCCCTAGAGACTTTGACTTAGATTTCTTGTCTTTCTTTTTGCCTCTCTCCTTTGGTCTACCACAAACTGCAAGGACCTCCTTGTCCATCTCAAAAGACTTCCTTCGCATATCTTCAGATAATAATGAGGCAACAACCTCATCCATCTTGAAGGTGGAAGTAGTGCTTCCAATAGCCATTACCAGGTGATCCCAAGAGTCTGACAACAAACACAAAAGGAGCATGCAATGGTCTTGTTCATCAATCTTGTCTCCAACAGAACCCAATTGTGCAACCAACAAATTAAATGCAATTAGGTGACCTACCGCAGATCCTCCATCTTTCATTTTTAGAGAATACATCTTTCTCAAGAAAAGCTTGTTTACCGAGGATTTAGCCTGATAGACATCACCAAGCTTCTTCCACAGAGAACCATAAGTTTTATCTTCATGGAAATTCAGGAGGAAGGAATCAACCAAATAGGGTCTAATGAGACCCTTGGCTTTCCTATCCATGAGATCCCAATCTTCTTGTTTCATGCCTGATGGTTTGGTTCCAGAAATAGCAACCCATAGATCACAGTCTACGAGCATGTCTTCCATTTTGAGCTTCCAAAGCTCAAAATTACCGCTATTAAATTTCTCCATCTCAATCCTCCCAGGCGTGCCTACCATCTCTTTCCTGCAACAAGGTAACGAAACACACACTTCTACAAAACTCTTACTGAAACAAAGATCAACTCAAAAAACCCTTCTAACCCAACAAAGGAACCAAGGCTGGCCATGCTCTAATACCAATTGAAAGGAAGTCGGTTGAGCGGAAATAGCTTCCTACACTAATCTAAGTAGGGGAGAGTTACAAAATTTTGTTTTAACACCTTTAAATAGTTACAACAAGAGAAACACGTAGAGAATAAATGAATAGAACAACAAGTACACATAAACTAACATACACCAGATATACATGGGGAAAAACCCTTCGAGGTAAAAAACCCCACCCTCCAAAAGCACAATACTTCTATATTACTTCAAATAGGAGTTACAATACAACCCAAGTACAAAGATTCTACATAAGTGCTTCGAAACAAACACCTGTTCTAGAGTTAACCCGACAACACTTCGTTACTTGCAAACAAACTATGCATTCTACAATACAAGGCACTCAATATATAGAGTGATACAAGTTTCAAGAAGCATCTATAAGGAGAGGTGCGTCCAAATCCACATGGTACAATATCCCATTCTATAGAAATGCATTTGGACACATGTAACATATTCCCTTACACCCCTTACAATGGTCAAACATGCAAATATTCCTTCCTCAAGCTTGGGTGCCTAGAATATACTAAAAATAGCTTATGACAGATGCCTTACACATCTTACAACTATCATGGAATTTTTCATAGCTGAAAACACTTACAACTGTAAGAGAATCTGTCATAACCGACTAAAAATAGCCGATTCTCTTACATCCCGTGATAACCTAACTTGGGCGCCAACTTTCACCCATGCATGAAGATGCCTTATGACACGTCATAAAATCTGTTATAGGTCAAAGATTCCAAAGTGGGATGCCTATGCCCACTTGAGATGATTATGTGTCATCTAGTCACTTCCAATGGGATGCCACTCAGTCGGTGGGTCCCAATTTGTGACATGACACCATAGGAAATTAAATAATACAAATAAATACAATAAAACATTAATTAAATCAATATTATGACTATAAGGTTGAGAAATATTAATCCCAACATGTATAAGACTTAGTTATGACATGTGGGGTTGGATTTTAATCAAGTACACATATTGTACACATCAAAGTGGTTCACAAATACTGGTCAAATGGACTTAGATATATGCCACAATCAAGTGATTCATGAACCTACACATAGAGTCCTATAGGTCTTGAGGTTAAAATACTGACACACAATTAACACATTGACACATGAGTTGGCATTTACTCAACACACACATAAACAAATACTAACTTTATAAGTAATCAAGTCCATTCACTTCATTTAAATTGTTATTTGGGAACACATTATTTGGAAGGACACTATTTCTTAGACAAAAAATAAACCCATAGTAGTATTAAATAATTTTTTTTTGAGTATATATCATTTTGTATATTATTTCTCCACAAGATAGATACAAGGGAAAAATACCTAATTGTATTTGTTAATTCTTACAATAAATTGCCCACATTTAGCAAAGGTAGTCATAAGAAACTTTGTCATATACTCAACACTAAGACAAATACATATTTAGAGTAGACAAATCACCCATACATAATAATATTTGTTCACATATTCAAATCCTATGATCTTATCTTGACATCATCATTAAATATATGTTAATAGGTTTCCTTAATTCATTTACATCCATGTTCAGGGCAAGTTTATAACTCCATCATTTCCTAAAACAATAGACCTCACTAAGTCATGAGGATAAGCTATACCCTCCTATACTTGTCAATGATCCTAGATCCAAGGCCATAGTGTTCAACACTACTCTGATTTTTTAGTTCATATAAGATTGGAGGCATTCTCACACCTTCAGATTGAGAGAGGTTATGGTGATAGTGACTTTAAGTTCATCTAAGATTGGAGTATATTTTGGAAAACCAAACACTACTTACCTCCACAGAGATAAGATTGATCATGACATGTTGCTTTTCATTGGCTCAAACTCATATAGTGGGTTTTCATTGGCTCAAACTCATATAGTGGGTAAATATTAATTGGAAATGAGGGTTCACAATCATATGATTTTAATTTAGCCTCTAGCTAAATCATAGCAAAGAGGGATAAATACAACCCCAAATCTTGGAGTCATCCCCTAAACCCTCCCATACAAACTTGAGTCATAGGGGCATCTTTCACCAAGGACTACTTACATATCTACTTCTAAATGAGATCGAAGTCCCATGTAGGTCTCCTCATCAAATTTCTCAAGGAACATAAACATAGGTTCTTATATCCGAGGTTTCATAACCACATAGTAATGTTCTTGATGAGAGTGAAAAATTAAGAATACTATAGGAGAACCATAGAAGCTTTAAGACGAAACAATGCAACTTATCATTATTAACCAATACTCATTTCACAACAAAGCCACAACTTGTAAAGTTTATTGATTAATAGCAAAACTCCAAATTCTTAAATTTCTATTTGATACCCCAAAATAATTCCCTTAAATGATTCCCAACAATTACTAACTCTTAACAATATGTAGGGAAACAAGTTTCTAATTTATCAAACCTACCACAAAGAACTTCCATAGAAGGGCATTGAGATTTCAAATTAAAGATCAACCCAATGCTATTCATAATTCTGCATGAACATCCCATAATCCATTATAAACTTATCTCATTAACATAGTTCCTAGACTAATTACTTATCCACAAGAAATTCAATTTGCATCGACATATTGGGATCATTGCCATATTACTCACAATGTTTACAAAATGGAATTAATCATTAGTTCACGCCTTTGCATAGACCCATTAAGATAAATAGAGTTTAGATGAGATCTCTACCAACCCCTTTAGATTTTCCACTAGGTTTGAAATGTTGCATTTGTTAATTTCAACATATATAATATTTATTTCAACATTCCAATTTGACTCTAAAAAGATATAGGGCTAAATATGTATATTTATCTCAATTGAAATTAATACCCACTATTGTTAGTAACACAACATCTATTTGAATATCATACAAAAACATACAATCAAGAATATTAATACATAGTATAACGTGTTGGTACAATTATTCACTTCTACTCATCATTATTCAAAAAGATCATGTCTAAGTGATATACACTATATTTTAGCTTACAAGGTAGCCCATAAGGAAGGTGCTTATCGTTGATGTGTTTTACAAAGCCTTAACATAGTCCATTAGATTCCAATTAATTTTAAAAGGTCTACTCCCAATTCTAATTGGAAATTCAAGTTAAGTCGGGCATCACAATCCATATTTCCAAAATATTGTGTTACACATGGAAAAACTACTAATTAGATATCTTAAAGCAAAGACAACACATTTAATACTAAACTATGAGGTGTCTTATTAAGCTATGTCATATCCTCACTTTATCACAATAATTTCAAAAGATAAATCAACTTAGTTGTTATAAGCATATAATTATAACCAATACTTTGAAAAGTAGAGGAACTTCCTATAGACTAATTTGTCCTTATGGCACTAAAAAGTCTCATATATGCAAAGCATAAATAAGTTATTAATAGTAGAAGGAAGATAAAAATGCCAACGACTAATTGTGTGAGGATCATATCAAAGATGCAATAATAGGAAACCTCTGTCAAATTCTATGGTACAATGGGGTACAATATTTTTAAACTCACATCAACAACAAAGTGTTAGAAACGAGAAATCCTCCTTTGGCAATATATCCTTTAGGTTCCAATTCATAGAGCTCATTTGCATTGTCAAGTACCTTCACTTTGTTTACAATCTGTTACAACTATTACCTTCACTCATTTCATGTGTTCTTGTCCAAATAGTAGTCTCTAGATGTTGAATTGATGTCATCCTCTTGGAGCTTTTGTTCTTGTTTGTCATCCTCATTTTTCACATCCACCTTAGAAATCACAATTCATAGTTTGTAGTAAGAAATAGATTTGTAGGATCAGTTAAGGTAGGAGTGCAATTCTTTGAAGGTGTGGTAGTAATAAGAGTAGATGAATTCAAAGGATCCAAATGGAATTATTTAGGATAAGAGCTTGACCCATAAGCACATGAACCCATTATTATCATAGGATGGAACATATGGGTAATAGGAGATTGATAGATCCTCATTCTTAGATTATGAATCATGACTAATGGTTTGAACATGAGAACCCATATCGGTATCAATTATACTTTGGATTGCTTGAAGAAAACAAATTAAAGCAATAGGGAGAGGAGGGCTACCCATAATCATAATAATATGCATTGGAAACATCATGTTGAACACTAGATGCCAGATATGATTAAGATGAAGGCTTATAACTACCGGGTAGTGTGAAAAATGGTTTGTCAGGAGTATAGGGGGTCATATGTTCATTCATAGTGTTCTCTTCTACTGGACCAAAGGTTGGTATTTTAAATGTCATATAAACTAATCTACAATCGTATCAGACACTGGTTAAATCCAATTGTAAACCAATAATAATAAACCTGGAAATTCTATATTTATTATATATGTGATGATGATAATGAATGGGTTGGAGAGAATCACTTAGCTGTTGGTAATGCACTTGGGAGATCTGTAAATGACAACTATTCAATGGGTGTGGAGAGAGCTATTGTAACCATGACTATGATATCAAGTGAGTTATTCCTCAATTGTGTGTTCCAAGCCATTAATATCTTCAATATGTGACATTTGTTTCAAAAGATAAGTGTGTGAGTGGATGGTAGGAGAAAACTAAGTGGGAAGCACTAACAAGCCTTGTACATGCCAAATATGATTCAATTTTACATTTTCTCCCTAGAGAATAATGAACTTGAAGTAAGAGAGACGATGGAGTGTATTAGTATTCATGAGCATCTAAGAAAGTGAGCAAGGGAGTACATGCGATTAGTAGATGTAGGGCCATCAATGATTCCAAATTTGAAATCCAAACTTGGCCATTTAAGTGCATTTGTTAGGATAGGAATGGAGAACAAAACAAATACACTTCAAGGGGATTTTACCCTATCGATATCTTCGTTGGGGCTTGTATTATTTGCGTAGGGCTCCATTGTGTTTGCATGCTATAAAGTGATGTTTGTGCTAGAGTTTAGTAGATTGGTGTTTTGTGTCAGACTTGGAATTATGTCTACACAAGTGAGGGGAGTAGGAGTGTCTATGTTGATTAGGAAAGTGTTTGCATGAATTAAAGTGGTGTTTACACTAAGGGAGGTTATTGAGGTGCTTGCACTTAAATGTAAAGTGTTTGTGCTAGCATATTAGTGCTTGTGTTGAAGTGAGCAATGCCTACATTGAGTAAAAACTAAGAATAGTTAGAAGAGGAAAAAGGATAATGATTGATGTGTGGTGATTGTAGGAGCGATTAGCATCATTAGTAATGTGTGAGAGGTGTTTTGGAGTGATGGATGTTGAGTGGATTTGGTGACAACGAGTGTTAATTTTTAGTAGTGATAGGGCTACTAGATGTGGCATAGATGCTTGAGATCCAAGTTGATTTTTTGATGCTTACAAAATTGGTAGAGTGATGACACTTAAAGACAAGTGCCTTCATCTTCCGATAAGGGAGATGATTGTGAGATTGTAGGATGTATGACAGATCCTACAAATCATAATTGAGGGGGTGATGGTGTACACAATTGACATGCATATACTGTCATCGATGTGGTGACTAATTGAGAGGAAAAATATCCCATTGTTGAGTATTAGGATAGAACTAGACATGTGTCTAGAGTGTGGGCTAGTGGTAGATGTGCCATTATTTTTCATGGGTCTTATTGGTGGCATTTTTCTACTAGAGAAGACAAGTAGATTTTTTGTTAAGATTGGTAGTGTGTGGGTAACATGTTGGAGGATGCAAAGATGTTTGCATGGGGTCCTTGCGTTTTGGCATATTTGAACATGGATATGAACTTGGTGGCCTATAGGATAGGGTGAAACATAGTGTCCACTATGCTACTTGTTACCAAATTTTCACTCATAGGCT
Organism: Sequoiadendron giganteum; assembly: GCA_007115665.2. Taxonomy (NCBI): domain Eukaryota; kingdom Viridiplantae; phylum Streptophyta; class Pinopsida; order Cupressales; family Cupressaceae; genus Sequoiadendron; species Sequoiadendron giganteum. The sequence continues at coordinate 504,351,315 of CM021106.1, forward strand.
CAATCAGGTGGAGTTTGTTGGTTTTAAACTGAGGAAATGAGGTACATTTTTATTAACTTTCCTACATTACATTCAATTGTATAAACGGAAAATAAAAAAATATTACAAAATTATTGTAACAAATCATTGCATTTGTACAAGTGATGCAACAAAGAAAATATTTACACAAATATTTTCAGAACAAAGTAATCTTTATTGAATGTATAAGTGTATATTGTCTCATACAAGCCATGAGACTAATTTTTGCTTATTCAATACAAAAAATGAAAAAATTCATACATGAATAGGTAAAGAAAACAAATGAATGTGTATAGAAGGAAGGTAACCAACCATTGCATGTGAATGACTAGTCTTGAATGGTGTCGTTTCATCCTACTGCCATCTCGAGCTTCATTCTTTGCTCTTAGCTCTTGATCCTAAAAAGAAGTAAGCAATGGTGTTAGAGTATACTCTAAGCAATGACTGATTACAAACATTGCATACAAATTCACCCTATGCATGCATAAACCGATCATAATGTGTATTAAATAAGCATACATACTTTAGATGTCCCAAAAAATCATCGAATTCATAAAAAAAAACATACAGGATATGCATTTATTTCACTAACTTGTTTGCTTCATGTGCAGCTATAGGTAATCATGTCTTTGTTTTATTCATCTTAATTCAGCATGTGGGTTAAATGTGGCTCCCACGAGGGTTGAGCCTAGCATGTTGATATGATGTAATTTTTATAAGATTAAAAGGGAGTTCATCTCTTTATCTTATGCTTGAACAAACAAATATCATTCATAGTAGTAATTTATTGATCACTGTTATGAGTGATATATGGTCATTCAGGGAAGACACAAGCCCTCAAGCATTAGAGAATATTAACAAGTGAATCAACAAGTTTCAGGTGAAAGGCATAGTATATAACAATACATGGCAGTTATTTAGATTTGGAAAAGTTAAATAAGAACAAAAGGGGTTTTTGAATTGAGCAGATTGCATAATACAAATATCAAGATGCAGAACAAATCCATTATGTATGATATTATTACAGTCATGAATGGGTTTCAGAGTTCAAGAAAATTCAGAATACAATAAATTCAGATTAAGATCAAGGACAGTCAACACAAAAGGTTGAAACGGTCACCTGCTTATAGATTGTCATTATGAATTTTGTCACCAAAAGGTTTAGGAATTTTGGAAAATGTTTTCCATGAACAAAGGAAGGTTGCAGATGAAAAGAACAATGGGTGTTTTTCAACAGATTTTAGTCTTCTTCCAAGATGCATAGGGTTCTTTCAAGTGGACATCTGGGTTAAAGGCAGTCCTATTTTAAGGTATCATAAGAAAGGGCCCCTGTCGCTTATGGCAGGTCAAGTGTTATTCACCTACCAATATTCATAAAAATCAGCATATTGATGAATAGTGCTATGTATAGAAAATCTCAAAGCTCAATAACGGAAGACAGAGGGGGGCAGTCTACTGTCATATTGAGTAGATTGCAAAGACACGATGTTGTAAAATATAGAAAATGTTCTTGCTCACGAATTGTAATGATGGACTATCAAACAATAGCAAGGATTTTTAGAGACTTCAATATGCAAGGACAATATGTACTGTTAGGGGGCAATAAAGTGCATGGGAGAGATGACAATTCATGATGAAAGGGGGTATTTCATTAGATATTATAGTTGGCAATGCTCTGATGGACATGTATGCAAAATGAAAAAGCATAGACAAGGCATGAGTGTTGGAGTTGAGAAGATACAACACCACAGAAGCCCAAAAGATCTTTGCAAGCAAATAACCTGTTACAAGGAGAAGCAAAGAGAAGCAACAAAGGAAATGCTCAAGAATGTGGAGCAATGTATTCACCTGAAAATGTAAAATGAATAATGATACAAAAGATAGTTTTCAACTACATATAGATGAAAACCCTAAAAAGGAAAACCCTAGGCTTGCACAATAATAATTAATAAAGTAATTAATTATTATGCACCTAATGTTAGCTTAAGTGAAAAGAGGTAAAAGGGAAATTTAAGTAATTAAACAAATATTGTTTAATTAATAAAGTAAATACCCAATTACTCTAACACCCCCCCTTAAAATAGACATAGGGAGAAGCTAAAACCTAGAAGAAGCTACTGAAAGCAAAAGCAATGGGTCCCGGCAACAAGGCCTGATCAGGTACCCATGTACAAAATTAATGCAAACTAAATGAAATGGGGTAAAAGAGAAAACCTAGTGGGAACAAAACTCCTCCCCAAAATAGAATGCAAGGAAGGAATGCAATGCACTAATGAAAGAAGGATAGGAGGTGGATAACATGATACCCCCCATAGACAACTTCTGTCATATAAGTACATGTACAATGGTCTCCATAGGAGAGATAAAAAGAGAGAAGAAGGCCCCCCCACAATGAAGAAACTCCTGTCACAATGGTAGATGCCTGATGTAGAATCCAAAATGAGATCCTGAAGCGGCAAATGATATTCCTCCCCTTGGGAAGAAACGGATCCATGGACCTGTATCGAAGAAACCCTGTGAAGAATGATGAACCAATCTATCTCAAGATGTGTGCCATGATAGGATGCTAAAAAATCTCACTGTCTGAACTGAAACAAATAATGCCAAATCCAAACTGATGTGGAGAATAATGAAATGCAACCTCTGAATGCACGGATAATGGTGGGTGAACAGTGATAACCTGACTGTCAAGGTAGAGGAGATGAACGTCCTCAAAATAATCCTCCAAATCTGCAATATAGGACTCCACAAACAAGAAAGATATGTCTGCAACATAAGAGTCCAAAGTAGCTATGTCTGGAAGATGTATGATTCCTTGCTGTACTGAATCAAGAACAACAGGAGATACTGATGAAGTCTCAGTCTAAAGAGTAGGAATTATGAGACAAACCTCTAATCCATCAGAATAAGTAAGGGTGTCTAAATACTCAAGCTCCTCTAAAGTATCATGATCAAATGGTGTATTCTCTCGCCAAGAAATGGGTATGAGACAATCTGAAGCAGGATCCTCTGGGAATGGAGATAGAATAGGGTCTCCATAGATCTCCCAAAGACATGTCCAAAGTGGGTGAGGACAATCAATATCCGATATAACCAACACAATGTCATGATCAACACTAGACAATATAAGTCCTGCAATGTGATTTCTAACGATGTCCCATGCTAATTTTCCCTCTAAAGTTGCTGGTTCAGGTATGAGATCATACAAATAAGGAAAAATATTAAGCCACCTACAATGTGTAAGTATACCCTTTGCCCATGACTCATAATTACCCCGTTCCAGAAGAACAACTGAAGGGTGAGTATAGAAACCCATGATAACTTTTCAAATGAAAAAATTTAGAGACTAATGATCTCAGCAATGATAAAGCATATCAACATAACTCATCCAATGCAAACAAACCCCATGTAGGAGCCAAGATGACCAAGTAATTGAGCAAAGTGTAAAAACACACAAAGCTGAATAAAAAATACCTGGTAAATAATCTGGTAAAATAGACTATAAATCTAGAAAGAGCACTGTAACACCTTTCCAACGCCTATTCGTTTGAGCAAAACGGAGTTCGGACGCAAAAGATACGCCCCTTGGAGTGAAAAAACCAAGTACTGACTTTGACTGACAAAAAACACAGCAAAACTACAAAATCAGGAAAAATTACCAGTACCACTGGAACGGCGCTGGAACCAACTTTTCGATGATATCTCGTTTGCGAAAAATTGAGAAAAATTGCCCATTCTACGCTTGATTTAGCGCAAGCTTCTCCAATGTGCAAAAAGAAATTGTTTACAGCTTGAAGGGCTAAAGTCTTCGGCCCTTGGTCACGTGGACGACCAGGGGGCTGGCGGCTGTAGGCCCGCGGTCACCCATGTGACATGGCGGTGGGGGTTTGGAGCCCACGGGGGCTGGCAGGGGCGAGGTCGTCGGTGGGCTCGGCTTGGCGTCGGTGGACTCGGGTCGATGTCGGCGGGCTTGGCGGGGAGCTTGGTGTCAGCAGTGCTGGGAGCTGGGGAGCTCGGCGGAGCAGGGTGAGCGGAGCTAGGCGGGAAGCGGCCGAGCGGAGCGTGGGTGGAAGTGGCCGAGCAGAGGTGAGCACGGTAGCGGCAGCGACAAGCTTGGCAGGTTGGCGGAGCCTGGGGGCGAGCTCGGCAGCGTCGGCGGTGAGCTCGGCGGCGGAGACCGGGTGTCGGCGGAGCCAGGCATAGAGCAGCGCAGGCGGTCGAGCGGAGAGTAGGGTGGCCGAGCGGAGTGTAGGGAGGCCGAGCGGAGCACAAACGGTGGCTGGTGGCTGCTTGGCGGCACGGAAAAAATGCACTGGCCGCACAAAAAATTAATCAAAAAACCATTGTTTTTGATTTTTTTTGCGATTTTTGCTCTGTACGTCCCTAGGGCAAAAAAAAATTTACCTTCCAAATTGACTGTAACCAAAATCGACGATTTGACAGTCGATTTAGGGGTTTTTGGGCGCTACAAATCCAATGGCACTATCCATTTGAGCCCAAAGTGAACCCAAAAAATGGAGTATGCTGAATCCACCAAAAAAAATCCTAGAACCCTAGATTTGCTTCCAATGCAAAAATCTCAAAACAAGAACAAGTAGCTGCAAATCTGAAGCTTTGATACCATGTTGGAGTTGAGAAGATACAACACCACAGAAGCCCAAAAGATCTTTGCAAGCAAATAACCTGTTACAAGGAGAAGCAAAGAGAAGCAACAAAGGAAATGCTCAAGAATGTGGAGCAATGTATTCACCTGAAAATGTAAAATGAATAATGCTACAAAAGATAGTTTTCAACTACATATAGATGAAAACCCTAGGCTTGCACAATAATAATTAATAAAGTAATTAATTATTATGCACCTAATGTTAGCTTAAGTGAAAAGAGGTAAAAAGAAACTTTAAGTAATTAAACAAATATTGTTTAATTAATAAAGTAAATACCCAATTACTCTAACAACGAGGACTGTTTGACAAAATGCCTAAAAGAGATATTATCTCATAGAATGCAATGTTTGCAAGAATAAACAAAATGGGTTTTGCAATGATGCTCTCAAAATCTTTGAATTAATGAAGCACTCTAGATTATATCCTGACATTGAAACAAATCCCATCCACAAACGCGGGAAATCTATGCAATGTTGGAGAAATTATCGTGGGAGATGAGAATCGTTTCCATCATTTTTAAAGCAGGTTTGTTTTCACACATCAAATGCATGGAGACACATAAATATAGTCAAAAGAGAAAAAGTGGGTATCTAGAAGGGTTTATGGCCGTGGCCCAGAATCATTGTTTTTATTCATAAGATGCATAAATTTTTCAAAAAATATGAGAAGACTCCAGAAATTGCATGAGACTTGCAAGAAGAAAACCCTTATGCATCCTTTACAGTGCATTAAGTGTGCATTTGCAAATTAGAGCCCTCAAATTCATGCACAGGAGAACAATATCATGACCATATTTTGCATATATGTGATCACAACAAGTAATGTATCCACAAATATTGAGAGAAAAGTATATGAAGCTACAGGAAATACAATAGGAGGAAAACCCCATAGTCGTGGCTGTGAAAATGCGGAGGTTTACGTGAGGATAACATGTATAGACAAAGGAATTATGAGAATGGCTTGTTTTCCAGTTTTAATCCTTTGGAACAAAGGTAAAATCTCAGAAGAATGCTTATGTCATAGCCTTTAAAGCCTAACTTTTAGAGAATAGTAATTTTCTATCAATTTTCATCACTAGTAAATGGCTTACCTGAGACTGTGGTCGAGGTTTATTCCTCAAGTTTTTGGAAATATGCTCACAAACCCACGGCCAAAAGGAGTGAAAGATCAACATAGAGGAGGAGCATGAGAATGGATCTCAAGGTCTACAAAAACTCTATATCAAAACCCTCATGGCGACGCTTCCACAATTCTCAAAAGCTCGTTGCAAAATGATGTGTCTATTTTTTCATTTTGTTTATCTTTTGTCATTAGGGTTTTTCTTTACCCTAATCTCATGCCGATAAGAGATAAACATTTTTGCCTTTTTTTTTAGTTGCAATGAAATTAATATATGTCGTGGTGGGAAGTTCATTCCTAAGTGATCTCTTTGTTTTCCTTGTGCATGCTAAGGAGGGGCCCTTGTCACTTAAACATTGGTGCATTTATTTCCTTTTCTCACTTGGTCGAGGTTTACTTTATTAGTGCCTTTGTAGTTTTGCATTTATTTCAAATGTGAAGCCTTTTTTATCAAGTGATATTTATAAATCACTTATTTAAAATGCTATTTTCAAAGATGCAAAACAAGTAATGATTAAGCTTTTAACGTATGCAAAGAGGGGAGATGAAGATTTGTTTCACTTTATGATCATGCAAGCATCTAGGAGGGGGTTAAAGTGATTTGCAAACATGAGGGAATATAGGGATGATTTTTTTCTTTTTGAAGCAAATAGGAATTTTTTAGGGAGTGGTTCATCTTTGTTAGAGAGAATTTAGGCTTTTTGACTGAGTTTTGAGAATTATGGGGGTCTGTTTGATGACTCATCTCATTAGACTTGGTCTTTGATGACTTTTTCAAACATGATGAGCTCTTTTCATGGAGATTGAGGAACTATATTCTAGGCTAATTGAGTGCATCCGACCCAGGTTGTTGGAGATGGCTTACTCATGCCTTTTGTAACTCATTATTAGTTAGTTTTGGATATGTAGATTTCTGAAGTTAGTAATTTTTCCACAATCCTTTCTCAGTTTATGTATGCTTTGTAACTCTTTTGGAGTATGAAATATAAAATTTACCTTGAATGCCATTGTTAGCCTTATTTTGCCTTCATTTTCTTGCAAGCATTGTGCATCATTAGGTGATTGATCAAGTTAATTGTGAAATGTTTCTTTTTTTTAAAAACTTTTTCTCATGTATCATACCTTTTTTGCAAAAGTGAGGTTATGCAGGTCATGAACTGTGTTTATAGAATCTGTGTATGAACTTTTAAATTTGAGAAAATTATCATTCCTTCTTGAAAGCATATGCATGCTAAGCCTTTTAATGAAATGTTTATGTATAATCCTACAGAAATATGTTGTGTAATACGATGGCTATCATCAGTTTTCCAAGTGTATGTCAACCTGATTGTTTGATAGCTCCTGTTAGTTTGGTGTATCACCTAGTTTTACCTTTTAGCTTTTATTTTCTGTGGATTTCCCATTTTATGCATTCCTTCTCCCTTTTCTCAGCAATTCAAGTTTCAGCAGTTCAAGTGCTGATGTATTTCAAGTTTTTTAAAGAAATCTATTTTGAATGAAAGTAGCATGTCTTCATTTCATAGAAACATGGATTTTCATCCTTTGTTCCATGAAAATCCTGCATGTATTCCCTCTTATCAGCCATATCACACTGAACAACTTGCTGGTTTTATTTCCAATGATCCTGTAACAACATATTACCAACAGTCCTTTCATGTTTTCCACCCTCTCATCCTTGCTCAATCTCATCATCAACCAGTATTTGATCAAAACCAACCCTAGGAGGAGGTTTTTGATGCTAACCATAATGACTATTTACATAATCAGCCTCAAGAGCATCCTTACCAAATTGTATTGGACCTTCTCCAACAGTTTGACCGTGTGTTGTGGGATTTGAGCCAAAGGTTTAAACATATGTAGATTAATGATGCCAGTAAGGTATTCACATACATGTATGACATGTTGGTCGACGTCAAGAAGCAAAAAAAGCTTATTTCGCAGCAACAGGAGTTGGGATTTCAGTTTGAAGAAGGTCTTGAAGGGGAGATAGCTGCTACGGAGGAGAAAATAAGATTTTTGTATACTCAGGTGAAAAATAGTCGAGCTTACTCAAATTATCAAGTACAAAGGTATGAAACTCAGGCAACCCTTTCCATTCCTAGTTTTAGTTCACCTCTTCCTATAATGTTGAATCATCCGGTGAAGGAGGAGGTTTCTGAATATAGGTTTCCTAGTTTTAAACAAGAGAAACCTTTCGAGCCCTTTAGTGAGCCTATCAATGAGCCTTCTACCCTCAAGATTCCAGTTTGGAAAGGCTCATCTCTACCACCTTGTGAGGTTCCTTCACCCATTATGCAAATGAAACCATGCTCTGACATCCAGGAAGCAAAAGAAGGGCAGACCTTTGACCAACACAACTCACTCAACTTGGAGGAGACTAAAAATATTAACTTGTTGCATTTAGCTATGGAGGAATATAGAAATCAACAACAACAAAGGATTGAGCAATAGGAAGACAGTAGAGAGTTGTTGATTGATGACAATCAAAAATACAATGGAGCCTTGGACCATGAAGAAGAACAAAAAATTGAACCTGATACTTTTTTCCAAGATATGAGCTTTGATGTTTTCGAGCATGTTATGAATGAAGATGCTAATCTTGAGCTTTATGAGGAGGTATGCACATATATTATTGAATAGTTTTGTTCAACATTGGATGAAAAAGAGGCAAATCAATTAGAAGTAGTTGATAATCATGATGAACTGGAACAACAGGTTCATAAATTTGAACAAATGTTGAAACAACAGAAGGAACACAATCTTGATAGAAAGGAGTTTATTCTCTCAGATCAAGAGGTTTATCATGAACCTGATACGCAAGGCCTTGGCTAGTTGCAGGAGCTTCCTTTTTGATGTGTAACAGAGTTTGAAGCTGATTTATCAGACGAAGGTTTATCGCAAGAGACTTCTTCATTATTCGAGTTTCTACCTTCCTTCATTGAAAAAGACAAGCCTGAGTTAGAGTGTAATTCCTTGGATGATAATGAGGATCTTGAGCTTGTACCAACTTTCCTCAAGAGCCTTTTAGAGGCTGATGGATTTGATGAGTTATTAGCTACCCTGGTGGAAGAAAATTATTTATTGACCATGGAGGAAGAATCGACATGGCAACTTATTTTGCAAGATGAAGGTAATACTGTTTTTTCTAAGCATTCTGATTGTCTTCTAAACTTGGCTATGAAGCAGAACAACCATGAGAAGCAGGAAGAAAGAGAAGTAGCCAGTAATGGTAGTTCAAATTTTGTCCATTCAAGGGGTTGTCCTATCATAAATTTAGCTAGTATGGAGGCCATTGGAGTACTAGAGATCATGCTTGGGCCCAAGCATGAGGGTGAAAATGAAGAAAAAGTTGAATTCAGAGTTGTATCTGAAAGTGATTGAATTCAGCTCACTTGTCCAGTCCAGGACAACATTAAGCATGATCACAATCAAGGTGTAAGTGAGTTTATTTGCATCTTTCATGAAACATTGCAACAATTCATTGAATATCTCCATATTTTTCATGCTCTTTTAGCAATAGATAATCGTGTAATGCATCAGTTGTTGATTAGGAAAGGTTGTTATTTTGCAAATCCAGTTAGTGGTTTTGTTTGACCAACTTCTTTGTTGGTTAGTTTAGGTTGGCATAGTTTTAATGTTCTAGTTTTCAATTCCCTAAGTGTTGTCTCAACACAGTTAGGTAGTTCCCTTTCTGCTGTTTTATTTTCAATGGTGCTAGGGTGTCATTCATACTATCAAATTAAGTTACAAACGTTCTAAGTCTAGTTTTTGAGTGACTCCGAGCCCAATGGATAAGCTATACTACTGGTCAATAGTGTTTAGTAGGGAAACACTCCGCAAAGGTCGCCAAAAATGTTACCAAATTTTCACTCATAGGCTCAATCAGGTGGAGTTTGTTGGTTTTAAACTGAGGAAATGAGGTACATTTTTATTAACTTTCCTACATTAAATTTAATTTTATAAACGAAAAATCAAAAAATATTACAAGATTATTGTAACAGATCATTTCATTTATACAAGTGATGCAACAAAGAAAATATTTACACGAATCTTTTCATAACAAAGTAATCTTTATTGAATGTATAAGTGTACATTGTCTCATACAAGCCATGAGACTAACCTTTGCTTAGTCACTACAAATTATTAAAAAAATCATACATGAATAGGTAAAGAAACCAAATGAATGTGTATAGAAGGAAGGTAACTGACCATTGCCTGTGAATGACTGGTCTTGACTAGTGTCATTTCATCCTGCTGCTGTCTCGAGCTTCATTCTTTGCTCCTAGATCCTAATCCTGAAAAGAAGTAAGCAATGGTGTTAGAGTATACTCTAAGCAATGAATGATTACAAAAATTGCATACAAATTCACCCTATGCGTGCATAAACTGATCATAATGTGTATTAAATAAGCAGGCATACTTTAGATGTCCCAAAAAATCATCGAAGTCATAAAAAAAAACATACAGGATATGCATTTATTTCACTAACTTATTTGCTTCATGTGCAACTACAAGTAATCATGTCTTTGTTTTATTCATCTTAATTCAGCATGTGGGCTAAATGTGGCTCCCACGAGGGTTGAGCCCAACATGTTGATATGGTGTAATTTTGATAAGATTGAAAGGGAGTTCATCTCTTTATCTTATGCTTGAACAAACACATATAATTTATAGCAGTAATTTATTGAACACTGTTATGAGTGATATATGGTCATTTAGGGAAGAAATAAGCCCTCAAGCATTAGAGGATATTAAGAAGTGAATCAAAAAGTTTCAGGTGAAAGGCATAGCATATAACAATACATGGGAGTTATTTTCATTTGGCACAATGAAATAAGAACAACAAGGGTTTTTGAATTGAGCAGATTGCATAATACAAAATATCATGATGCAAAACAAAGCCATTATGTATGATATTATTATAGTCATGAATGGGTTTTAGAGTTCAAGAACATTCAAAAGACAATAAATTGAGATTAAGATTAAGGACAGTCAACACAAAAGGTTGAAACAGTCACCTGCTTATAGACTGTCATTATGAATCTTGTCACCAAAAGATTCAAGAATTTTGGCAAATGTTTTCCATGAACAAAGGAAGGTTGCAGATGAAAAGAACAATGGGTGTCTTTCAGCAGATTTTAGTCTTCTTCCAAGATGCATAGGGTTCTTTCAAGTGGACATCTGAGTTAAAGGCAGTCCTATTTTGAGGTATCATAAGAAAGGGAACCTATCGCTTATGGCAGGTCAAGTGTTATTCACCTACCAATATTCATACAAATCAGCATATTGATGAACAGTGCTATGTATAGAAAATCTCAAAGCTCAATAACGGAAGACAGAGGGGGGTAGTCTACTGTCATATTGAGTAGATTGCAAAGACACGATGTAAAATATAGAAAATGTTCTTGCTCACGAATTGTAATGATGGACTATCAAACAATAGCAAGGATTTTTAGAGACTTCAATATGCAAGGACAATATGTACTGTTAGGGGGCAATAAAGTGCATGGGAGAGATGACAATTCATGATGAAAGGGGGTATTTCATTAGATATTATAGTTGGCAATGCTCTGATGGACATGTATGCAAAATGCAAAAGCATAGACAAGGTAGGAGGACTGTTTGACAGAATGCCTAAAAGAGATTATCACATGGAATGCAATGTTTGCAAGAATAAACAAAATGGGTTTTGCAATGATGCTCTCAAAATATTTGAATTAATGAAGCACTCTGGAACATATCCTGACACCGAAACAGATCCCATCCACAGATGCAGGAAATCTATGCAATGTTGGATAAATTGTCATGGGAGATGAGAACCATTTCCATCATTTTTAAAGCAGGTTTATTTTCACACATGAAATGCATGGAGACACATAAATACAGTGAAAATAGAAAAAGTGGTATCCAGAAGGGTTTATGGCCGCGGCCTAGAATCACTATTTTCATTCATAAGATGCATAAAATTTTCAAAAAATATGAGAAGACTCTAGAAATTGCATGAGACTTGCAGGAAGAAAACCCTTATGCATCCTTTACAATGCATTAAGTGTGCCTTTGCAAATTAGAGCCCTCAAATTCATGCACAGGAGAACAATATCATGACCGTCTTTTACATAAATGTGATCACAACAAGTAATGCATCCACAGATATTGAGAGAAATGTATATGAAGCTACATGAAATACAACAGGAGAAAAAACCCATAGCCGTGGCCGTGAAAATGTGGAGGTTTACATGAGGATAACATGTATAGACAAAGGCATGATGAGAATGGCTTGTTTTCCGGTTTTAATCCTTAGGAGCGAAGGTAAAATCTCAAAAGAATACTTATGTCACAACCTTCAAAGCCTAATTTTTAGAGAATAGTAATTTTCTATCAATTTTCATTACCAGTAAATGGCTTACCTAAGACTGTAGTCGAGGTTTATTCCTCAAGTTTATGGAAATATGCTCACAAACCCGCAACCAAAAGGAGTGAAAGATCAACATAGAGGAGGATCATGAGAATGGATCTCAAGGTCTACAAAAACTCTGTATCAAAACCCTCATGGCGACGCTTCCACAGCTCTCAAAAGCTCGTTGAAAAATGGCATTTATGTTTTTTCATTTTGCTTATCTTTTATTATTAGGGTTTTTCTTTACCCTAATCTCATGTCGATAAGAGATTAACATTTTTGCCTTTTTTCAGTTGCAATAAAATTAATTTATATCGTGGTGGGAAGTTCATTCCTAAGTGAACTCTTTGTTTTCCTCGTGCATGCTAAGGAGGGGCCCTTGTCACTTAGACATTGGTGCATTTATTTCCTTTTCTCACTTGGTCGAGGTTTACTTTATTAGTGCCTTTGTAGTTTTGCATTTATTTCAAATGTGAAGCCTTTTTTATTAAGTGATATTTATAAATCACTTATTTAAAATGCTATTTTCAAAGATGCAAAACAAGTAATGATTAAGCTTTTAACGTATGCAAAGAGGGGAGATGAAGATTTGTTTCACTTTATGATCATGCAAGCATCTAGGAGGGGGTTAAAGTGATTTTCAAACATGAGGAGGGAATATAGGGATGATTTGTTGCTTTTTGAAGCAAATAGGAATTTTTTAGGGAGTGATTCATCTTTGTTAGAGAGAATTTAGGCTTTTTGACTGAGTTTTGAACATTATGGGGGTCTGTTTGATGACTCATCTCATTAGACTTGGTCTTTGATGACTTTTTCACACATGATGAGATATTTTCATGGAGATTGAAGAACTATATTCTAGGCTAATTGAGTGCATCCGACCCAAGTTGTTGGAGATGACTTACTTATGCCTTTTGTAACTCATTATTAGTTATTTCTGGATATGCAGATTTATGAAGTTAGTGATTTTTCCACAATCTTTTCTAAGTTTATGTATGCTTTGTAACTCTTTTGGAGTATGAAATACATAATTTACCTTGAATTCCATTGTTAGCCTTATTTTTCCTTCATTTTCTTGCAAGCATTGTGCATCATTAGGTGATTGATCAAGTTAATTGTGAAATTTTTCTTTTTCCTTTTAACTTTGTCTCATGTATCATGCCTTTTTTGCAAAAGTGGGGTTATGCAAGCCATGAACTGTGTTGATAGAATCTATGTATGAAATTTTAAAGTTGTGAAAATTATCATTGCTTCTTGAAAGCATATGCAAGTTAAACCTTTTCATGAAATGTTTATGTCTAATCCTATAGAAATATGTTGTGTAATGTGATGTCTATCATCAGTTTTCCAAGTGTATGTCAACCTGATTGTTTGATAGCTCCTGTTAGTTTGGTGTATCACCCAGTTTTACCTTTTAGCTTTTATTTTCTGCTGATTTCCCATTTTATGCATTCCTTCTCCCTTTTCTCAACAATTTAGTAGTTTAGTGATATTACCAATTTAGAATCCGACCTTCTCCGGAGGTTGACCTCTGCTTTCAAACCCACACTTTGAGAGTTCTTCCCATGTTACACTAGATTGTTGAATTTCACATTCAACAGGGTGCAAAATCCAAGTGATAACACTACTAAATGATGGACATGGGAGCATATTATTGTCATTCGACTAGAGGGAGTGCAAGAGGAAAGGAATATGGAGGAGACATTTATATATGGGTGGTAGATGAGGGGAGGATGCAATTACATTGGGAGATGTATTGTTCTATAGGGGAGGCCTAAATGAGCTAATACAATGTGACATAATATAGAGTCAAAATAAGGATGTGGAAGCATGAGTGGATGATGATACAAATTTGAACTTGGTGTTATCAAAGTGTTATATAGTGGGGAAACATGAGTATTTTATTGAGTTGTATTATTCTAATCACTTGCTATGATAATTCATTATTAGTTAGGATATCCTAGTAGGTCTTCACATATTTGTGCGATTGAAATGCAATATCCCTTACTGGGGAGTGTAGACGGACCAATAAGTGGTATTAAATGATTGGTGACAACAAGTGATAGTTCCATGGGTGCACAAAATGATGTGGGTGATGTAGGGACCATGGTAGAATATTACGCTCTATGAGATAGTACATAACCACAAAGGTTTATTGTGTGAATAGGTTGTGGGTTATGATTACACAAGCATGTGGAAAAGGTGGTGTGTGAGTAGAAATAAAACCAAGTTAGGAAGATGAGGGGTCAGAGGCTAGAAAGAGGAGGGAATTGGAGAGGCGAGCGAGGATGACAAAGGTGGAAATGGTAGAGAGGAGGTGGAGGGGATGTGGGAATGAAGGATGTCTAGTGAGAGGTGGTGGGAGTAGGACCTTTGCTAACAAGGTCACCTAGAGGAGGGAAAACATGGGAGAACTTGAGTGTTGAGATATTGGTGTGGTATAGTGTGATTGTAGGGTTGCAAGTCGACAAGGATAAATTCTAGTCAGATAGGGACATTTTACAGGTGGAGAGGGATAAACTCTAGGTTAAGATGGATGGTTTACATGTGGAGAGGGAGAACCTCCAAGTATCTTGTTGGTCTATGGGTGGAGAGGGGAAACCTGTAGTGGATGAAGATGGGCTATATGTATAGTTTGATGCTTTGCTGAAGGATGGGGTTGTAAGATAGTAAGGAAACTTGCAAGCATGACTTGACAATTTATAAGTGTATGTGGATTCATTGAGGGTTGAGCGTGATATAGCTATGATAGATGAACAAAGGTTGAGACAAGAGAGATACATTGTGATTATTTGTTGGTGCATTAGCGGTGGTGTCTTAGGTGAGTAGGGATATACAATGGGCCTTGTGGGAGGCATAATACTACATATCTATATGAGAGGGTAGTGCTAAAGGGACATGGTTGGGGCTCATATGAAGTAACATGATTTATGGAATTGGGCTCAAGGTCTATGCCCTTGTTGATGTGGCCATCAAGGTGAGGGTAACCACCACCACCATGTTCAACAAGTCCACTTGCATAGGAGGGGGGATGTGATAATGGGAGTTATATTTGGTTCATGATTTTTTTTTATGAGGCCACGTGTTGTGATGTATATGTTTATTTTGAGATATTATGTTGATGAATATAGATTATTGAGATGCACATACCATTTATGTTAATGAGTTGATTACTTCGATATGATATTTATGGACCATGAATTGGTAATTGCTCCTACTTTATAGTAGAAAATGATGATGATAGATTGAAATGATAATATTAGAAATGATAATGATATGGATATGGTATGCTATTCTTAGGCTAATGGTGTGGTTGTGTTTTTGGATGGTAGGTACATGTTGAGGGAAGCAATTTTCATATGGCGAGAAACTAATTTTTTTATAACATTGACCTTATGTAGATGATATAATGAATGATGATGATGATGATGATGATGATGATGATGGTGATGTGTCAAGTGCATAATAGAGTGACACAAAAATAAACAAGATGTAGAAAGTGTTATCCCCCAGTGAATATGTTGTCAAGATGCACCATAATATGGTGGATTATGGTGATCTTGATAGTGTGTATTGTGGAACAATAAGGCTAGGTAAACTTGCAAACAAATAAACAAGTACAAATGCACATACATCTATCTTGTTGGATCTAGAAGCCAAGGAAATTGACAATCAAGATAGTGATATTTGATGGAGTGATGTGTCTTAGGAATAGGGGCATATTAGTGATTCATAACAAGGATTTTCCTTGGGTCATAGGTATGTCTTGGAAATTTAGGTGAAGGTTGTGAGATGTGTCATAGTGGGTGATGGGTGGAAATGTGTTGAGTTTGGCCGATTTAGGTGTTTTAGTTAGGGGAATGGGAATAGTTTCTTAGGTAACTTTTTGATTCAATGACGTGTCCTTTGGCTAGGGGGATGAAAATAATTTCTTAGGTACTTTATTTTGTGACACGTCCTTTGGGGGAAAGGGGTACATAGGCTATATGGAATATTTCCTAGAAGGGTTGGATCTAGGATGTGAGGTGTCATGTTTTGGTGATTAGTGATTGAAAAAGTGGATGTTTTGAGAGAGATGGCGTGCTTTGAGTAGATGGGTTCTTTAAGGAATATGATGATTAGCCATTTAATAAAATTACTTTGTGGTTGATGGGAGGGGGATAGATTTAGGGTGTGATATGAGATGTTTGGAGTTATGGTCAAGGAGGCTTGCTTGTGCATATGAGGGTCATTCCATGGGAGGGTAGAGATTTGGGTGTGGTGGGAGGATAAATGGGGAGGAATCAATGGTTCCTTTCCAAGAATGAGTTGATTTAGGTGTCCCTAGTCTTGAGAAAAATGAAGAAAAGAAAGGAATGCACAAATGAGTAGGTTAGGCATGTCAGAAGGGAATCAAATAGTAGCCATAGAAATCACACCAAATCCTACCACAAAACTTTGCAAAGAGGTTGTAGAGCTTCTATTTGAATGGAAACAATCTAGAACAGTAGTAGAATGTAAGGGACACATCCTGCCAAGTAGATATTTGTATAAGGTAAGATATGAAGTAACAAAGTAAGAAGTAGATAGTAGATAAGAGATAGGAAAGAGAGGAGAGAAGAAGCATGCATGATGTATGAAAGTATTAGGAGAAGGATAGTAAAGGAATTTTAAGGAGGGTAAGACCCTTAACACACACACACACATATCCAGACTTATATCTAATATGTGTTATGATCTACAATAATCAGCTTTTGGTGTATTTCATTTTGTTAACTAGTTTATGCATTGCCCGAACTAATTTTCTTCTCCTCTCATATGAACGAGTCTAGGTTATAAATACAGCACATAAATTACTTGGGGCTCATAACTCCAGTTTGTGTCTCCCCATTTTTCTTGCTAACAAGGTGTATTGCATGCATGTGACTATTTTTAGCAATCCCAATGAAGAAAATCAAATAAACCAAGGCAAGTTTATGTTGGGAATGGGTATGGGAAGAGTACTCATTACAATTGGTATCTAGCACTACACATGATGACTATAAAAATGATTTCATTCTCATACTTGCTTCAAGTACCATAAGAATGGTTTTCAATAGAGGGCTAATCTTATCTTTCCCTTTCTGTTTCTTTTGGATTATTGTGCTTTTTTGATTTAGGGTATATTATTGATAGCTTAAGCATGTAATTTATTGAGGTGCACAATGTGCATGGGATCTTTTAATTCCCAACCTTTTGGTGTGGCTAGCTTATATGCGCTCGATCCATATTTTGTGATAACATAAGTGCCCAACCAATTTGGCTCAAACTTGTCTTTCTTTTCATGGTTTTGATTTGTACTTATGATTTTTTTTTAAATGAAGTCACTGACTTCAACTCTCTATTCCTAATTGAAGAGAACTCAGTTATATTGAGAGGGGGGGTTGAATCTGTATAATAACAATCTTTTACTTTTCAAAACTTAATTAACCATAGAAATATCACACATGCAAGATATAACAATTTAGAACACGTGATGAACACATAATTTATGTTGAAACTCTTACAGGAGAAAACCATGACAAATTATTGCTTATATATTGATCTTCATAGGCACCAACCTTCTTATTTTACAAATATTCTTTTGTAGGCACCAACCCACTAGAGATACCAATCCCCACTTATAAAATTTGTAGGACCAACCCACTATAGATACCAATCCCCACAACTGTGCACTAACTCAACAAGAGACACCAATCTCTTCTTTGACAAACATCAACCTCCAAATTATTCAAAGGATGATATTTTCTTCACAAAAATATAATTATAGATGCACTTTCTTTCACACCTCTAGATGATCTAACTATTATCACACAAGCGCTCTCCTTCACAACTTGGTCAAGTAGATGACGTAATTGCTTTCATTCACAAGTATTTTTGATGTTGATGTAATAAGTTTCCTTCACAAATTTTCTCTCAAATAATGTTATACTTTACTTTATAATTTTTCCTTAAGGTCTTCTCTGATTTCACTTATAAATCTGATCACAACTTCTTCACATATATTTCTGCCTTAATGTTTGCTATAGTAAACTCAAACCTGCTCTTAAAAAATATTACATATGATAAAAATTTCTCCATAAATCTGATCATTAACTCTTTATAAAATCTACTCATGTTCTTCAAATAAACTTGCACACATATCTCATATTGATCTAAATATTGTCTTCACTAAGAATAAAAAATATTCTTCATACTTTTTTCCCTTTTGGTCTGCTTTAATTTTGATCAATATTCAAATAATATTCAATGCTTACTTGATTTTGAACCCTCCACTTTATGTCTTTAAATACCTTCTTCATACATCTTCACAAGAGATGTGGTTCTTTACAAAGGTCAACCTCACATAAAACAAATTTAATTTAATTACTTTTATTTTTCTTTCTCCAAGATGGCACTTACCAAGGTGTAATGTCGTAAATTGCATCATATGCAATTTCACATTACATATGCCTTCCCCTTTAGTTACAATTAAGATAATTACACTCTTTAATTCTAATTTCAACCCAAACAATATTTTAGCACTTGGCATATCTAACTCCTTGATGGTTAAGTCAGATTTTTGCTTAGATAGGTGCACGAGATGAAGATGTGTGGTGTGGCACTCCCATCTTGCGAATATATTTGACTAGTAGTCGTTGGGATGTTACACTTTCCATGTTCTTACAATGTAACATCTCTGCCAACCTGCACTTTCATCAAGAATTATTCGAGCATGCTATTTGGGACCAAAAGTCTTTATTCTTGAGGCTAGAATCTAGATATTTTGAGGACACAATTATTGAGCATTCGACAACATTCTCCATATCTGTCTCTCACACACATATCTTTAAAAAATTTATATTGTTCCACCATTGAGGCAATCACAATGATATCTAGCAAAGCTTTGTGGTTATCACTTGAGGAAGTCTCTTCCATCTTGAGGATTCTTGGTGCTTCTTCATTACGCCAACAAGCTACTTTGCTTATGTGCTTGGGAGTGATAACTCTTCAAGATTTCACATTGATCATACTATCTTTATTTTGTTAGC
The DNA here is from genome assembly GCA_007115665.2 of Sequoiadendron giganteum. NCBI lineage: Eukaryota > Viridiplantae > Streptophyta > Pinopsida > Cupressales > Cupressaceae > Sequoiadendron > Sequoiadendron giganteum. The sequence goes on from CM021106.1 coordinate 504,370,562, forward strand.
ATATTGTCATTTCCATTGGTTTATGTCCATTTCTATCATCTTGTTTAAGGCTGGTTGTCCATGGAGTTTGGAACACCAAAATGGGGGTTTGACTGAAGAAAACCCCTATATAGGCACCCAACCTCTCTCTTTGGTCTTATGTGTGTAGGTATAAGTGAATGAGATATTTAGAGAGAGTCTTCAATCTTGATGGATGTCTTCGGTGATGTTCTAAACTCTTTGTCATTTTCATTTAATTTCATTTAATACTTTCATTCTAGTTACTCTATATTTTTTGTATAGTTGTATTCCATATCCTTTCATGACCAAAACACAGTACAAGAAATTTTGTGTTTCTTTGTGATAATTTATATTTTTTGTCCGTATGAGACACCAGTGTGGTGTACTATCATCCAATATCTACGCATTAGTCCTAGCTAGAGAGCTTGTCAGGTTGTTCGAGAAACTTCTATGCTATGTACTTTTGATTTTTGAATTCTAAAGGGTTCATCTAATTTTTGTGCTCTATTAAACCACATATTCAATTAATTAGTAGGAAAACTTGAGGGTAGCAGTTACCTAAAGGATTATCTGAGTGGAAGGTTGAAACTTGAATCCTCGAAGGGTTTGATTATCCTTTGCAGTGGTTCACTTTTCATACCCTATATTTTGGTGAGCCTAACGTGAACTCTCCTTTTGCAAAACCTTTTTCCCAAACAATATTTAAGAGCTTCAAAACTTTAGTTTTCTCTAATATTATTTTCTCTCATTTTTCGAAGTTTGTAAGGCTGTGCATTGTGATACTCTTCTATGAGCTCTACGACCCAGTCTACAAATTTTGGATACGTAGTTAGAAGAAGCTCAAGAGCTGCAATACCTCCAAACCAATATAGTCCCACTAGACCTTGCTCAATGTCCTCTGGAATCGCGGTCCTTTTGGCTTTTAGTCGATCTTTGAGAATTCTTCTACTTCGAACTCTCCACCAAATTCTCCTCTTGGGTCTCCTCCTGTAGATTATGAGGCGGCTCTTAGGGTCCCCTTTAAGTATGTTCAATATTTGGAGGAGAATTTGAAGCTCTTTGAAGATTTTTTTAACTATTACTTCTTATTTACTCAAGTTGCCCCTATTGTTGGTAATGTGAGAGACTTACTCATCTTAGATTGTAAGGGCCTTGATTTGCTTCATGTGTTAATAAACATATATGAGACTCATGTACCTTCTTACACGTTAGTCTTTAGTCAAACTCTTGATGCTTAATCAAATGTCACTAGTACCTAGCTAAATATTTTGATGTTTGATGTGTCTGTGCACATGATGGATGTTAATCCTACTGTAAATCCTATATCTTCTACTAATAACGCAAACACTATGTCTATGCCTCCTACTATTCTTGGAGTTAATGTGTCTGAAAATCCTTTGGGGTATAAAATCCTTCCTCTGCCTAGTTTTGCACTTCAAACTCCCACAATGCAAGATTCTATCACAATGGCTAATCCACTTCCCCTACCATCTAATCCCATTTTGAATACCTTGTTGCAAAACATGGGTTGAATGTAGTCTCATCTTGCTAATCTAACAAACACTGCTACACAATCCATTCTTAATCCTTACTATTTTCACAACCCTCTTGCTTTGAACATACAAAATGCCCCTATGCCCCAAGGGATCAATATACCTAAATTTGACAAGTATAATGGTAAGGGAGATCCGCAGATACATGCTAATTATTTCACTACTTTGTGTAGTTATTTCTTGCATCAATGCCATTTATTAGCAAAATTGTTCCCACAATCTCTTAAGGAGACCGCATTGGAATGATTTTGTTCATTGCTTGATAATTCTATCTTTTCTTTTGATTAGCTCATGAATTAGTTCTTGCAACAATTTCAAGCAAACATTGGCTCCAAGGTCACTATTGTTGATCTTGTCCATTGTAAGCAACAACCTAATGAGAAGTTAACCGATTATATTTCTTGTTACCAATCTATCTCTTCACAAATTCTTTATGCCCTGCCTAATCATGGCATTCAAAGAGTGTTCATGGGAAATATCTAGTCAACATTAAGTGAACGAGTCTCCTTCTTTTTCTCATTTGTGTACTGCACTGAAATAATCAATAGATGTTGGCCTAGTATGGAGCTTTTGCCTCCTCCTCCAATCTTGATAATTTTGGAGCCACGTCTTCTTTTGGAGGGTCAGAGAAAAACAGGGCAATGGATAATGTGGTAACTATTCCTTAGACAACTGAGAATAGTACACTAAGGTCACAACATAATTAGGTTTTCATAAATTATCAATTTCTTATTTAAGGGTACTCCAGAAGTTATTAAAAGATAATTTAATCACCCTCCTAAAGATTAGATTGCTCCCCGACAACAAGCCATAACCTAGTTGGTCTGATGCTTCTAAATATCATCAAGTGCTTGGGCATGACACCAAATGTTATGTGCATTTGAGAAATGTAATTCAGGATCACATAGATAGCGGTAACATTCAAATTGATAATAAGAAACAAAACTCAAACAAATTTGTTTGTAAAGCCAATAGTCAACTACATATTTACATCGATCCTTTTATGCCTTATTCTTCTAATTTTATCACTACTCCTACTCCATAGGATGATGTTGCATATGTGAACATGTTATCCATAACTCTGATCTCCCCTCCAAGATAGAAGGTTAATATGATTGAAATATCTTTCACACCTAATGACTTGCCTTATCACGAAGAATACTCTCCTCTTTACATTTCTGCTCAAGTCAATGGTAATGTTGTCATTGGCATTATGGTTAACCCTACGAGTAGGGTCAACATTATAATAGAGGAGACAATCTTCATTAATGAAATACATAGGGAAAGATATGACGAGTGTAAGGCTACCATTCACACATATGATGGTCTTTCTCTTTCCCCTTTGGGATTTATTTCTCTATCAGTCCTTGTGGGACCTAAGACTGTCTCTACAATGATTTTTTGTAATACCAGAATCAAACTTATTCAGAGTGAAACTAGGAATTCCTTGGCTAGTTTCCATAAATGTTGTCGCTTTCGTTGTCCACAAGTGTCTGGATTTTCCTCATGAGGGAATTGTGAAGACTATCCAAGACATTGGATATAAGCCACTTGTGTCACCTGGGGGATTTTCTCTTGATCATTTTGTTATCATGGAATCTAGCAACACTCGATTCACAGATAACCCCCTATGAAACTTTTCCATTTTATAGTTTTGTGTACTTCAAGCACACAAAATGAGGCAAATTTCAATTCACCTCGATGCATGGTCCAAAATCTCAAACAGTCTATTTGAGTGTTTCCCCCGTTCGTCTTTCAAAGAGCTTCGAAACGAGTATCTTCGTTAACTCTCAACCTTTGAGAGTTAGTCAAAATTGTGAAACATGTCAAAATCAATGCTCCTACATGAGCCTTTGGAAATTTTCATACTCCAAGTGTTGGAGCGCAAAAAATCAGCACTCCTACACTTTGGTCACTCTATCAAAAATGCATGAGCGGTTCGCTTGTGTACTTTTGGTTCCTAAAGTTAGTTTGTGCACAAGCGGTGATTTTCACCGCTCGTGCATCTTTTTCGTCATTATGCACGCCATAATCAGTGCAACTTGAGTTGCATTAATGATATCATTTTAATATCTTTTTAAGGTATTTTTGAGCCAATCTTTCTCATTTTACTTCACCTTTCTCTTTCCCTCCAATCGTTGATCATCCTCCAAGTTTCTGACAAAGTTGCAAATGATTTCTCCAAGCATTTCGACTTGGGTTTAGCATATTATCAGGTAATTTTTCATGTTTATTATTTTCCTTCTTTCTCCCGCATTCTCCTTGATTTCTTTCCTATTTTTATGTCCTTTGTAGAAGTTGATAAAGCTCAACCTCACAGTCCCCAAGAATCATCTGCATGCAATCACCTGTCACATGCAACAGATATCGAAAACAAACAAGAGGATGTTCTGTAAACCCTCAGAGCAAATATGTGCAAGCTAAAACCAAAATAATATTATTGAATGATCTGATAATTACAATGTGATCAATCCTTATGAGGAGATCAAGAAAACCTAAAAATTAGGAAAGTGTGCACACTTAATAATTAATAAATAATTATTAATGTGCCTAAGTTTAGCTTAAGCAACCTAAAGGAATAAGTGACTTAATTAATTAACCAATATGATTAAATTAATTAAGTGGAATGACTTATTATTCTAACACCCCCCCTTAAGATGAACTTAGAGAGAAGCTAAAACACTAGAAAAAAGATGCATGAAAGCAAAGATGGGTCTCGGCAACAAAGGCCTGATCAAGTACCCAAGTACAAATGTAGTGCAAACTAAACTAACCGGGGTAAAGGAGAAAACCCAGTGGGAACAAAACTCCTCCCCAAAATAGAATTCAAAGAGCAACTAAGTGATGAAAGATGGAGGACTCCATAGGACCCCCCAAGGACACCATCCATCACAAAGATACATGAAATAATCCCCCCAGAAGAGAGGAAGAAATAGACCACATAGCCCCCCTATAATGAAGTAGCTCCAAAAGGACTGAAAAAACCACATCTCCTGAAAGAAGTGAGAGGGAAGAGGCTGAATGAAAGCAATCTCTGAAGGTGAAGTAGGTGTAGCCCATGATGTCTCCAAAGAAGCAGGTGTGACCTCAACAAATGAAGAAGTCAAAGTAGGTAAAGACTGAATAGAAACCTCCAAAGATGGATGATTAACCGGATCCTGCTACACTGAAACAAAAGAAACCACATCTGTAGTTATAGAAGTATCAGCAACTGCAACAATAGGTGGAGGAGATGGAATGGATGGCTCAAGAGCAGGATCTGAAGTGAGAACTGCAATGTTCAAGAAGCCAAATTTCTCCTTTGAATGATGATTCACACTAGAATTGTGATGAACAACTGTAGGAATAGAAGCACCATCAGTAGCAAAATTTGCAAAGGAATACAACCGAGATGAGTGATCCACCACCCCAGTAGCAATAATTGCTCTACTCTCCAAGTCTCTGATGATAACTGAATCAGGTGTGAACTCCACAGACCTCCCATTGCCTCCATGTGTGATCTGATATATAGAAAGAAAGTTATTCGTCAAATGAGGAACACACATGACATTCTGAAAAGTGTTGTCCCCAAAACTAATAGACCCCTTCCCTGTAACACTCATGTATGTATTGTTTCCCATCAAAATAGGAGACATAGAGTGAGACTCAAAGGAAGTGAACATAGTCTGTGTAGAAGCCATATGATGAGATGCTCCTGAATCTAGAAGCCATCTCCCTGATCCAAGACTCGAAGAAGCACAAAGAGCATGCCCCTTCATATCTGATGAAGTATGTAAACCAGTTGTGCCCATGTCATGCTGAACTGAAGAAGAAGGAGAGGAAGGAGATGATGCAGACATCCTAGAAGGCAAATCAATCTAATGTTTCTGAAGAATATTCTTCAGCTCATCAATATCCTTCTTGTAGCAATTATGTTCTGCATGCCCTTCTCTCTTGCAATATGCACATGGGCCCTTCTCCTTCCTAAATGATTTCCCCTTAGAAGAGGATGATGAATCTGAGGACTCCTTTTGCTGCTCATGAGATATGGAATCCTTTTGTTTCTATTTCTTGCTTTTACCTATAGAAGCCTTCTGATCCCTGGGCTCCTGTGATGCAATGAGTGCCTGTGATGAAGAGGGCTTCAACTTGCCCATATTATCCAACTTGGCCTGCTCTTGAGTGAGAGAATATGCATAATCATCAAAATAAGGCATAGTAAATCTAGTACCAAGTGCATCCCTAGTAGCATAAAAGGTAGAAACAAAAATTGAATAATCTGGTCCAAGCTTAGAAAGAATGGACAATATCAATTGAGAGTCTTCTTTCTGAACACCACACTGTAACAACTGCAATCTAAGAGACTTGATTTTTGTGAAAAACTCCTGGATGCTATCAAAATCACTAGGATTTAAGCCAATAAGCTCATTCTCTAACTGAAACCCTCTCATAGTATCCTGCTTCCCAAACAAAGACTGCAAAGTAGTACAAACCTCATGGGGTGTAGTGCAAGACTCAATATGAAAAAGAAGGTCAGAAGAAAGAGATAGACATAAAGTACCATAAGCTTCATCACACCTATTAAACCACTTTCTCTTTTCAGCAGCACTTGTAGGTTCACTTTTTGTGCCTATGGTTACCTTGTACAACCCTTTATGTTTCAAGTGAATCTTAATTTGTTTTTTCCAACCAAAATAGTTGAATGGAGTAAGGGCTGCAATATTATGTGTATCCATGATAGAAAATAGCAATATATACTCTCAAATAAAAAAACAATGCTCGCTGATCTCAAAAAATAGCTTGATTGCACGCTTCCTAAGAAAATAATTGAAAAACTAAAGGCTAAGATCAAACAGTGATATCAGATACCTGGTAAAAAAATTTGAAAAAACAGGTTTGAGATCTGTGTAGAGCACTGAACTAGATTTCTGACGCCTATTTGTTTTCGCAAAACTGAGTCCAAACGCAAAAGTTGCGCCTCCTGGACTGAAAACAACAACTTCTGGCTTTGACAGGTGAAAAAGGCACCAAAATAGCAAAATCAAAAATTCTAACCTCCACCACTGGAAAGAGCGTCGAATCAAATTTCTCATGATATTTCGTTTTCGAAAAAAGGCCTCCATTTGCAAAAGTTATTAGAAAACAAAAAAAAGGCATGTAAAAGGCACTTTTAATGCTAAACGGGTGCAAAAACTTAGCTCCTTTTCTCTGGCCCTCGGTTCTGCATGTGACCGGCCACTGGCGCTTAGGGCTGGAAGGGGCTTTGGCTAAGCCGGTGGTCACCCATGTGACCAGGGGGAGCTACGGACCGGTAGGGGTTAGGGCACTAGCTCCCGGTCCTCCAAAGGACCACACGCTAGAGCTAGAACTGGCCCGCGGGGGCTGAAGCAAGTGGAGGTGGAGCGGAGCATTGGTGGTGGCGACGAATGAAGGTGGCTGATAGGCGGATAGGTGGCCGCCGCCAGATCTAGTGGCCACCACCCAAGCTGGTGGCACTGCTGTTTTACACTGGCCGCGTAGGATTTCCTGCTAAAAGGTTTGATTTTTTAATTTTAATTTTAATTTTTTGCAATTTTTCGCTTCAGACTGCGTGTTGGGGAGGCCATACGGCTTCCCTGGCAAAAAAAAAATTGCCTTTTTTTTTCAACAGGTCCAAAATCAACAAAACGAAAGGTGTTTCTAGGGTTTTGGGGCGCTCTGAACGCAATGGCGATGTCCGTTTGTCCCAAAAATGCACAGAAAAATTGCCAATCCATAGAAGCTCAATAAATCAACTTGGCTTGAAACCCTTGCAGAGAAAAAGATGCTATGAGAGAATATCTTCAAATCACGAACAGGCAGCCATAGGTATGAAGCTTTGATACCATGTAGAATTTGATAAAGCTCAACCTCACAGTCCCCAAGAATCACCTGCATGCAATCACCTATCACATGCAACAGATATCCAGAACAAACAAGAGGATGTTATGTAAACCCTCAGAGCAAATATGTGCAAGCTAAAACCAAAATAATATTATTGAATGATCTGATAATTACAATGTGATCAATCCTTATGAGGAGATCAAGAAAACTTAAAAATTAGGAAACCCTAGTGTGCACACTTAATAATTAATAAATAATTATTAATGTGCCTAAGTTTAGCTTAAGCAACCTAAAGGAATAAGTGACTTAATTAATTAACCAATATGATTAAATTAATTAAGTGGAATGACTTATTACTCTAACATCCTTGATTTCAAAGATTGTTGCACCCTTCCATTCATTTTTCCACCTCCCTATTTTGTTTGGATTTTTCATTTTCCCTAGGTCTCTCTCGCCATGGTATGCATGTCCTTGTTCGATGCCATCACCACTCTCTGTCAAATGTCTTAACTTTTTGGGTGTTCTCTTTTTATTTAATTTTTTCTTCTGATGCTTATTCGGTGCAAATTTTTTGAGTCATCGAGCTCTGTGTAATAGTGAAGATCTTCCCTGCTCACACATATTTTGAGTTTCACTCCATGCAGAAGCAGTAATTTTCACCACTCCTACACGGAGTAAACTAGACTTATATGATGTTAAAGCGCTAATATTTAGCACCTTCACATTTTATTTCAAGACTTTCGCCAACTCTTACCATGCCGAAGCAGTGTTTTTCCCCGCTTGTACACCTCAACCAAACAAAAGAAAGAATATGCTCAAGAGCTAAAATTCAATGCCTGAGTATAAGAAAATGTCTTCCCCCAAATGCGCTAGCGCTAATTTTAGCACTCTTACACATCAAAATCCTAAGTGCCAAAGACATGTAGGAGCATTGATTTTCAGCGCCCGTACATGCCAATTGCTATCTCAAGATGTAGCAACGTTGATTTTCAGTGCTCCTACACAAAAGGAAATTTTTTCTTCTAACACTTTAAAATCACTCTGAATGCGCTCTAAACCCCGTTTCTTCACCAATGCTCCATTTTTCATGAAAAATAGCTCATTTACACTTGCTCCAACTTGCTCGCCTGCCTCATGCTTCCCAACGCTACATTTTCTCCTAACATTTGTTGATTCACTATTCTTGTAGTTTCTCTCAAGATCTCGTCAGGTGATCCGAGAAGGTGATATCTCTTGATCTTGTTGCTACTAGATGACAACAAATAAACCTCCATCGTCTTCTAGGAAAGAGGGAAAAATGAAATACAAATATCATGGTGTCTTTTTGCCTATCGTGGTGATCTCAAAGGTTGATGAAATTAAAGACATTGAAATTGGTCATCAAGACCTTGAAGATTTTGTGAAAATAATTGATCAAAAAACCTTAGAAGATAGCTTGAGAGCTATTGTCCATATAAATTTTCACCTGGTATCCACATTCCCTACTTCTGCTCATAATACGGAGTTTGTCCTCCAGGTTGCATCTCACTACATTAGAGATAGCAGAAGTGTAATAGATTCCTCGGGGCAAGTTATGATGAGATTGGATCTTGAATTATTTGATATTGTTTTCCGAGATCCCCACATGGAACAATATACAAGGATCTCAATACAACAAGCACAAGAGGTTTACGATCAAGATCCAAATAAGGCTAAAAATCTGATTAACAACCAATGGTTGAAAATACCTAGACCTACTATCTCAAGATGGCCAAAGGGGCTTCCTAGGAGTGATTTCAAAGATGATGTCAAAGATATGATTACTCTCCTGAGTAGGGTTAAAGGATTTCCCGAGTCATCTCATTTTCATGAGTGGATGTATGAATACATTCAAATCATCAGGAGAAAGAAATCTCATATTGATTGGGGGAATCAAATCAGTGATGAAATTCATGAGCAATTGATAAATGTGCCAACCAATTTGAAGTTTTACATGACTTCTTATTTGGTGTATGCTGTCACAGTAATGAAGCAATTTTCGGGACTACCTACTAAAGGAAACAAACATTTTGTACTTGTGTATGAGTATTTTTATCAGTTGAAACTAAGGGAAAGTCTTCATCATTTCAGAAGGGTCACAGATGCCTTCTTTGCACCCCTGTTGTTTAGTTTTGATCCAGCTCTCGAAAAGAAGAGAGTATCGGATGAGGCATACAAAGTGGTTAGTAAAGTTGGGTGTATCTTTTTGCAATTTCCAACTTTCACCTATATTAGAGTGGGTTGCTATTCTAGGTGTCCGTACATGTTTCCCAAATATCCCTCAGATAAGTGGATACTCATGGATTTGTGTAGATAGTTGATCTTATTCCATAAGGAACACATGAGAATTCACAAACCGGGTTTCAAGTTCCCTTTGACAATTGGAAGGTATAATGTTTATAGTGTGTAAAAGGCAAATTCAGTCTATGCAGAAATGGAAGTCATAACTATCAGAACATATAAATATAGATTTGACTTTGACTACCGAGGTGTGAAGAGGAAATTGAAGAAAGATCACCGACATGTCTACCGCTTTGAAGACATATGGGTGGATTGTAGGGACGAAGAATACATCCGCAAAATGGACTTTTGTAAGCTAAGAGTAGAGCAAATCAGAGAGCTGGGTATAGCTGATTTAACAGAGGATTTTCAAGATCCTAGTGACATCCTAAACTCTACTTATGATGAAGATGATATTTCTAAGAGGCCCTTACCTCCGATTCAATGGTCTAAAAAGGAAAGTATTTCTATCAAGGAAAGGCTTACTCCCATCTTGCATAATATAGCAGAATGGTTGCATAAACATGGTTTCCAATTGAAAGCTTTCAAGACCAAATCAGAAGGAGAAGCACCAAGAGCGGAAAATACTCAATGGAAAGAACTTTTCACAAAGAAAAAATAAGCGGCTAATCTCTCTTCTTCCCAAACAGGTATTAGAATCAAGTTCACTGTTGGTAAGAAAGTTACACAGATTGTTGAAGAACAGGAGACAACATAATATGAACCTACACATGCAGAAGGAAAAGAGCTCGCTTCTGAGGAACAAAATTTCAAAGAAGAAGAAGGAACCGAAAGCGAATAATTTGAAGAAGATTATGTTGAAGAAGAGGAGTTTGAAAAAGATAAAGGAGAAAAGAAAGGAAATGAGGAAGAGCTTAGACATGACAATGAACAATCTCTATCTCCATATGAAAATGTTGTTGAAGATCTTCCCCGAACGTCATCGCCTGTTACCTCAAATAATCCTCATACACCTCCCAATTCTAATACTCCTCGACCTCCTCTTCCTACTTCACCTCCTCCCACATCTACCATACATGCAGTGGACGTTTCTCTTCCCCATGCAGCATCATCCGTCCTTATCACTCCTCCTACAGTTTCAAACCTACAAATTGTTAATGTCTTGTTAAGCTCTCCTTCATCCATCCCAAGTTTTTCATCTCCATATTTTGACATGTTTCATCTAAAGCTGAATTTGAAAAATTTATGAATGAGTCTTTGCAGAGTCAAATTGGTATGCAGTCTACTGGAGCAATTATGACAAATGCTGCCCTAATTGTTACCATACCAATCATTTCTATAGAAGTAGCTACGACACAAGATTTGATGGTAAGTCAAGAAGCATATACTTCCTCCCTTCTTCCTTGGTTGGTCTCTCAATTATCAAAATGAAAGAAACAAATGATCTCTCCAAAAGAGCTTGATCTTGAAGAGATAGACCCTCCAAAAGCCAAGGGGAAGAAAAAGGAAAAAGTTCATTCAAGGCTTCCTGTTGACAAAACTGGTCATAAGTTTGTAGAAATTGGTCTACCCCCGCAAGAAGAAGGTGATGTTAACATGGAGGACTACACAGTCACGAGAGTCCAACTCAGAAAAGTGACAAATGAAAGTGCTAAGGTAGATGCACAGGTGGTCCTAGATGCATTACCAGGAAGGCTTGACAAGATGGAACATGCGCAAGATGTGTACAAAGAGAAGGTCGAGCGTTATACAACTTTTTTGAGAAAACTAGCAGGCTTTTTAGGAAATGTACAACCTTTGACTATGGTAAGCGTTGATGAACCAACTGTACAAAAGATAGAGAAATTTGCCTCTAAGGGTAAGGCGTTGTATGATTTCATTGATGAAATGATAGAACATGGTTCATAGGTTATAACTGATGTAGATGAGAGGGCCACTCAGATAGAAAAGCTAAAATCAGAGCTTGATAAAGAAGAAAGCGTACTTTCCCAAGAGCAAGAAGAAATGGAAAAATGCCTCTCATTTTGGTCACAAATGAAAGAGGAAAAGCTGAGTAAGTTGGTGGAAGTTGGGGTAATTCTCAACAAAGAGAAATATGTGGAGGTAGGAGAATCTCTCAAGCACCACATTCAAGTGATCAAATCTCTTATTGAAGATATCCACCAAGTATAAGAAGATGTCGAAGGACATCATGTTATCCTAGAAGATGAAATTAACGAGTTACCAGGTAAGCTCCTTGATGAATATCATATTTTCCTCCCAGCCAGTGAACTTTCACGGATCTACAAGGAAGCCATCATGAAGCAAGTAGAGGATGCCAACTTTTCAAAGACCTCCATGCATGCAATTTGTGACTTGCGGCTTTCTTTTGATAATCTCAAGACACATCTTGAAAGATGCAAAAATCTTCACTCATTTATCAGAAGGTCAATCACCAGAGTTCACACCATAGTGGATTACACTGTTGGTCCAGATGAGGCATTTGTCCTAGAGACAAAGAAGAGATATGAAGACTTCCATGCCTAATGCAAGGAACCATGAAGACTTATTTTTCATCTCCAGTCTTAGATAGTTTTTTATTTCATTTACACATTTTTTAAATAGTTCTCGACATCTTATACGTCCTTTTGAGAAATGTAATTACGTGTAAAAATAGAGATGTTTTCCTAAAAATATGGATGACATTTTTGAAAAGTCAACTAGTTAATTAGGTCACATTTTCCTAGATTTGCTCCTAGATTGGCTCTTCTAATTTTCCTAATTTTTCTCTCCTCTCCCATCTATAAATATGAGAGGATCCTATTGTAATCTTTTATCTTTAATATTTTGCAACGAAGTTCTACCCTTTTGAGAAGCAAATACATGAAACTTTGTGTTCATCTTTATGTATCTATTTTGATCAATAAAGAAGAAAGTTGCATACCAGACTTTTTTTTGGAATCAATTATCTTTTGGATTTGATTGAGATTGGAAGTGATTAGTGATTGAGATCTAAAGGGCTTTGAGTAAATCCATGCAAACTTTGTGTTGCACTCTTTTATTCGAATTTATGTTATTTGATTGAATGCTATTGGTGAACTCTCTACAAGACTTTGTGCTTGTATTTGTTCACGTTGTTTGCGGATCTATCATGGAGTATCTAAAAGAATTTGTGCTTCTAATACAATGCTGGTTATATATCTCCAAGGGTTCATTGGTGAAAGCTACAAAATGACTTTGTGCCTTCGTGAATTTTCTTGTTTTATTATTTATTGTTATTATGCTGGTATTCTTGGTCTTTGCTTTGACAAGATAAGAATATCAAAATTACTGCTTTTTTTTTAGTTTGAAGTTATATTGAATCAAGGACTTAAAACCATGAAGCATTGTAAAACATATTCTCTGAAAAAAGAGAGAATTATGAATGTGACACACCCCCATCTCTTAATCGTAGTGTACATCATTGTGAATACTTAATTAATTTTACTTAGTTTCAATAAGCAGTAAGAAGGGAGCCTCCCCTTTCTGAGGGGAGAGATTGTATCTCACATAACTATGGTTGGAAGCAAGTTTTGTAATCTGTTAAAGGGATTACATAATTTTCACCCAATAATTTTTTGGCAACTCCACGCCCAATGCAAGGAACCATGAAGACTTCTTTTTCATCTCCAGTGTTAGATATTTTTTGCTTTCATTTATGCATTTTGTAAATAATTCTTGACATCTTATATGTCCTTTTGAGAAATGTAATTACATGTAAAAACAAAGATATTTTCCTAAAAAGATGGATGACATTTTTGAAAAGTCAACTAGTTAATTAGGTCACATTTTCCTAGATTAGCTCCTAGATTCGCTCTTCTGATTTTCCTAATTTTTCTCTCCTCTCCCATCTATAAATATGAGAGGATCCTATTGTAATATTTTATCTTTAATCTTTTGCAATGAAGTGTTGCCCTTTCGAGAAGAAAATACTTCGTCCTAGAGACAAATAAGAGATATGAAGACTTCCACGCCCAATGCAATAAAGAAGAAAGTTGCATACTAGACTTTATGTTTGAATCGATTATCTTTTGGATTTGATTGAGATTGGAAGTGATTAGTGATTGAGATCTAAAGGGCTTTGATTAAATCCGTGTAAAATTTGTGCTACACTCTTTTATTCAAATTTATGTTATTTGATTGAATGCTATTGGTGAACTATATACAAGATTTTGTGCTTGTATTTATTCACGTTGTTTGTGGATCTATCATGGAGTATCTAGAAGACTTTGTGCTTTTAATACAACACTAGATATATATCTCAAAGGGTTCATTGGTGAAAGCTACAAAATGACTTTGTGCCTTTGTGAGTTTTATTTTTTTATCATTTATCGTTATTATGCTAGTATTCTTGGTCTTTTCTTTTACAAGATAAAAATATCAGAATTACTGATTTGTTTTTAGTTTGAAGTTATATTGAATCAAGGACTTAAAACCGTGAAGCATTATAAAACATATTCTCTGAAAAAAGAGAGAATTACGAATGTGACACACCCCCATCTCTTAATCATAGTGTACATCATTGTGAATACTTAATTATTTTTACTTAGTTTCAATAAGTAGTAAGAAGGGTGCCTCCCCTTTCTGAGAGGAGAGATTGTATCTCACATAGTTGTGGTTGAAAGCAAGTTTTGTAATCTGTTAAATGGATTACATAATTTTCACCCAACACATTTCTCGCCTACTTTTTTGGGACCTATGGTACCCCACAATGATTTATTATGCAAATCATATTATATGTATAAGATAGAGGGCTTGGAATCTAATCTAGATCCACCTGCTTCTTCTACAATCCCCTTTTAGTCTACTCCTATGTGGCACCATGCTTCATCCTCTAAGCCTGCTTCTTCAAGGGCTAAGGACAAGCACACTCCTTTAATTAAACCTCCCCATTCTTCTAAGACCTCACAACCTTTAGTGGTGGTACCTTATATTCCTTCAATTGTGCCTAACATAGGAAAAGGAAAGGCCCCTTCGTTGTCAAAGTCAAAGTCCCATGCCTTTGAGCTTCCCATTCTTCCTAATATCCCTTGCCCTACTATGTATAGTGAGGGTAAATAGTCTTCCTCAACTGGTCCTTTGTGTGCAACTTTGACATCTCGACCCCTAAGGGTTCCCCTATTCCTCCTCCTGCCTAAAAGGCAAAAAGAGGAAAGATACCCACAGTTGAGGTTAAGATCTCTACACCCTTGGCATCTCTTGTACCACTTGTGGAGCCTACCCTTCCATCGACAATGGCTATAAATACAACTTCACTAGCTGAAGAAGATGCCCTGACATCTTCTCAAGTCTCTATTCCTAGTTTCCATCCTTGTTGGAACCAGCTTTTGCACGAGCAGAAGCATCGTTGACGTGTAATGCCAAGGGAACACAATGCCACACAAAAGATCGAGGATGAGTCTTCTCTTTTAGCTCTCAAGTCTTCTTTTGTTTCCACTCCTATTTCCATGTTACTTTCGATCCATTTGAGAGATGTGAATGAACCTCACCCCAAAAGGGTACAATTATTCATTGCTCCCCCTTTGGAATTGCCTCTTATCACTTGTTTTCTTAATATTGCTCCATTTATACAGCTCGTATACATTCCTCATATGAAGATTGTGTCTAGTGTGGTCATGTCTATCATGGTTGATGTGAAAACTTCACATCAACCATCTAAGCAAAAGATTGAGCATGACCCCATCACAAACTGCCATAAGAAGTCCGCTCCTTCAACTCCTCTTTCTTCTTTCGTTCTTGTCATTGAAGAAATCCCTTCTTTGCAAAAGTTTATCACTATTCCTCTTCTGAAGGCTGGCATTGCATTTCCTATTCTTCCACATACTATAGTTGTCACTACATTCCTCTTTAAAGATGTGTATTTTTGACTCTTTGGAGGATATTTCGACTCTGTCAACTACCTTTACAAGATTGTTGACACTTGATTTGCAAGAATTGGTAGATGGGAATATTGAGGCAACCTCATTTCTAGCCCTTGTTGCAGGAGAGACACGTGGTACTATCTTAATCATTGTCCCTTTGTGAGCTCAACCTCCTTCCTCCTATGATCTAGATTGGGAGGAGGATGACTTGATGAGAATGATTGACTAGCATAGTACCCTTCTTTTCTTTAGATTAGAGTTTTCATATTTGTTCTTGTTTCCATGCACTTGCTTGTATATGTTTTTGGTCTCTCCTGGAAGGCCCAAGATACCCCTATTGGAACTTGGATACAAGAGAGACAACCTGCCATACACTTCCTCCATTTGTGTCATCATTCTTATTTTTATTGTATTTTGATTTTCAACATTTGGGGACAATGCAAAGCATGGGTATTTAGGCCTTCTTCAATGTTGACCCCATTTTTTATTTTTTTATTGTCTTTATATGCTCCTTCATGATATGAAATATTTGGTGATATGATGACGATTCATACACAATTATATACAAATTTTATTGATATGAATCATACTGATCTCAAATACTATGATCCCCTTGTCTCTCTTATGCATTTCTTTTTGATGTTGTGGGTTCCATGTGCTATTTGTTTCTAGGTGGAATTCCATGAATACATCTCATTATCTCTTCATGACACAACATCTCTCTTTCTTCTCCTTAGAATAAATTGTGCTCCTTTGTGTAGCATAATCCATTCTAAGGGGGGATATCATATTCATATTATAGATCTTATTTTATGATTCTTTTAAAAATATGTATGGATCTATTTGTCTTATACATCATCTAGCATGGGGGAGACCCACCAGACTCTCTTTATGAATGTTTATGTCTCTTGTTTGTGGATGACCTACAATACAGTTTGTAGCAGTCATAGGTCGATTGGATTGTCCTATGGTCCCTAGCATAACATAGCTTGCTACCCGTACATATTGGCGATGTCTTGTGTCTATATAATTTTTTATGTCTAATTTTTACTTTTCACCTAACATGTTTTTCTACAACTAACATATTTATGGTGGTGTTTCTTATCTGTTTTATGCAAGATCAACTCAGATCTCTTCCCTGGGGGAAACTCCACACGGATAGAAGACTTTTCTTCCCCTTCACATCTTGGGTAAAATACTCTCCTCTTCTTACTTTAGCTCACATTTTCTCTTTAACACATATGCTTGCTAAAGTGATGGAAAAATGCAATGTAAATTTTATCTTATGCAATTTCACATCACATGCGTCTTCCCCTCTAGTTATGTTGGCTAATATATTGGGCACCTTGATAAATATTGATTCTATATTTGAAAGGTGTGATTGTTTTCAACAGCTCTGGAAAGATCACAATTTTATTTATGACTTTCCTTTGAATTTTAGAGGTACAACTCCGTCTTATGATATGCAATGAACAGACTCGTCCAGAGGGCATCAAATTTCTTGTGAGCACCCTTCACCTCCTTGCATTTATCCCACAGTAACACTAAATCTCCAACCATGAATTTCATTGGCTTGGCTCTTTTATCAAAATATTTTTTTACCTTGGCCTGGTGCATAGTTATTTTGTCCACCATCTCTTCCCGTTGTTCTTCAATTCTAGCTAAGTATAATATCCTCTTTTCTAAACCAACATGAAATTCTTGATCTTCAATGGTAGTTTGCTGCTTACAGGCTGATAGTTCCAAGGGAAGAGCTAGAACACTTCCCACCCCATAAACTAGCTCAAAAGGGGTCATTCCAATTGCCTTTTTTCGGGGTCATTTTTTCTTCCCAAAGAGCTTCGTAAAGCTTCTTATGCCAATCTTTCTAATTCTCATTTACCCAACTTCTTGATTATGCTTACAAGGTTTTTATTGCTTGACTCGGCTTGGCCATTTCCCTAGGGGTAATAGTTGTTCAAATGTGACAAAGAGATTCCATAGTCATAACAGAAAAAGTGTTATTTCAGTAGAAGAAAAATTCGTCGCATTGTCAGTTACAAGTTTGTACGGGACTCCAAATCTGACTAGGATTTTCTCTTTGACAAAATCACAGACCACCTCTGAAGTGGTTCTCTTCATCAGGATTGCCTCTACGCATTTGGTAAAATAGTCTGTTGTCGTGAGAATGTGAGTGACCCCCACTCAATTGAGGGCTAATCTGTCCAATGAAGTCAAAGCCCCATTGTTGGAAGGATTTATCAATGACAATAGGCCTAAGCAGGAGCATTGCCAACTGAGGTCTGCGTACACATAGTTTGCATTTTTCACATATTGCCATCCAAAAATAGGCATCCTTGAACATGTCAGGCCAATAGTAACCATGTCTTAAAATCTTGTAGGTAGTCATTATCGAAGAGAAATTTCCTCTGCATGCTTCATCATGAAATATTTTCAATAGTTTCCCTTGTTGACCTTTGTCTACACACTTTAGGAATGCACCATCAAGCCCTCTTTTATACAAGGTGTCTTCCCAAATGACGTACTTAGCAGCCTTCAACTTCAAGTTCCTTCTTTGTTTCCTCGTAAGATGCTTTGGGCATTCTCCATAAGTAAGAAAATAACAAATGTCTGAGAACCACTCAGCCTGAAGGATAACAGTTAAAACCAGAGGAAGGTCTTCATCCTTTTGTTCATTATGATCCTTCACCATAAGTTTGCAGAGTCCCCTTCCTCAAACTAGTTTCATAGGCTTGAGGTCCAAATCATATTCTTGCACCTTAGCAATCCATCCTCCCCTTCTGTTACAACCGACATCTTGTTGGGTGGAGATTCTTTTAACAGTAGGGTCCGGTACATATACCATTAATGTGAATGCAAAATATAAAAGTGAAATTGTTTAACTACTTTCACTACTGCAAAGGCATGCTTTTGTCTCTGGAAATAATTAAGCTCATGCTTCTTCAGTGGGATTCTCATGAAAGCTATGGGTGATTGCACATTTTTCTCATCAACTTGGAGTAAGATAGCATATATAGTGTGCTCTAAAGCATAACAATAAATAATGAAAACCTTCTTGAAATTAGGACGTACCGAAATAGTGGCATGTGCAATAGATTCTTTAATATCATTAAGAGCCCTCTTTTATGAATTCATTCCACTTGAAAACCTATTGTTCCTTCATCATTTCCATAATATGTTTTGTGATCTCAGAAAAATATGGAACAAATTGTCTCAAAAAATTATCTTGTCCAAAGGGATTTCACACCGGTATTGCTAGAAGGGAGGCTTAGCTTGAGGATAGCCTTGACTAGCTCAAGGTCTATTCTAATCCCTTCTTTGGATACTATATGGCCTAACAACTTACCCTCAGTAACTTCAAACAATGACTTATTAGGGTTGAGGGAGATATCATTTTCTTTACACCTTTTTAGTACTTGCTCCAAGTCTCTTAGGTGATTCGCTCTTTTCTTGGAGAACACCGTTAGGTCATCAAGGTAGATGACTATAATTTTATTTTTGAGGTCATCGAAGGATAGGTCCATGGCTCTCTGGAATGTCGCTCTAGAATTAATAAGACCAAAAGGAATTCTATTGTAGGAAAAGGTTCCCCATGGTGTGGTAAACGTCATTTTATGTTGGTCTTCTCCGACCACACTAACCTAATTGTAACCAAAAAAACCGTCCAACATGGACATAATATTTGAGCTAGCAACATTCTAAAGAATATGATCCATATTCAAGAGTGGGTAATTATCTTTCAGGGACGCCTGATTCAAGTTCCTAAAATCTGTTAGAATCCAAGATCACCTGTCACATGCAAAAGACATGCAAAACCAACAAGATGTTCTGTAAACCTCAAAGTGTAAAATGCATTATGAGAATCTCCAATATTACAAAGAGATCAATCCTTATGAAGGAGATCAAGAAACCCTAAAAGGGAAACCCTAAATGAAACCCTAGTGTGCACACTTAATATTAAATAATTATTAATGCACCTAAGTTTAGCTTAAGCAACTAGAGGAATAAGTGACTTAATTAATTAACCAGTATGATATAATTAATTAAGCATAATAACTTATTACTCTAACACCCCCCCTTAAGATGAACTTAGGAAGAAGCTAAAACACTACAATAAGATGCATGCAAGCAAAGACGGGTCCCAACAACTAGGCCTGATCAGGTACCCATTTACAAATGCAAGAAAGAGGTAGAGGAGGAAAACCCAGTGGGACAAAACCCCCCTACAATGATATGACATGTTGCAAAGAAGCACTGGAAGAACACTGTAGAGTAACATTGGAACCGCAATTTAGCAAGCAAGGAAAGATACTTCTGTCTACAAGAAACCATATCGGAATCATCATAATGTGACAGCAGACTCGATGCCACAGAACACTCAGAAACTCCAAATGGGAACAACGCTGGAATCTATGAAGTAGCAGACGATTATTGAATGATGTATCACTGAAAATGAAGTGCAAAGATGCAAGAGGCACTCTCCTAACTGCCAAAATATCTAGGTAATCTCCAAAACACCCATCGGGCCAAATCTGGATTAATGAAAAACCTGGGACAGATACAGAAAAAATTGCATGGACAGCAACATAAAGCTCCTCAATACCTTTCCAACGTTGCAAAGATAGCGAAAATCGGAGATCGTGGCAAAAAGTTATGAGCTCGGAAGCATAAAAAGTACATCTGACTTCAACCAGCAATAATGCAGTAAAATAGGAAAATACTATAAAATAAATTGCACCAAATGAAAGTACCTGGAACCAGCTTTCCGGCGATATCTCGTTTGCCCAATTTCGATACCGTATGCCCAAGTTATGCCAAAAACAAAAAACTGCTCTTTTAAGGCAAATAAGGGTTAGGGGGACAAACTGCCGTACAACCGATGACGTCATACTGATGTCAGCACTTCCTGGGAAAAAATTTGACGGCTTGGAGGCCGTCGGTGCAAAAATCTGGAACCCTGCAAAAAAATTTCGGCCCCTGGTCACCCATGTGACTGGGGCGGGGGCTGGAGTGGGTCGGTCGCCAGGCGCATAGCACTTGGTCATCCATATGACCTCGGTCGAGCAGGGGAGGGCGCGTGGCGGCTAAAGGAGCTGGCGGCCGGTTGGCGGAGGATGCCGACGGCAGTGGTGGGCCGGTGGCCGCCAGGTGATGGGAGCCGTTTGCACTGGAGGTGTCGGCACAAAACTCGAGAAAGGCCATTTTCTTAATTTTCGTGCCAAAAAAAACCTCGAAATGCGTGCTGGGGAGGTCGTACGACCTCCTTGGTAAAATTTTTTTGCCTCCTAGATCAAGTTCACCAAAATCAACCAAACGACAAGCGTTCCTAGGGTTTTGAGGTGCTGCGAACGCGATGGCGACGTCCGTTTGAGCCCATAGTGTGCCGAAAAATTGGCTACCCCCAGATCTTGCAGAAAAGATGCCTGTGGAAACCCTTGCATTTGAAACTCACTGAGAAGCCATATCTTCATATCACGAACAGGTGGCGGCAGGTCTGGAGCTCTGATACCATGTTAGAATCCAAGATCACCTGCATGCAATCACCTATCACATGCAAAAGACATGCAAAACCAACAAGATGTTCTGTAAACCTCAAAGTGTAAAATGCATTATGAGAATCTCCAATATTACAAAGAGATCAATCCTTATGAAGGAGATCAAGAAACCCTAAATGAAACCCTAGTGTGCACACTTAATAATAAATAATTATTAATGCGCCTAAGTTTAGCTTAAGCAGCTAGAGGAATAAGTGACTTAATTAATTAACCAGTATGATATAATTAATTAAGCATAATAACTTATTACTCTAACAAAATCCACGCATATCCTTATTTCACCGTTCTTTTTGCGAACTGGAATGATGTTGGATACCCACGTCGAATGATGAATTGGGTAGATAATTCTGGCCTTCAACATCTTGTCAATTTCCTTGAAAATTGCATCTATTACTTTGGGATTGTAATTTCTCTGCTTCTATCCAAAAAGAAAATATCTCGCCTTTCAATTGAATATGATGCTCAAATCTTCCATCCATAAAGTTCTTAAGATCATCATAGCACCAAGAAAAAACTTTTTTATACTTGATGAGTAAGGCTATCAACTTTTCCCTTTCTTCGGAAGAACAACACTTGTCGATGTATACTAGTTTCAAAGAGTGAGGGTCTCCTATATTAATTGCTTCAAAGTCTCCAGAACTATTAATAGATTCACTTACCTTCCGCTTAATGGATCGATCATGCCAATCAAACAGATCCTCCAAGGAAACTAACCCTTTAGGAATTTTATTTCCCTTTAACTGGATGACTCCATCTTTCAGATCACTAATGTTGTTTGGATAGAACTCCTTACACTCACTAGTATTACCTTCAAAGAAATTTTGGGAAAACATCTCAACGTTTTCTTGGAAAGCTTGGATTTTCTTTTCATTCTCAAACACTTTACAATTATTAGTATTATCAAGGACGCTAGGTTGATAAATTAATTCAATCCTATAAGATTTTTCCTTGAAATATGGATGAGGTAGCAATAGAGAAGTAGAAACAACCAAAGAATCAGCCCTGGAATTTAATTCCCTGGGACTCTATTGAAAATGCATCAAAAAATTCGATAGCATCCCACACTCTTTTTCTGTAATGTCTTAATATTTCATTTTGTATAGTGAAAATCTTTTGTACCTGCTTGACAATTAATTTTGCATCCCCTAAAACCCTAACCATCTTAATTCCCATAGTCTTTTCCTCATCCAATCCTAATGAGAGGGGTTCATACTCTGTAGTATTATTGGTGTTCACAAATTCTAACTTATAAGAGAAAGTGAATTTCTCACCAGAAGGAGAAACAAATACCATTCCTTCTCCCGAACCGGAGTTAGAGCAACTCACATCAAACTCCATTGTCCAAAGTTCTGAATTTGGACTAGAATCAATCATATTGACCTCTTTATCTTCATTTGAAAACATGTAATTTCCAAATTCAGCCTCTTCGAACAAAATTTGGGCCTTAGTATCTTTCGATTTCAGTATTGCTATCTTGGATTTAGGCTTAGGCTCCAAGAACACTTTTTTTATTGTCGATAGGTATAGTGTCACAAGACCAATCCAGCTGAATTTCACCTCCTAAATCCTTACAAAAATTTCTACTCGATAGCATACCATAGCTAGCAGGTTTATTGGCCACCAGAATTATAAATTTGAGTTGTTTTTTCGGATGATCTAGTAGTGTAACTTGCGCATCTTTAATCTACCCAATTAATGGAACCTGCTTAGACTCCATGGAATAGCACTTCCCAAAGGTCTTGGTCAAGTTTAGTACTAAAGCTCAAGCAGTTTGTGCAGGCATAACATTTTTAGAAGTACGAGAGTCAATAATGCAATTGTTTAGTTTGAACCCATTTACAAATAATGATACGTAAAAGGGATTGGGCTTATCTTCAAAAGTGTAAGATGAGGGCATCTTCCTTCTAGATGCCACATTAGCAGCTAAATTTTGAGAGCTAACTATGTGTTCATCTAAACCGGCATGGGACTTAGATTGTCCTGGTCTAATATACTCAATTAGTCTATCTAATTCCTTTGGATTCATATGTAAATATTCTGCTTGTGAAATTTGTACTTTGGATTTTTTGTAAAATTCAACAATATCAAAAGCTCCAGGAGGATTTTTAGTGGATAATGCATTTGAAGAATTGGAAGAATCTTCTATAACTGTGTGGGACTCCCTTTCATTCTTTGAAGTGGCACTAGCTCTAGTAAGTAAAACTTTAGGAGAGTTCTGAATACCTTTTTTATTGGTATTTTGTTGTCCTCTTGTGATGACAACACAGGTAGGATCATCCAGAGTGATGTAGATTTCTCCACCTCTATTATCATCAGGTTCAAACTCAAGGTATCCATTTGTAGAGTTTTCATACTGATTAGAAGGGTTACCTTCTTCAGTAACATCTTCGATGACCTCCTTCATAGTGGCCATCTGCATGAATCTATTCATTTCAGGATAGTCTAACCCATCATGATTAGAAGTCAGGTGGAAGGTGCACATATGTTTCTTACTATCTCCTAGAGGAGCCTCTATTTCCAATCTTTGTTGAGTTGGAGGTAGGGGAAGGTTCTTATTTCCTGTCTAATAATTCGCCTTTCTTGAGAAGTCTTGATAAGGCTGATTTTTTGGGTAATTACCTTTTAAGAGCAATAATGTCATTCACCAATCTCTGTATCATAGGATCTGATAAAGTAGCTAGTTGTGACTTGTTCATATGTATCTCTCTTTTCCACTTCCCCACTATGATAAATTCATCCTCTAATTCGATAACAAGCATTTGTGTAGCCTCCAAAGTATTTACTAGTTGTCTTTTCAGGAGAAAACCAATATTTGGGTGTTGTGCATTGATGAAGATGAACTTATGTATCTCTTCAGAGGGTATCTTAATAGCATTTATTCGAGATACCAATCTATTAAACCTTGCAACAAACTCTCTAATGAGATTGCTTACCTCCTTCATTTGCGTCACCTACACTATCAGGGAAAGATCATCATCTGCATTTTTGAACCTAGCTTCAAACTTACTTAACATAGTTGCCCAATTGTTGATTGAACCATGCGATAGTTGGTAGAACCATTACACCGTGACATCCACTAAAGATTCTACAAAAATCCTAACCACCACATCTTCTTCTTGTACTCTAAGTACACCGCAAGTTGCAAAGAAGGCATCGATATGCTCCTTGGGTGAGATCTTTCCATCACCCCTGAACTTGGGTAGATTTTTGCGAGAGCCTTTAGATAAGTCATGTAAATTGTTTCCCAAATTCAAAGGACCTATAGCGGCCCCCCATGGGACAAGATTTTGGTTGGCCATAATGTGAGGGAAGTTAACAACTACTGGAAGGATGGTTTAGTGTAATACTAGAGCTTGAGAAGTTAAAAATTCTAGGGGTGCCCTAGTTGGAGAAGTAGGTCTACTTCTAGCCCCAACCCTTATAGAAGGGATTAAATAGGAAAATTTACTTCTTTGCAAGGACTCAAAAACTGGGTTTGAGACACCCCTACTTCTTTCTCCCCTAGTAAACTTTCTATAATCCAGGGTAGACTTAAGATATTCAATATGTAAAACCCGAATAAGGTAACTCAAATTTTATTGCTTCATTCACTCCCCAGCAGAGTCACCAAAAATATTTTGGCTAACAAATTGGGAACCTTGAGAAATATTGACTATATTTGAAAGGTGTGATTGTTTACAACAGCTTGGGAAAGATCGCAATTTTATTTGTGACTTTCCTCTAAATTTTAGAGGTACTTGAAAGTAGGAAAGGAAAAACTTAATATAAGGAAAATTTCCAATACTAAGTGCATGGAAAATGATGAAAATACTGGCACAAAGACTAAATCAGATGTAATAGATAATGAGGATATTGGCGCAAAGAACAAATCAATTAAAGATGAAGTAAGAAAAATATAAGCCAATGTTATTTTCAGAATGAAATCCACTACGAAGATAGATGCATACACCCACACACAAGAATAGTATAAACATCAAGATATACCCAAACAAATAGATTCAAATATCAAATTTTCTTTGTGAACTAGATGCACAAAGACAACTAGAGATTTAAATTCACAACAAATTGTATTTCATAACAATATAGTATCAAGTTTTTCAATAATGTCTAGAGAGTTTTCATTTCAGCCATAAAACATATATATAAGTGGGTATGTAACTACTTCTTGTTCTTTGCCCATAACTAACTAAACTGAAAATTCTTTTTTTAGAAAATAATAAATAAAGCAACTAAAAAGTCAAGATGGCGACACTTCGTTTCCAGGTTTTGTTGATGATGCAAGTCTCCTTCACAAGGCTTGGAAATCCTTGACGACAGGTGACAACTCCTCGTGATGAGTAATGGTTACATTTCCCATTCATAGCCTCCATGTCAGGTGGCTATCTCAAACAACTTCAATTCTCTGCTCATAGGTCCTCACGAGTCCGGTCGCCTGAGATAAGATAAGATCCAACTCACTGAACTTCTTCAAATGCTCAACGTCAAATGATTGGGAGTTGAAAATCCCATTGAATATCTTTTGGAAATCATCCCCTAAGGCTTTCAAATTCCCATCTTCCCCTGGGTTAAGTTGAAATTCGAGAACTTAATAAAATTCTTATGAATCTCTTCCTATACCACATTGCATTCAATTAAGTTTTTTTTAAGCTTCTACAAGCCTTGCTTAGTAATTTGCAACTTCCACTCTACACTCTTGTTCTAGATTATATGAGTGTCAAAAACATTGGGTATGATCTCTTATGTGGCCATCCTTTCCATCCCAAGGCTCACCATTTCTTTGATTTCGCTCGCATACTAATTCCATACTCTCTCTTCTTTCTCAAAAGAGATAATCTCCTCCTCAATCTCAGTTCTTGAAGTATCCACCTTTTGGAGGCACCTAGGGGATTCAAAAATCATTTTATTACCAGACCATCACTCCATTCTTCAATAGCTTTACCAAAAAAATTATAGCTTTTGTATTTTATTTACTACTTCACTTCCTACCAAGGCCACAGGGTTAGAAGATGACTCAGTTTGGGAGATTGGCTAAGGATAAAGATCCAATACCGATTTCAGGCATTCAATTAGGACTTGGACATATTTCTTTAGTTCATCCTTACTCTCCTTGTCCTTATTTGATCACTCAACCATCCTCGCCACTGATACCTATAGGATTTGTACGTCTCCATCCCTGGTTAGAGGTCCTAAATCAACTTTGTTAATATCAAAATCACTGGAAGTCACCTGAACAACCTCCTTTTGAGTAGTAGGATGCACAAACTCCATATATAAATTTCTCAAGCCATCTATATCAATTAGTCTGACAATTATTTTTCACTTTTTTAGGCTTTGGAGTCCTCTGAAGTAACTACCCTACCATATTGTGTTTTGGGAGATTCAACTACACAACTTTCCTTTTCCTTTGATAATGTATCTTCTTACCATAAAGGAGTAGCAGGGACATCAGTTGCTTTAAAACTAGAAGAATCAAACAAAGTTCTTTTGGTGGGTGGAGTATTCATTTGCACATCTTGTGATACATGTTGGGAAGACCTCAATTTTGGAGGTTCATTTATCTCTCTGACGAGTGACGAACGATGTGATGAAGAGGAAGTGTTAATTTCAATGCTCTGCAAGTCCTCCTCTCTTTCTCCAACGCCTTTATCTTTGTCTAGATTGGGTAACTCAAGAAAATCCTCTCTGCAAGTATGTTGAAACACGTTCTTGTTAGGATGTTCTTCATCACCACCACCTTGAGATCTTGAGGGTATTTGCCGTGAAACAGACCTAGTAGTTCCCAGAACCATTGAAGGTTGTTGGTTTCCTCTTGTAGGTTGTGTATTCTGGGACCTATTTTTGGGATGAGACTAATCTGTCCTCTTCTTTGTAAACCCATTCTTGAGTTTTTCCCAAAGCATCTGCAGTTTTAGCTTCAATAGTCTCCAGTTATTTATTGATCCAATCCATAGCAGGAATGGGGCAGTTTTCTATCAGCCTGGTGAAAATTGGATCTATTAAGTCAGAATCATCATCCTCAATTTCTTGCATGTCCCAATCCAAACCATAAAAAATACTTGTCTCACAAACAATCTCATCCAACTTCTTTTTCTGACCTCAAACTCATCAAAATAGTCAACCCAAAAATATTCTAAAGTTGGCAGGTGGAAGAAACTAGTTCCAAGTTTTAAATTATTTTTCACATAATCCTTCAAGTCAAAAGGAAAAATTTCATCATAGGTATCCAACCTATATCTAGATAGCTCTCTTTCTATGTTTAGAGCATCAGACATAGATTCACAAGAAAAAGGACCGAAACCAACAGGGAACTGGATTGTTGTTCTCCTCTGCTCCTAGAATCTTTTGTTGACATTTGTCAACCACCTGCAGACTTCAATCATCACCCACTTATCTTCTAGGTGTCATGGAATCTTAATAGGAAAACCAATAAAGCCTCTGAATCTTATGTAAGAATTTTTGGAATTGGATAAAATGACTGCCATAAAAGTTAATGAAATGCATGGCTTCTGGTGAAAGTTGCATCTCAATTTTCCCTTGTAACTCCCTTGTTACTCACATGGTGAAAGTATCGATAATTCTTCTGAAGTGAAGGAAACTTTTTCTTAGTTGCAACTTATCAAGATAATCATAAATTGACACTCTTTCACGAGGAAAGTCACTTGGAATTAGACCTATCCAAGGCCTTGTGCTTGCAATAGAATATATATTAGATGTGAGGAAATATGAAATGTTTCTTGTTAACACTGAAGAAAAAAAACACGGAATGCATTATATCACTGATTAAATTTTCCCAGTCTAAAAATTGATCCCATGCTAGTATTATTTGGACAAAGAAATACATCCATTCTTGAAATACATGTGCATCCTCATTTCCCCATATTTTGTGCAATAACAACACAATATCTGATATCTCTTCCACAAAGTAGTTTTTGTGCAAGTTTTGTGGTAGCTAAGACTTTCCCCTTCTAGGTCTCACTAACCAATTCTTTGTTATTTCATTTCAATACAACCCCTTTTTCGTGAAAAAATCAATCTGTGAGTTCTCCATGGTGAGAGATGAATAATTTCCTTTTTTGGGATTTTCATGCATGAAACAAAGGTGGTTTTTTTAATTTAAAGCAGTACCCTGTTATCCTTTATTCTAATTCATGGGTTTTTGAATCATAATGTCTAATACATTAAAACATTATCTTAGGACATTGCACGGCTATGGGAAAAGTGGCAGCTTCAACCAGTCCACTATTAATTAGTTGTTGGGTAATGGGTGGTGGATTAGGTCTACTGAATTTTTCTCTTAATTTTTTTATATTTATTTTCCCTAGCTTCTTATCTCCCACATCAAGTGTATCACAAATTAACCCCAAAATGTACTCATAACACATACACTTAATTTTAGCCATGACTAGAATTAGGGCTTGAGTGAAACACACCAAGAAAACTTGTAATGCAAATAGAATTGCAATCTGAAAGAAGCAATCAAGAATATAAATACCTCAAGACAATCTTCATCTCAAAGATGAAACTACTACATTCGTGTGCTCTTCCTCATCACTTCTCCTAGTGTTAATATCACAACTAAAGAATGTTTGTTTCTGGCACAAATTTCCTTTTTAAATCTTATGAAAAATGTGTAGGTAGATAAGTATTAAATGACATCCCTTGTCATGTAGATACGTGTTAGCTTTCACATCAACGCCCCGTACAACCACTTTTAAATTTTTTTAAATTGAACAACTAAAGAAGTGGAGATATGGAGAGTTTACATAACTTTGCAAAACACCGCCGAGGTTGTGTTGGACTCAAGGGAACACTGAGAGGGGGGTGAATCAGTGTTCAACAAATCTTAACTTTATCAATCCAAAACTTGAAACCATTTCAACATTGCATTAATGAAAATATGTATGCATTCAAAGGAAACATCCATAACACCATGACACAGATTTTTGCGTGGAAACCCTGTTAGGGGAAAAACCACAGTGGAGGTTAACAATTATATTTGAGTACCTCAAATATAATTGTTTACAAAAGAGAATGCACTTGCATTCAGGCACACTACCTATAGCTCACTACTCAAAAGAGAAAGGCTCACTGCCTTGCAAAATTTAGATTAAGATCATCTGAAGGGTGAACTGAGATAGTAACATCTGCTTATGCCAAGTTACAGTTCCGATGAAGCTCATAGATTCGATTCTGGATTTTCTTTTTGATTCTGCACTTCGCTCTGCTCTGCTCTTCGCATCACTTAGAGTCAAATTCGCACTACCACTCTGCTAAATTTTGCACTATACTCACACTTCATATATTCGCTACCTTTCACACTTCTCCACATGACATACACATCAAAATGATAGGATCAATATCATATATATATATCCGCTAACAAGGATTTATTCATCCATCAGTCGACTTCATAAAGTATTAAGTTACTTTCATCTTGTTGGCCAGATCCACCTCTAAATATTTATGCACATCCTCCAAAGTAGGTTAATACAAAGAGAGGACCCAAACAAAACTTAATCGAGCACAAATACTTTTAATTAATTACATCTTATACATCCACAATTACTATACTTGTCGGTTCGGCCTTCTAGCACAGATAATCAACAAGTTAGTGCACTCGATGTTCTAGATCACATACTGGTGAGTGTGCATCAAAACAATCCTTCACCAAGGTATTGCAAACATCAACAAACCTTCCTCAGAGATTCTCAACTGAAAATATCTGTTTGGTAAGGTGTTCAAATCAAATTTTATGCCTGTAACCGGATGTCGTATTCTTTGCTCTGTTCTACCGGTAGTAACCAAGACTATACTGCAGACCAGATGTAAGACTTAGGATGCCATTTAGGTTGCTTAGGTTTCCATCAATGACAACACTTACAATCCATATGCCAACAATCTCCCCCTTTGGCATTGATAGCAACACTTAGTGGAAAATGACTAAGTGTCAGAATCATTATAGGTATACTGCCAAGCTTTTTACTGCACTTTCTCCCTGAGATCTATAAGGCATTCTCTCCCTCTATACTATATTCTTCCCTCCCTCTATAGGACATTTTTCACTGCATTCTCTCCCCCTTTGACATCAATGACAAGGCATGGATGCCATATGCTAAAAAGAAAAAAAGTGATATTGACAAAACATGTGTTCAAAATCCTCAAAGCTTCAAAAATTTATCACATATATGCCGACAGTTCTCCTCCTTTGGTCAAAAATTTGAAAACAATTTACTGCTATCTTTAAAAGATTATCTTATAATTTTTCTTCACTTCCGAAAGGAATTTCTTCCAAGCATCTATTCTAATTCCAATGATAATGATCAAACTATTGTTCTTGGAAGTCTTGTTAACAATTTCAGTTAGAGATTCAGGAATTGTAATTGCTTCTTCCAGTTTCTCACCATTCCTCAATATTTCCACCATATGTTCGAACCCGCATTCGGTTAGATCTTTTACCTTCCAAAAAGTATCCACAAGAGTGTTCTTGGAGAGTTGAATTTTTGTGTGTTGACTGTAGCTCCTGGATTCTTTTCCTGATGGTGCCATTCAGATCTTGAGATATGTCAAAGCTTTTACCAGTGTCATTCAATTTTGTTTCAATCTTATCCAACTTCTCTTTGTAATTGTTGACTGCATGGGGCCAACAAATGCAATAGTTTTAGATGTCAGTGACTGATTTTATGCATTGCCTTAACTCATTCATTTTCTTCTTCAGTTTAGAAAGAGATGGTTTGTATTTCTCCTTCAAGTGAGAGATAACTTCACCAGCTTCCTTTTCTTGAGCTTCAGAATTCAATGTTTCTTTGCTACATTCAATCATTTCATCGGGCATAATGTTCTGCAAGCTTTCCAACCTAATCTTGCATTGCTCAACATGAGCATTTAACACACTTAGAATCACGTATTGATCATATGATGGTCTGACCGACCATAACCTAGCTAATTTTTGCATTCCTCCTCCTTGAATAAGTTGTTGTAGCTTTTCTTTTGTCAGATCTTCTTCTTCCTCACTACCTTTTTCTAGTTTAGATTCATTTTTCAATCGATCCTCAGTTTCTTCATCAGATTCTTCATCTGGAATGTCCACAATTTCTTTTTCTTTACCTTTTCCCTCAATTCAGGGAACTTTGCTTTCTAGAGGGATGTA
Organism: Sequoiadendron giganteum; assembly: GCA_007115665.2. Lineage (NCBI taxonomy): Eukaryota > Viridiplantae > Streptophyta > Pinopsida > Cupressales > Cupressaceae > Sequoiadendron > Sequoiadendron giganteum. Next base: position 504,401,796 of record CM021106.1, read on the forward strand.
TTCAATAATTTATGTTCCTCTTTTTTGTCCTTTAGTCAGCTCATCAAGTTTTACTGAACTGATCTTAAAATTTTCTTTGTATTCATTTGCAATGACAAGATCATTCCTAAGAGTAACAATCTGCTTATCAAGTTCTTCTTCATTGTTTCTGGTCCTTTGTAGTTCACTTTCCAACTGAGCGAATTCCCCTTTTATTCTAGTGCATTCATCAGATTTCTCTTTCAAGGTCTGAGAAATATTTTCCTCATTTTCCTTCCTTTCTTCAATCTCTTTAGTCATCTTCATCACCATAGATTCCATCTCAAGTTTTATAGTAGCATTATCTTTTGCAATCTTTTCACATTCTTCAGTTATTTCCTTCAAGGTTTGATTCAAGTGAGCATCATCCATATTTTCGTTCTCCTTATGTTGTATCTAATCACAAAGATCCTTTCTTTTCTCCCTGGATTTAACAATCTAATCTTTCAATGACTGGATGAATTTCTCAACATCTCTAATTTTCTTTTAATTCTTGAACTTTTGCTTTAGACTGATCAAGGTCATCAAGTGCCACCAGAAGTTTTTGTTGAAGACTACCAAAGTCCATCACATTCCAAGATCTACCTCAAGCTCCAAAACTTATTTAGAGGAATTACGGTCTGATACCAATTGTTGGATTCAAGGGAACACTGAGAGGGGGGGTGAATCGGTGTTCAACAAATCTTAACTTTATCAATCTAAAACTTGAAACCATTTCAACATTGCATTAATCAAAAGATGTATGCATTCAAAGGAAACATTCATAACACCATGACACACAAATATTTGCATGGAAACCCTGTTAGGGGAAAAACCACAATGGAGGTTAATCCACAATTTCAGTACTCAAATATAATTGTTTACGAAAGAGAATGCACTTGCATTCAGGCACACTGCCTAGAGCTCACTACTCAAAAGAGAAAGGCTCACTACCTTACAAAATTCAGATTAAGACCATCTGAAGGGTGAACTAAGATAGTAGCATTTTCTTATTCCAAGTTACAATTTCGATGAAGCTCATAGATTTGCTTCTAGATCTACTTTCTGATTCTTCACTTCACTCTACTCTGCTCTGCTATTTTCTGCTCTTCTCATTACTTAGAGACAAATTCACACTACTAATCTGTTGAATTTTGCACTATATTTGTGCTTCATATATTTTCTACCTTTACACACTTCTCCACATGCCATACACATCAAAATGATAGGATCGATCTCATATATATATCCGCTAACAAGGATTTATTCATCCATCAGTCGACTTCATAAAGTATTAAGTTACTTTCATCTTGTCGGCCAGATCCACCACTAAATCTTTATGCGCATCCTCCAAAGTTGGTTAAGACAAAGAAAGGACCCAAACAAAACTTAATCGAGCATGAATACTTTTAATTAATTACATCTTATACATCCACGATTACTATACTTGTCGAGTCGGCCTTCTAGCACAGATAATCAACAAGTTAGTACACTGGATCTTCTAGATCACATATCAGTGAGTGCGCATCAAAACAATCCTTCACCAAGGTATTGAAAACATCAACAGACCTTCCTCAAAGATTCTCAACTCAAAATATCTATTCGGTAAGGTGTTCAAATCAACTTTTATGCCTGTAACCGGATGCCCTATTCTTTGCTTTGTTCTGCCGATAGGAACCAAGACTATACCGCAGACCAAATGTAAGACTTAGGATTCCATTAAGGTTGCTTAGGTTGCCATCAATGACAACACTTACAAGCCATATGCCAACAGGTTGATTCTCGATTGCAAAACACCGTTGGCCTTCAAAAAACATTGACTAATAAATTACCTTCATTTGGGTGGTAAGTGGGAAAGTTCGATGAACTTGGTAAAACACTGCCCATGTTGCATTAGCCCAAAGATAAACTAAGGCATGAACCACAAAAGATCATGTAACTGAACAAGACACTGCTAGTGCATTTGAATAAAAGAGCGAGTGACATAGCGGGAAATGGAAGAGTTAGAGTAACTTTATAACATACTGCCCAAGTTATACAATTCATCCAAAGTATCGTCAACTCATAACTTAGCCAAAATTTGGAACAAGTAAATTTTTTGAAGTGACTAAAAACTCAATAACAAGTTACAATTAAGATAATTATTCTCTTTAATTACAATTTCAACCCAAACCATCTTTCAATACCTAACATGTACAACTCCTTGTGGTTAAGTTAGATTTTCTCTTAGATAGGTGTGGTCCATGGAGACGTCTGCATGTCGTGCTCGCGTCCCACAAAAATACAGGATTGTATTAGTTCTTGGGATGTTACACTTGTCATGTTTTGGTAGTGTAACACCTCTGCCAACTTGCACTTTCATCAAGAATATTTTGGGCATGCTATTTGGGACCAAAAATCTTCCTTCGTGAGGCTAGAATCTAGATCTTTTGACAATGACATAATTCTTGAGCATTCTACAACATTCTTCATTTCTCACACGCATATCTTTTAAAAAAACTCTATTGTTCCACCATTGAGGCAATTACAGTGATATCTAGCAAAGCTTTGTTGTTATCATTCGAGGAATTCATTTCTATCTTGAGGATTCTTGTTGCTTCTTCATTGCACCAACAAGCTATTTCACTTATGTGCTTCGGAGTGGTAACTCTTCAAGGTTTCACATTGAGCATACTATCTTTAATTTGTTAGCATATTATCATTTCCATTACTTTATGTCCATTTTTACCATCTTCTCTAAGGTTTCTTGTGGAGGTGGGAATACCAAAATGGGGGTTTGACTTAAACAAACCCCTATACAGCCACCCAACCCCTCTCTTTCATCTTATGTGTGTAGGTACAGGTGAAGGAGTTGTTTAGAGAGAGTCTTTGATGATGTTCTAAACTCTTCTTTGTCATTTTCATTTAAGTTCATTTAATATTTGTATTCCAGTTACTCTATATTTGTTGTATAGTCGTATTTCATATCCTTTCACATCTATAACACAATACATGACATTTTGTGTTTCTCTATGACAATTTCTATTTTTTGTTTGTACAGGAGAAAAGGCGGCATGCTATCCTCTGATGGTTGCACATTAGTCCTAAATGGAGAGCTTTTTAGGTTGTCCAAGAAATTTTTGTGCTATGTAATTTCGATTTTTGAAGTCTAAAGGGTTCAGTTAATTTTTGTGCTATATTAAACCACATTTAATTAATTAATAGGCAAACTTGAGGATCACAATTACTTGAAGGCTTATCTAAGTGGAAGGTTGAAACTTGAATCCTCAAAGGGTTTGATTATCCTTCGTAGCAATTAAATTTTCATACCCTACACAAGGCATGTGTTTGCCCACACATAATAAGTTTAATTTATTTTAATTTTTAAATTATTCAGTGAGGCGCTTCACACAATTTAATTTCAGATTTTCAAAATTTTAGCACCAAGTTTAAATCTTAACAATCACCCTTAGAGGATTCAACCTTGATCTTTTGTCTTTATCATTGTTTTTATCATTCATCGATTTTCTTAAATTGAAGACATTACTATAACATGTCTTCAATTTTCCAATGACATCAATGACAAACTATCCATCCCACTTTGGCATCAATGACAATATTTCCAACACTAATGCACTTGTAGTTGTGGCACAACATATTTTGATATGCTTTGAGGTGGTCTAATGGATTGAGCTCATGCAACCATGCCAATCTTTACTTTTCATCAATGATTATATTTTTCAAGGAGATCCATAAGAATGGCATGTTAATTGATCGCAATTAGTAAAACAACTTCAACTCCAAATATTAGGTAGTATGGGATTAATTCAAAGGGGGTACAAATTATTGTATGATAAGTACATAGGGTGAGATGGATTTGGAAGTGCCAATCATGACCAATGACATTATTTGTTTGAGAATTTTAATGATTGTTATTTGGTGCCTCTACTTGTTTATTGGATTGGGGATAATATAGAGTGGACTTTATGTGCTTGATGCAATTTTTTTATAGGGTTTGGACCTAGGTATTTTAAAATGATTTTACATTGTTGGTGATGATGGAGGAGGGAACACCATACTTGAAAATGATGTATTTGAGGATTAATTTGGATATTTGTTGGTTGGTAGTGTGAGGGGAATGACTTCTACCCACTTGGTAAAGTACTAAGCGATTATAATGATGAAATTGCAGTTGTTGGATGAAGTGGGATCAATTTTTTTGATGAGGTCAAGGCCCCATGTGGATAAGGGCCATGGGGTAGTAATATTTTGCAAAGATTAAGATGACACATGTATCGATTCTTCATGCTTTTGATAAGTTATGCATTTATTCACATATTGTGAAGTGTCTTATAGAATAGTGGGCCAATAGTATCCTATTCTTAATAGATTTTTGGATAGGACCATACCATTTGTTTGAGCTCCATAAATACCTTTGTAAATGTCTTGGATTGCTATAGTTACATTCTCTGAGTTGAGACATCTTAACAAGGTGCCATCATAAACCCTATGATAGAGTGTATTGCTAAGGAGTGTTAAACAAGACGCATGATGGATAAAGGACTTTCATTTATTGGATAGTTGGTTGGGTGGAAGGGTATGATCATAAAAGGTAAGTGTGGATGTCATGGTATCAGTGAAAAATAGGACCAACAATTTCACATATCATTTCTATATCTAGAATGTTATATTCTAGGATCAAGAGTTGCTCTACTAGGAACTACAATTCTTTTACATTGGTTGGTATATTAAGAAGAGACCCAATTGTGGTCATAGAATTTGTAGCCTTGTTGTGTATCTGTGAAACTTGGTTCAAGTTTATGTGAGTTCAATTTTGTGTGAAACTATCAACGATTTTTTTTAAGGGATTAGATTGCCATATTTTGTGTGATACTCATCATTGACTTGCTTGATACTAGTTGAGAGATGTAGAAATTTGACAAGCACTATGTTTCCCATTAGATAACTAACTTCAACCCTACCTCAAGAGCCTTATATTGAATGATATTGTTGGTGCAAGGGAATCTGATATTGAATGCCTTGGGGATGAGCCCCCTTGTGGAGGGAGAAATAAAATATCTACTCTAAGCAATGATTGGTGAAGGACCCATCAAAATAGAGTGTCCATTCATGTGACTTTTCTAATGTTAATGTATATTCATTAGTAAAATCTAAAGTTAATGGTTGAATGCCTTATTGTGCTTTTGCCAATTGATCTATGAGGAGCTATCATTTGACCACCTTTTGATTGACATACTCAATATCAAACTCACCAAGCAATATGACACATTTAGCTATTGGTCCTGTTGGGGATGTTTTTGAAACAAGTACTTGAGTGGGTCAATTTTTGTACTAAGTTGGATTTTGGTGTTAAACATGATATTTTGGGACAAAAATACCACTATCATACATACATTCTCCATGGATGTGTAATTTTTTCATAGAAAACCAATGTTTAGTTAAAATAATATGATGGGTTCAATTAATGACTAGTTTTTCTTTACTGTTTTATGCTTTTATCATTTCATTTGCTAAGTTTCAAAGACATTACCAACACCTTATATGTCTTTTATATGTCTTTAGTATACTTTTAAGCAGTTTTAAGTATGTGGAAATGAAATATGTTATGTTGATATATGCCTTCATGAATGCATGAATGTCTATGAAATTTAGTACGATTATATGTTTAAATTATGATTGTTAATAATGTGGATGCCTTAGGAATGAGACTAACATCTTGCAGCAAGAAATATTGTTAACCCGCAACAATAGGTTTTCTAGCCCACAACATAAGGACTACAAATGGTTGTAGGGGAAAATTCAAATGACCAAAGGCATGACACTTTTAGAAGGAACAAAGGTGATCATTTATTGATCGACTGTGAGTCACCACATCATACTCTTTCTCACCAAATAATACCACCAAGAGGAGGAGGCTATTCTCAGCGAGATTGATTTATGACGCAACTGTTCTCGGGAACATGACTCTATCATAGGAGTTAACCATTAGCCATAGAGTTCTAAATTGGTTTCTCTACTCTTGTTTCAAAATTATTGTTTTTTGCTTCAGACTAAGTCCTCTTCCTATCTTTGAGGGAGAGTGGACAGTTACTTTATGAGTTTGTTTTTAGTCCTAGAAGAATAAAACTCCTCATAGACCTATATAGTGGGATTTGTTGTCGAGGATTAAGTCTAGTTGCAAGTAGTTGTACTATTGTTAGTTGATCAAGATGATAAGTTAGTTTTTATTTGTTACTAGTTACAACAATATATGTGTGTTATTGAATAAGAAATCTTCAATAGATTCTTGTTGGATTGTATGTAAAAGTTCAGTGTTTATCTGCAATAAAAAGAATTAGTTTGATATCATGAATTGTTGAGTAAATAAGTAGTTGAAAACTTCTATGGAAGCAAAAAATCAAGCAAGGTCCACTTGAGGTACTGCTAATTCACTTCATTTTGTTGTATTAGATTAAATGATGCATTGTTGAAATTAGTTACGTAGTTTCCAGTTATATGTATGTGTTGTAATTCATGAATGCCATTCTGTAGTTTTGTATTAAATTTTGTAGCTGCATGTTGGTTTCATACTCAAGAAGAATTAGCTAGGAATTAGTTTTTAATAGTCTTCAGTGTTAGGTACTTGTAGCATAAGGTAATGGTTTATATTTATTTCTCCTATTTTGTGAATTGAAAATTCATTTCTTTTTAGCTTTTTTAGTCTTTTGTACATGTGTAATTTCCTATACTCCATTGATGTAGGATGTGTCTAGAGTCCATGAACGCATATATTGTGTCAGCATTGTCTAAATTTTACGATTCTGTGGTTGATAATTAAATGCAGCCTCCTCTAAAAGATGAATTTTTCAATTAGGAATTCATCCTTTGTTTTGTGTGTAGACCTAGTAAGCACCAAATTGGTCAAACATTAGAGAGGATGTACATAATATATGGCATATTTATGTACCTATCCATTATCTTGTGCTAGAATGGATTTAGGCTATGTTGTGTTACTGATATGTATAGTAGAAAATGTTTAATATGGTGTTGGTGCTACTAGAATTGGTGGATTAGCAAGGTATTATTTTAATTGATAAAAGGAATTTTGGTAAGCTTGGTCCTTGTGGATGTTCATATTTTAGCATAGGAGATGTGGATATGGTTTGCATTTGTTGACCTACTAAGCAATGAAGCTTTTGATAGCTTGAAGTGTTCACTATAAGCTTTATTGATGTCTCAAAAGTCAATGCATACACAAATACAAATATTTTTTTTCTTATAGGGATGATGTTTGAGATCCATTTGAGGTTGTCAATGAGTTGGATAAATTTGACTGCCAGCAATTTATGCAACTCTTCGTTTATGAGAAGCCCTATCTTAGGATGCATTTTTTGAAGTTTTTTATTAATTGGTTTAGCATTTGGGTGTACAACAAGGCGATATACCACATGTGATGGACCTAAAATTGACATATCAACATAAGACCAAGCAAAACTATTTGTAGAGTCTTTTAGTAGATTGATATGAGTATCTTTCTCCTCAAGGTTAAGGGTGGCAATGATTTGAGTGATTTTAAAAATTTCATCTATTCCTCAATTGGCATTAATGGCTTCTTCCACAAGGGAAGTAGGTCTATATTTACTTGTGTTAACATAGGGGGAAGGCTGAATTCCTCATATATTATCACCTCATAAAGTTTTCCACTAATCAACATGTCTTTATTTTCTTCTTTTGAATCTGATAGTGCTCGAGGAATGTTTTACTAGAGGATTATGTCATTTTTCTTTTTTAACTTTTTTTTATTTATAATTTTTTTATTTTTGGTGACTAAGGAATTATTCATGCTTCTTAAAACAATTAGATGCATCAAGGTTGATTTTGAATACTTTCATGGTCATGAAGTGGAATATGGTCATAGAGACCCATGAATTCTATAATACCCTCATCATTCAAAAAGACATCTAAAGGTACGTGATCATGTTGTTCCCAATTGATGAGTTGGGGATACTGGAGTGGTAGGTCAATCGTTAAGATATTTGTTTTATGGAATAGGTTAGTGGTGGAAAGTTATTCATAGAATTCAAAAGGGCATTATTTTGGTGTTCTCAAGATCAAGGGAGGCATTTTCGATAGTCTCAAAATTTTCACTTATGGTATTGGATTTCACTTCACAAGGTATGTACCCCAACCCCTAGGTTGTAGTGTTCTCTAGATAAATAAGATTTATAATTCCTTGTTCATGGAGGCTCAAACCCTTTTCCTTTGTAATTCATTTTACTACACATACGAATATCAAGTGAGATACTCATGTTTTAAGTAGGATGCATATTCTTCCTCATATTTGTAGAGTTGGGTGGGTTGAGCTATTAGTTGTTGTAAGAATGGAAAGATTGAAGGTGTTGTCATCGATGTCAATTGATCAACTGGTTTTTGTTGGTTATATATGCTGAGGATATTGAGAAAATTGTAATGAAGATATGTTGCAGGTGTTTAGTGGTTGCTTTGGGTTTTTCTTTGGATTCGCTCCTATGGTTGTGCAGTTCAAACACGTTGTTCATGGTTGTTAGAAGTTGCTTTATCCAAATTTTTGGTTGTTGATTAGTTGTACAGTGCAAGTTGTGTTCACCAATTGTGAACTGTGGTTCTCTTTGTTTCTGGTTGAGGTCCAGGAGAAAATTTGTTGGTCCAAATTTCTCTTTAATGAAGTCTTATGACTTGTGGTTCTAGAGTTGAGTTTCCCTAATTCTATTGAAGATAGTTTCGGCATTTGGAAGATTTGTGCTTAATGGCTCTATGTGTTTTACATTGGTTTGGTCGACCTTGTGTGAAATACTACTTTCAAGGTTAATGAACAGTGATAAGAGAAAAGAGGAAGTGCAATTAGATGCGACATTGATTCTATTTAGTGAATGTGTGTGTGACGTGAGTGTGGTAGATTAGTGTGTAGCTTAATGCTGAGTTTCTAGATGCAGTGAGCAGAAGGTGAACTCTATCATTCATGCATGTCTGCAAGTGATTATGGTGGAATCCCTTATTGCGTTGGGATTGTAGTCACTCTGTAACAAGTCTTATTTGTATCTCTATGGTAGTGAGCCCTCTGAGTTGTAGCCCTATTGGAAAGTGAGTCCTTGTTCTAGACAGTGAGTCCTTATTTTGGCAGTGAGCCTCTTGTAATCAGTTTTGATGTTCTTTATAGTGTGAGTTAATCTTCACCATGGTTTTTCCCTTATTGGGTTTTCCACGTAAATTTGGTGTTATTGTGTTTATGTGTTGGATTTGAGTTTTTGCATTGACATTTGATGATTAATCATTTAAGCAATATTAAGAGTTTAGTTTCGGTGATTGAATTAAAAGTTTAAATTTAGTGACAACTGATTCACCCCCCCTCTTAGTTGTCCTATTCAATAATTGGTATCAGAGCTTGGTTCCTTGGTGAAGAGATTAACTGCTTGAGGAAGGTCTAGTATGGATGAAAAAATGGTTTATGATTATCTGAGGTTCGATGGAACTAATTAGGGTATCTAGAAAGAATTGATGGAAGAATATCTAGAGTATTGTGGATATGGTGCGGAGAAAGCTTACAAAAATCCTTACACTCCTCCTACTAATGGTCTGAGCACACCTAATGAGATCAAAGCACATGAAGAAAACAATAAGGTGAAGTACATCTTGAAGAATAGTCTGGTACATTCCTTGTTGATTAAGGTTCATAATTTGAAGACTGTTAAGGAAGTATGGAAAAACTACAAAATTTGGAGACACAGTTTGATCTTCTACATATGTCTGAAGATGAGAATGTTAAATCTTATGTAGAGAGATTAGATGAGATAGTGGACAGAATGCGAGGACTTGGTGCGAATATAGATGAAACTAGGATTGTAAAGAAGATTCTCATAACTCTTCCTAATGCTTACAGTGAGAAGGTGAGTGTTATTGAGAAGACTATAGATTATAAGACTTGTACTAAGGATCTGCTATTAGGATTTTTGACATCTTATGAGATGAGGAAGCCGAGTCTAAGGAATGGATGCAAATCCGACACTGCTTTTAAAGCTACAAAAGTTGAAGATCCGAATGAAGAAAACTTTGGTGAAATAGAAGCTAACTTTGTTAGAAGGATGAGGAAAGGCTCTGGTAAGTATGAAGGTAAGTTGCTATTTAAATGTTTTAGTTGTGGATAATAGGTCATTATGCTGCAAAATTTCTGGAAAGAGCTAAAAGGAATAAACAATGATATGAGAAAGAAAAAAAAGGAAAGAAGATTAACAGAGCTTACTAGGTGAATGAGAATGCTAGTATATCTGATGAGGATTTAGAATATGAAGATCCTTATGAAAATGAATGCTTTTTCTTGGAAATTAAAGATGAACCTACTTCTACTAATTCTGAAAAAATAGGTAAAGGAAAGCCCCTCAAAGAAGGAGAAAAATGAAGGTACGATTATCTCTTCCCTACATTCTAAACAAGAAAAGAATTATTGGGTAGTTGATAGTGGTTGTTCACATCACATGGTTGGTGATAAAATTAATTTTTTTAAGTTTCAAAAATATGATGGAGGACTGGTTATGTTTGGAGATGATACTGATGCTAAAATCTATGGCATAGGTTCAGTAAGTTTTGATGGCAAGCATCATACTAACGATGTCTACTATGTTAAGGGTTTAAGGCATAATTTGTTAAGTGTTGGTTAGATGTGCAAAAAAGAATATGATCTTATGTTTAAGGATGAGAGATGTGAGATTTGGAAAGGATCCAAAACATTGATTGCTACATGAAATAAATCTGAAGGGAATATCTATCAACTAAAAGGTACTAATGGACAATGCTTTATGACTTAGATTAATGATAGTTGGTTATGGCATAGGAGAATATGTCACATGAATTTTGATAACTTGGAAAGGATTAGTGTTGTTCAGGCCATGAGAGATTTACCGAGAATTACAAAGCCTATTAATTCTATTTGCAGGAATTGTCAGTTAGAAAAGCAAGCAAGAAATCATTATAGATCAAAGGAATAGTCTACTACCGAACTACTGGATTTAGTTCATACAGATATTTTTGGTCCTAAAAGAATGAGAAGCCTACTTGGTGAAAGATAATTTATGCTTTTAATTGATGATTATTCTAGATATACATCGGTTACACTTCTTAGAGAGAAATCAAATGTATTAGATAGATTCAAGGCATTCAAAGCTTTGGTTGAAAATGAAGTGAACTTAAAGATAAAATGATTAAGGTCTAATAAAGGCAGAGAATTCACCTCCCATAAGTTTAATATGTTTTGTGAAATGCATGGAATAAAGAGATAATTATCTGCTCCAAGAAGTCCTTGGCAGAATAGAGTTGTTGAAAGGAAAAATAGAACAGTTCAAGAAGCTGCTAGATCAATGATTATTGAGGTTGGATTACTAGAAGTCTACTAGAAAGAAGCTATTCATACTATTGTTTATGTATCCAATCGAGTTCAAGCAAGAGAAAATAGTACAAAGACTCCCTATGAGCTATGGCATGGAAGAACTTCTATAGTTAAATATTTCAAGGTATTCAGAAACAAATGTTATATTAGAAGAGATGAAGAAAGTTTGGGAAAGTTTTATGCAAGAAGTGATGAAGGCATTTTCCTTGGATATTCTACTAAAAGAAAGGCATATTGATGTTTCAAAAAAATACGAAATATTGTAGAGAGTTCAAATGTCAAGGTTGATGAGACAATGAAGAATTCTATTGACATTGATGGATATGTATTTGATGAGCATGATTGTGTAAGAATAGAAGAAATTATGGAAGAACGGGAAAAAGATGAGCAAGAGAAGCAGGATGAACAAAATGAAAGAGAAGAAGATGCTCTTGTGATGTCCCCTAGGACACCTAGATATGTTCAAAAGAATCATTCAGAAAGTTAGATTATTGGAGACAAGACAAAAGGTGTATTAACTAGAAGCATAGTTTTTGTTGAAGTGAATCTATGTTTACTTTTTGATTGAACCAAAGACTATAAGTGAAGCATGTAAAGATAAACATTGGAAGGAAGCAATGAAAGAAGAACTTATGTAGATTGAGAAGAATTAGACTTGGGAATTGGTCCTAAGACCGACAAACAAAAACATCATTGGATCGAAGTGGGTATTCAAAAATAAGTTGAATGAGAACGGAGAAGTGGCTAGAAACAAAACAAGGCTTGTGTGTAAGGGTTACTCACAAGTAGAAGGTATAGATTTTCAGGAAACTTTTGCTCCAGTATCAAGAATGGAAGTTATAAGGATGTTCTTGGAATTTTATGATCATAAAGACTTTAAGGTCTATTAGATGGATGTCAAGTCAACATTTCTGAATGGTGAGCTAGAAGAAGTCTATATGGAACAACCGGAAGGATTTCAATTCACAGATGAACTAGATATGGTGTGCAGATTGAAGAAAGCTTTATATGGATTGAAGCAAGCTCCTAGAGCTTAGAATGTGAGATTGGACAGGTATTTTATTCAGCGAGGTTTTAACAAAGGTACGACAGGTAGTAATTTGTACTTTAAGATTAAAAATGACAAAATCTTGATTGTAGTTGTGTATGTTGATGATATTATCTTTGGAGGAAATGAAAATATGTGCAAGATGTTTGTGGAAGAGATGCAAAAATAATTTGAAATTTCTATGTTTTGGAGAGATGAATTTCTTTCTTGGGCTATAGATTAATCAAACAAAGAAAGGAATTTTCATTTCACAGTCTAAGTATGTGAGAGAGATGTTGAAGAATTTTTGGATGGATGGTTCCAAACTAGTAAGCACTCCTATGGTGACTGGTTGCAAATTGGATAAAGATGATGATTCACCTAAGGTTGATCAGAGCAAGTATAGATCTATGATTGGTGGACTATTGTATTTGACTGCTACTAGACTAGATATCGTGCATGTTGTCTATCTTGTGGCTAGATTTCAAGAAGATCCTAAGGATACACATGTTGTTGTTGTTGTTAAGAGAATATTCAGATATTTGAATGACACTCTCGATTATGGATTATGGTATCCTAAATATATTGACTTCACACTTAGTGCCTATATAGATGCAGATTGGGCTAGAGGTGTAGATGACAGAAAAATTGCAAGTGGTGGTGCATTATTTCTTGGATGCAGATTGGTGGCATGGTCAAGTAAAAAGAAAGATTCAATCTCTTTGTCTACTATTCAAGCTACGTATATTGCTACTGCATCTTGTTGTACACAAGTTCTATGGATGAAACAAACATTGAAAGATATCACAGTGGTATATTATGATTCCATTTCTATTTTTTGTGATAATACAAGTGTAATTAACATTTCAAAGAATCTTGTGATGCACTCAAGGACGAAGCATTTATCTATCAGGTATCATTTTTTAAGAGAGAAGGTCATGGAGAATGAAGAAAAGCTTGAGTATGTTCTGATGAAGGATTAGATTGTTGATATTTTCATGAAGGCTCTTCCAAAAGATACTTTTGAGTATCTCTGGGAGAAGTTAGGGGTTATTTCCCCTTCTTTCTTGAACTAGATGCATATGTAGATGCATAAGTCCAGTGGATCTATGGATCTATCTTTCTTTTGGACTGATGTTTTGGTGGCTACCTCTCAAAGGGAGCATGTAGTATCAGGTGTTGTCATTGTGAGTATTCTGGTTTTCATGTCAAAGGAGAAATCAATGTAAAATATTATTTTTCCTTTGCCATTGATGTCAAAGGGGGAGTAGAAGAATGTGAAAAAGGAGAAGAAGAATGAGAGAAGAAGCATGTGGAAAAAGAAGAGATTATCTACTAAGGGGGAGAAATAGAAAAGTGCATTCAAAGCTAGTATGTTATCTTTGATGGCTTTTCACATCGTGTGTTGCCATCAATGACAAAGGGGGAGATTGTTGCAAGAATGCAAAGATTGAAGGTGTTGTCATGGATGTCAACTGATCAACTAGTTATCAATTGGTTGCTTTTGGTTGTATATGTTGAGGATATTGAGAAAATTGTAATGAAGATATGTTGCAGGTGTTCAATGTTGCTCCAGGTTTTTCTCTAGATTTTCTCCTATGGTTGTGTAATTCAGACATGTTGTTCATGGTTGTTAGAAGTTTCTTTATCTAGATTTTCGATTGTTGATTCGTTGTAAAGTTCAAGTTGTGTTCACCAATTGTGAACTGTGGTTCTTTGTGTTTCTAGTTGAGGTCCGAAAGAAAAGTTGTTGGTTTGGATTTCTCTTTGATGAAGTCTTATGACTTGCGGTTCTAGAGTTGAGTTGCCCTGATTCTATTAAAGATAGTTTCAGCATTTGGAAGATTCGTGCTTAATGGTTCTATGTGTTTTACATTGATTTGGTTGACCTTGTGTGAAATACTACTTTTGAGGTTGATGAAGCTTGTTGGATATTTTTGGGTCCCTTGAAACGTGTGTTTGGGTTGCCTTCATTCTAGTTCCACCCTAGGATGTTTTGGTGTCGACCTAATTTGAATTTAGATTTGGATGACCGAATTTGGATGTTTCAAAGTTAAAGATGGTATAAATACAAGATGAATTAGTGGTGAAGAAATATACAAGAGTGAAGAAGAAGAGTGATAAGAGAAAAGAGGAAGTGTATTTATATGTGACATTGATTCTCTTCAGTGAGTCTATGTGGGATGTGAGTGTGGTAGATCAGTGCAAAGCTTATTGTTGAGTTTACGGATGCAATGAGCCGAAGGTGAACTCTATCATTCATGCATGTCTGCGAGTGATTGTGGTGGAATCCTTTGTTGCATAGGGATTGTAGTCTCTTTGTAACAAGTCTTCTTCTGTGGCAGTGAGCCCTCTAGGTTGTAGCCTTTTTGGACAATGAGTTCTTGTTTTGGTAGTGAGCCTTATTTTAGGCAGTGAGCCTCTTGTAATCGGTTTTGATATTCTTTATAGTGTGAGTTAATCCTCACTGTGGTTTTTCCCTTATTAGTTTTTCCACGTAAATCTGGTGTTATTATGTTTATGTGTTGGATTTAAGTTTTTGCATTGGCATTTGATGATTAATAATTTAAGCAGTATTAAGAGTTTAGTTATGGTGATTGAATTAAAAGTTTAAATTTGGTGACAACTGATTCACCCCCCTCTCAGTTGTCCTATTCAACATTAGTTTATTCATTTGCTAGGAAACCATATTGCACAAAAGTGTTGGGCCCATATTGTAGTGTTATTTTTGGGTTGTTTGGCCTTGTGAAAGATCGACCATGTGTGTAGGGATCAAAGAGGGGATTACCCCTATTGTATTGTTGTATTTAGTATTCTATACAACCTATATTAATTATTTTAGTAGTGGAATATGATTCGATAGACGATTGTTTGGGATTATTGGAGTGGAGGGAAGGTTATTGAGATTAATTTAGGATGAGGATTTTCTAAGTAGGGGATTGGGAATGACCTTAGAGATGGGGAAATGTTGGGATTTTTTGAGGCATCCTTTCATCATTTTACATTTTTGGAAGGGGTGAGTGTTGGTGGTGACAAAAACTTATGTGTTTGTTACATAATTTTCACCCACAAGCTCAAATCAGGAAGAGCACTTTTGCTAAATGGTGTTCATTTTAAAATTTGATCATGCATTTTATGCCATAGTGAAAAACATTACTTTGATTTTCATTCATGAATAAATATTGCATTTTTATGAAGAAAAGAGAAGCAAACTGATACACTATCAAGTATTTTTTTGAAAAATGTAATCTTTATTCATCAAAGTATTAAGATTGCTTCACACAAGTCATGAAACTAGCTAAGGAAAATAAAGAATTGCTAGAATTTATAACATGAATTTACATGTGTGAACAAGTAAAAACAAGGCATAAGAGTCATAGGGGCCATTCATTGCCTGAATGATTGGCGGTGTTGATGTTGCTTGCGTGTTTCTGCTACCTTGTTGCTCCCGCTTTCTGTTCTCCAAGTGCAGATCCTGAAATCACACAAAATGAAGTTAGATCCAAAGGATCTAAGCAATAACCAACCTATCATCCTTACACCCACACATGCATTCACATTAGAAATCCAAACAATGCTTTATTATTACTAACTAGTTTGTGCCATGTGCAAAAACAGGACATTTTATTGTTGATTATCAGGTTTACGATACGAGTGGAGTAAAATGTGGCTCCCACAAGGGTTGAACCCAGCTCATAACGATGTTAGGAAATATGAACAATATGAATATCTATATTGTGTTCTGTAGGTACTCTAGAAATTCATTACGATAGGTATGTAAAGAGTAAATAACATCAGTGTTGTAGATTAAATTCATTTTTAGAAAATGCATTGTTTTTCAGCTTTCAAGGAAGGCAGTTATGTAATTTTTCATGCAATAGGAGAACAAATGCATGTTCATCATGAGACAACACAACAAATGCATTAAGAATAGAGCAAAACAGTTGGTAGCAATGATCTTTGTTTTCTACAGAGGGTTAAAAAGAGAACAACAAATAGGGACCGCCATGGTTATGTTACAGTCAAAATGCTGAAAATTACAATGACAAGTATTAAGAGAATTTTCATTACGAATCTTTTCAAAGCTTGGATTTTTTCACAAGAGCAGTAAGATTGTCTTAATCTAGAGTAAGTTTTTTCATCATGCTTTGCAAAAAGAGAGCACAAATACATAAAATAGAGGATTATCATAGCAACTTTTCAAAAGTATGAAGGAAATAGTCTTAAGCTTTAGAAAATCTTGCTCATGGCGTGCCAGATCAAATCACGAAGTCCCAGCACAATAACCAGAAATATACAAAAATAGTGAAGAACAACCTTTCTTCAATGGCGGCTTGGAGATTTGTTTTGTTTTCTTTTTCTAAGAATTCAAATGCAGCATTTAAATAGAGGTTTAGGCTTTTAGAAAGTTTCGGCTTTCAAATATATATGAAAATGCATGAACAGCCGTGACCATTAGAGGTAAAATATCTCTATTTTTGCAAAGAGAAACAGAAATTGTAGGACTATCAAGGCTGTGTGAATAATATAAAGAAGGGAAGGTAAACTTTTGAGATTTCCCAAAAGGCTTGAAATAAAACACAAAGGCTAGGAGTTTATCACGTTTTCAAAGTGCTATATGAAATCCTAAGGCCGAACCAAAGAGTGGAAGGTTTTCTTCATTTACAAAGACTATGTTATTCAATTGAGAAGTACAGAAATTCGAAAATATCATGCATTTTGTCTCAAAGAAATACAAAAATAATGTTGGGAAACACTCAATATCATAGGAAAGAAGCTGTGAAAATGAAGAATGCTCATAGCTAATAGAGAGGAAAATAGTAATGGCGGCCTGAATCAAGTTAAAAATCCAAAAGACTAGGAATGGTCGCGGCCATTCTAAATAGAAAGCATATTAACCTGAGAAACAATGGTGGAACGGGTATGATAGCACAACTGATAAAGGAAAATGCAAAAAAGAAGTGCCCGCAGTTTACTCACCCAAGTTCCTTACGTGTTTGCACAAGGAATGTCTGTTTGAAAGCTTTATACAGCTTTAGAATCTGTCATTTAATATCACTATGCAAACCTTATGGTGGCGTGATTCGAGCAAGCAGACTGAGGTCTCCAGAAAATAGACAAGAAAAAAATTTCATGTTTTTCCTTTGCCTTGTTTAGGGATTCCTAACCATAATATGCCAATGAGTAAACATGGCATTTTTTCCATTGTTTTATCAAAAAACAATTGCCAAGTATATTCCCCGTGGGCTAAGGCTTGGTGTCTTATGCCTTATGTTTTTGTAAGTTCCTAAGCCTTGGAATATTCTTCATAAAATGTAGTTCTTCATGCTTTCTTTTTGCATTTAAATATAGGAGGAGTCAACATAGCAACGTGTCCTTTTCTTTTGCATACCTTTTAAATGTAAAACATTATAAATCACTTATTATAATTGTTATTTTGAATGCAAAATGGGTATATGCCTTTGTAAATGCTTTTAGAGGGATATGTTTGAGTCTTCATTTCAAGAGAGGCTATATAGGGAGGTTAAATGCAATTTGCAAACATATGGAGTAAAAATAGGCCTCTTTATTTGCTTTTTGGAGCATTTTGAGAGCATATAGGCATTAATTTATTATGCTTTTATCTTGGACTTGGTCAAATGTGACCTTTTCAACCTTTTGGATCCTCTTTGGAGAGGAATCAATTGCTAGAAATTAGGCCTTATTGTTTCATCCAAATTCATGAGCTTCTAGATCCTTCTTTAGTGGATCTTGTTGGGAGTTGAGTGATATAGTCACTTATGTGACTTCATTGTAACAAGTTCTAGATTGGCATTTTTCTGCACTTAGTGATTTTTAGGTCCTATGGCAAAATTTTGCAGTGTTTTGTAACTCATTTAGACATGGAATACAGTACATATCTTGGGCATTATTGAATGGAGTATTTTGTCTTCTTGTTACTGCAATATTGTGTATTTTCACATGATTGATTAAGTTATTGTGAGATAGTATTTCGTTTCCCTTAACTCTGTCTCATGGCTTTAGTACCTTTTTGCAAAAAAGTGTGATGTTTGCAAGTTATAATCTGTGTCAAGATTGCAGGTTGTTGTTAGCTGTGAGGTCTTCTCCTCCTAAGAGCTCAAACAATAAGGCCTTTTTATAAAATACTTATGCAAGGCACATAGAAACAGGTCATGTAGGTTGTTTTCTTCAGTCATTATGTACAAGTGTATGAAATCTGAGTTTTCAAAGGTCTAAGTCATATTCTGGTGTATCACCATAGGAGGTAGTTATCATTTTATGTAATCATTCTCCCTTTTCCCCTTAAAATTTAGTAAAGTAGGTGATAACCAACTAGGAAGCCGGCCTTCTCCAGAGGTTCTTTTCCATCTTGGCAACCCACAACCTAGAAAAGATCCCATGTTCTCTCTAAAAAGCTAAGTATTGCAGCTTAATATGATTTGTCATACAACTTAGCTAGGGTGCAAATTTTAGAAGATAACAGTGTCATTGTGAGGAAATTTGAGACATTTGTGGTAAGTGGAAGGATGTTGTAGGGGAGATCTAAATCAATGATATGGCATAAAGTATGTTGCAATACAAGTCCTAATTCAAGTGGAAGTTGAGTGGTACCCACCGAGTCTTGTTCTACACTATTGTATGCCTTGATATTGATACTTTGAGGATGCAAAGCTTTCTCAAAGTAGCCTAGTTGTTGCACCAATTGTAGTGTGCATATATTTAAGCCAAACCCATTAACTTTTAGTACTTATTTTATTTTGTGTTTAAATATATTAGCCTTAATACAAAGGGTATGATTATGGGAGGGATTGATGTAGGCATGTCATTGGGATTAAAGATGAGGAAATGGTCGAAAGACAAATGTCCATAAAATGATTTAAGTGTAATGGGTTGATGTCATTGGGAACTTATGACTCTTGTAGTATTTAATTTAATACATTCCTATGAATATTATATTCTTTAAAGATCTCCAAAATTGATATTTATGTTGGATTTTAGTCAAGATGTTTGATAAGGTTGTATTGACATTTAGGAGTATTTAGAGAGGTCCTTGGATGATGACTCTACTACGTCTTGTGAGAATGATACAAATGATTTGGTTTTGATTGTATTTACTTGTTCATGGGATTGTTTGATAGCACCAATGATGGAGTTCTAGTTGTGTGTGGTTTTATGATAGTGAATGTTGTTGGAACAAGCATCTTGACTTTGGCTTTGACTTTGATTTTGTTTTTTGTGTTATGTTTTGTTCATGCTTTGGAAATGGGGCATGATATATTCCCATTTTTATTGGATGATGATTATGAAATTCTCTCCACTTCTATCTCACCTCTATCAATGAGATCTTGGATGTATCTTTTTAACTTCATGCACTTATTAATGACATGACCCTTGATCTTGTGGTAGTCACAATATTTATTTTCCTTGTACCATGCATCTTAGGTTAATATCCGTTATAGTGTTTTTTTTAGGGTAGGTGATCATGTTGTATTTGAGGATTTTGTGGAATGTCACATCCACAAGTTCTCACAATAACTTATATTGTAATTTATTTCTTTTTTTGTTTGGATTTTCCATAGGGGATGATGGCATTTTAGGGATTTTACAAGTTTCACACATGTTTGGAGTTGGTGAATCCATCATCAACTATATATTTTTTCTTGTTATAGAACCTGGGTTTTATTTTTTGAGCTTGATTTTGGTCTCATGAATAAATCTTAACCAAGCCTTTATCAACTAGTTCCTTTTTTATCTGGATCCATTTTTTAATGATCTTGTTGAAAGTCAATATGTAGTGTACTTATAAATGGATATCCATATCTAGATTGGGGTTTGTGATGAAATGTGAATGAGTTGTTTTTTGGAATGGACTTGTAAATCTACTTGCAAAGGTCCTCCATCACTAGATGAAGGATGAGAAGGTTTCCATTTCTTCTTTTTTGGCATTACAAAGGTCTATAATTTTTAATTAATGTTCAACATTATAAGAGAAGTGTTTGAAAAATATTTAGATGAGGTTGTCAAATTATTTGTTAGACCCCTTGGGGGGTGTAGGAATCGTGCCAAAGCTTTCCCTCCCAAGATATTTGGAAAGAATTAGAGCAAGCATATGTCTTAATAGGAGATTTATTGGCATGCCATGTAAAATTCCTTGATGTGTTCCCTTGGCTCACCCTTTATATTTTTCATTTTTTAGAATTTTGAAGTAAAGTTGGAAGGTAATTTGTGAGAGTGTTTGATCAAAAGGATAGGGACACAATTCTTCAAATTTATATGACTTGCTTTATGTCCCATGCCAAGAGGTGGGAGCATAAGTGCTATATAATTGGTGAGGTGGTTGTTGATATTGGTTTGGGTTGATTTGGTGGTGTGTAGTGGTTGGTATTTGGTAGTGCCAAGTGTTAAAACTTGTGGTTGGGATGTCGTTTTAGTGGGATGTGGGATCATTTTGATGTTGGGTTGGATGATCTAAATGACTTAGATGGGTGGAGTGGACATGGTTGTCATGAGGGAGGGGGTTGGGTTTTAGATTTTGGGTGTGACCATGGGGTTGACTGTTGGGTATGATGTTTTAATCTTGGTTAATGTTTGGGGATTAAATTATTTAGTGGGCTAGTTGGATGGTTGATTGGTAGTGTTGGTCCTATTTTGATTTGTGTTGGTGGTTGAATATAATTTCCATAGGAACTTTGGTGATGAAGGTCATGCCTTGTATTGAAGTATAGTTTTGTTTAACATTTTGGATTTATTTATGAGTGGATGTTGGGGTTGTCCTCTATATTTTGGTCAAGATGATGGTTGGCATGGGCATGATTTTGGTTAAGGGGCACATGATGGGTGACTTGGTCATTATCATGATCCTTATAAGGGGAGTCAGCATACACTATATTATTGATATTTGAAAGGTCGTAATTAGATGGTGATCTACTAATTCAATTTTAATTGTTAAAATATGTCATTTATATTTGTCTTGATAAATATATCAATTAAGGCTTGTCCTTGTTCATAGTTAAGAAAGTTGTGGTATTCTTGGACATAGTCAAATTGATTTGGTTCATCACTATCGTTATTACTATCATGTGGGTATGATGGTTCTCCTACATATGTGTTTTGGGCCTATTGGGGTTTCAAGAAGGAAGGGATTTTCCTCATAGAATGCCATGTTAAGTGTAGCTTGTGGCCTTCTATAGGAGACATACAAGGTTGATTATGAGTTGATTTGATTTTTGGCTTTTGGTTTATGATTTTTTGGGCTCTATGGATGACTTTGGGATGATTGGGTTTGAATCTTTTATGGGGAATAGGGTTTTAGATTTTGGATTTGGTTGGACTAGGTAGAGTTTGGATTGTTGCTATACTTTTTTGGTTTAATTTTTAGAGTGGATTTAGGGATTTTAATTTTGGATTGATGCATATTAATTTGAATTTAGGTTGGAGTTTAGATTTAAATTTTTGAGTTGATGTGAGTGATATTTGATTTTGGATTGGGGTTTGGATTTTTGTGAATGAGACTTGATTTTTGGATTGGGGATTGATGTGAATTATTTGAAATTAAATTAGAGTTTGACCCTTTGGATGTTAGGCCTTGGATTCAATTGGGATAATTGGGTTTTGATTTGAATTCTAGATTTGATTGATTGGATCAAGTGATTTGATCAAAATGAATTCATTATATTGATTATAAAGGATTATTTGGAAATTTAGGTTATGGGTTGTATTTGAGGTTTCAAAAGCAAAGTTTTTGGATTTTGGGTGATTTTATTTAGATTATTTTCTAGATTAATAGGATTTTGATGATAAAGATTAAAATTTTGATTCATTTGGGATGGAGGATGGGTTTGATTTTATTTTTGGATTTGATTGGTTTAATTGGGAGGGTGTCTATTTTTTGGGGGTTTGGTATAGTGTGAGGTTATATTATATTCAGATTTTTTTAATTTGAAAGGAGGATTAAAGAGGGGGTCGATTAGTTTGATTTAATATACTTCATGTTTCAAATGATGGGTTTTGGGATAAGAGTTTAAGGATATATATTTGATTTGATTTTGGTAAGGTGGGATTTGGAAAAAAATGATAGATGTGGAGCTAGGGTGATTAAGG
This sequence comes from Sequoiadendron giganteum, assembly GCA_007115665.2. NCBI lineage: Eukaryota > Viridiplantae > Streptophyta > Pinopsida > Cupressales > Cupressaceae > Sequoiadendron > Sequoiadendron giganteum. The sequence goes on from CM021106.1 coordinate 504,424,316, forward strand.
ATTGGAATTGGACTTTTGAGATCTTGGCTTTAAAAAATTCTTGTTTAGATTTGAGCTGTGTGTTTTCAAAGAAAAGGTTGTTTTTTGGATTTTTTTTGGTATAGGTTTTTCACAAATACAAAGATAAATCAAACATACCAACCACATGTTTTATTCAAGAGTGTTTGGTTTTGTAGGCTCACAAATATAATTTAACCTAGTTGTGAATAGTATAAGTTATTGGTCTCAAGGAACTAACTAATTTTAATCCTTAAGATTGTTGTAAAATATGAGAGGAGAGCATACTGGTCTACTACTCTATTTCTAGAAGTACGATGTAAGTTATTGGGGACTAACTTCTTATTGATTCACTACAAATACCAAATGACTTAAAGATTCTCTAAGCTAGGTTATACAAGGCTCGCTAGGGGAGTCCTTGATATATTAAAGGTACATGAGATCCAAATCCATGAAATTATAGCGTATGTCTAAGGAATTGGTTCAAGAGGGTAACCCACTCTACTCCACTTAGCAAGATCTAAAGTTTCTTGCTATCTTAATTGGATGATAACACACTTAGAAGAGGAAAGTATTTTAATTCTCCACACAATTTCTATACCACATCAAAACATGTGAGTTTAGGTCACATTTGGTGATGAAATCCAAGTTAGGTTCACTTATAAAATAAAATTAAGAAAGTGGCACTTGTTTGTATCTTCAAGATTGTCTTAAGATGCAAGGAGAGAGCATACATAAGGCCCCTTTTGGGATATACAAGTGAAATAAACCAATTTTAATCTTCAAGATTACCTTGTGACACGAGAAGAGACTATATATTGTTTAAACACAAAGACATGTCAAACAAGAAATAACATAAACAATATATACACAAGGTTAATTTCCTTAGAAAATAAAATATGATGCTAGTCTAATTAAGAGAATAACCTTGGACAAACAAAACTTGCAAGAATAAGTTATTTGTTTGAGAATTTTGATCTATGATAATCATTCATGCAAGAAAAATAGAGTCAAAGAAATAGAAAAAAAAGTCAAGAGAATAAAATATGTAATTTCAAAATAATGTGGTTAGACAATATTAATTCAAATTGTAAAGAAACATAGACATCAAAACTCATAGCAGGAACACCAAAATATTGAAAGAGACGCTCAAGAATAAGGTGTAGACACCGTGAAAAATAGGAATTAATAAAAAACATAGATGGTTAATCTGCAATTTGTTTTTATGCATGCACTTGGGAATAGAGTGTGGACATCAAAATACATGCAACACAAAAAAAATAGTTTTAAATATTAAAAAAAAATCCTTGCAAACAGAGTGTTACACTTGTTGTTAATTGCCAATGATGCTTTCAAGGAAGAGAACTTGCAAAAGTTAGTGTTAAATAATGGCAAAGCATGTTAAAAATACAAAGGTTGAAAGTGGTCATATAGATGCTAATAAGTGAATGTAGATGTTTGTGAACATAACATAGATGGTGAAACCTATAGAAAGCTAAATTAGGCTAAAATCACGAAAGAAAATCCTTGTAAACACATTTAGATGTTGGTCTTGCAAGGCAATGGTTAGTAAAAATGTCTTGGAAGGTCATATTAATACCCAAGGTCAAAAAAATAAAAGATTGATAGAGACCCTTTACAAACTAAGAAAGACCAAAAAGAAGGAATTGGATGATGAGAAAATTACTTTGTACATAGATTGGTTAATAGAAAAATGAATCCTAGAAGCGAGGAAACTTGCATAGAAAACAAGTAATTGATTACAAAATGATAAAACACAAACACAATGAAGTATGGCATAGAAGTTGAAGCCAAAACATGGATGCTTTAAACCATAGCATAGATGTTTTTCCTTGCAAAGCATAGTTAAATGGAAACACAAAAGTATTGATGAAGATGTTGGACATAGAGTGCAAATGATGAAGTTGTACTCATGTCCAAAAATGCAATAAAAATACAAAAAAAACAAAATCACAACTACTTCAATATGAAAATTAGTATTGGTACAAGAGTCCCATTGGGAACACAAGGAATGTGATGAAGAAATTTAAAAAAAGAAGAGAAAATACATACAAAACAAGTCACTCAAATCCAAATAATACATACACCTCTAATTAGTGGATAAATGAAAGCATAAACATAAAACACACAATATTGAAAATAATGATTATACCTCCATTGTTGTATTAGATTGCTTGAATATGTGTGAATGTGATTATTGATTGATATGTGGGTTGCTCTTGTTTGGAAGTTGTATAAATTGAGAACATGTACTTAGGCTCAATCATTTTCCTTATGATTGGCCTTTGGAAGAGGCTTGTTAGATAGACATCTAACCATGGGAATGAATAGTGAAAATTGATTTGAGAGATCAAGGGTGGAGATTGGCTTGTTGATTGTGCAAGCTCTCATTGTGACAACTAGAGGGAGATGGTAGTTGAGAGAGCTCTCACACATGTGTGAGAATGGAAGGTGAGGATTCACTTAGGATTGATGATGGATGGTGAGGATTTTCACATGTTGAGAAAGGAAAGAGAGTGGGGATGACAAGTGGGAGATCTCACACATTTGTGAGAATGAGGATTTATGTGACAAGTAGAAGATATCACATGTATGAGAATGGAGGGTGCACATGTTCTTGAGATAATGGATAATGAACAAAGAGTGGCTTGAGATGTATCCCATGTCCCTGCCACACAAATTAGCTTCCTTGTTTATGTCCAACCTCATGGACATCTTGTGGTGTAATGAGACAGTAAAATTTATAGCGGGTAGCTTCCTTCTGCGTCATGTTTGTCCAATGTATTTGCTAGAACCTGCATTGGTAAATTATGACCTTCAGGCGGGGTCAAACTTAGTTGATGGTATTGTTTACAGAGAGGCGCACATGTCTTCCTTAGCTCTACGTTCTCTTTTGGGTGATATGGTTCATGATATTTTGGCCTCCCGCTCTGGTATGTTTAGGTTACGCCTTCGTTCTTTGAGGCCGTCACTGGGTTGTTGTTTTACAGCCAAATTGAGGAGTCTTTTTAAGGCAGTGCAGTTTTTGTTTAGACATGCTCTGGAAGATCCCTTGTATGCTCCATATTTTGCTCCACTTGCTGATTTGGTTTCTTCAGTAGAAAGTGGAATTTATTAGGGTTTTGTCCGTCAAGTTTTTTGCCTGTATTTCTCTTCATTTTATTATCAATTATTTTGGCAGTTTCTTCAGCTCTCCTTGTATATCTATAGCCATTATCTTCTTCTATCATGTATTTGGAAAACTTGTATTCATTTGTTGGGGTCCGCATTGTTTTGGGAAAATTGTATGTAATGGATTCAGGGGCTTATATGGTTTTTAGTTGTTAGAAATTGGAGATCTTTTCTGTTCTTTTGAATGTATGCAATCTTTTTTCTAAAAATCAATGAACCTTTCTTATAGTGGCTCGACCAATTTTACCCAAAAAAAAACATTTAATTAATCAAGAGTAAGGTTAAATTAGTTGAAATAGTTAAATTAAAGGTTTGCTTGAATAATTAAATATATAAAATTATTCTAATTATTGATGACAAAGTGGATTAATTAGATTAATTATAAATAGAATGATGTGAACAAATTTGAAGTAGATTTGGGGTGTCTACAACCTCAAATGAATGTGGTGTCATGAAAAGCCATGATTGTGGAATATGTTCAATATGTGTTTTCTATGAAGGTCATGGAAAAATTTAAGTAGTGTATGAATATGCATTAAAGCATGATTGAATGTATTAGCTACAAAGGGCTTAGAAATTTTTAAGTAGTGTATGAATATGAATTAAATCGTGATTGAAAGTGGAATTTTGTAAGATGTACTAGTTGTAACTACCACTTTTTATCACCACAACCTTTAGTGTAACAAAGCTTTATTCAACATATAAAGAAGAAAGATGGAGGAGGACGATAATAATGGCGAAGTAGGAAATACAGGTTTGTATTTCAAATGTGCAGGAGGTGTAGATGGTTGTAGGTTGACTAATGGTTGTGTTGCTAGTGAAATGGTGTTGATTGACAATTTTCCTATTTATGAGGTCCTAGTGGTGGGCCTTGTTAAAAATGTATTGGTGGATGTCAAAGGGATGTCAAAGGGGTGTCAAGGAAGGAGGACATTTTGGTACCTCCCATCTCAAGACGTACATCATCACTCTCGGGTCTCAAGGAAAATGGCTTGGATTTGTGTGATGATGGTAAAAAAGATGTTGGGTTGTCTTGCAAAAAGCTCACCTCTCATTGGTCAAGCCTTTTTTAGTCTAAACCAAAGGGGAAAAGCACTTCTCCTCTTGTTCAGATGTCTTCTAATACGGTTTCAAGTGAGTACACTATCTCCATTCTAGTTTGTCTTGTTTAAAAATTGTCTCTCTAATGGAGTTCATGTTAGTTGGGAAGTTATTGGATCCAAGGATGAATATAGATGTGGTTAGGTCTTCAGAAAACAAAAAATGATCCCTAAAAGGATACGGATATTGCAAAAATTGCCAAAGGTTTATTTTCTTCCTCCTTCTATTGTGAGAAGGACTTTGGGAGTATTCTTTCTAAGGGTCCATGGCTTATAAAAAAATCAATATTAGCTTTGAAGCTATGGGAACTGGGGTTGAGTTTTTCTATGTTTTCAATTTGTCCCTTGTTTGGGTCAGATAACTAAGTCCCCCAATGAAATATTGGGATGAATAAGTTTTCAAAAGGAATTGCTAGCACCTTTGGTTAGCTATTCTCCATAGATGAAATTACTATTTCAAGGAGATGCCTGGTTTATGCTAGAATTTGTATCAATGTGGATCAAAAGACAAATTTACCAAAATTAGTTATGTTAAAATCTAAAATAGTGGATTGGAAGTTGTTAGGTGAATTCAAAACTTTACCTTCCATTGTAAAAAGGTTGGTCACTGGGCTAAAAATTGTCCAAGAAAGATCCTAAAATTTAGACCTAAGGTTTGGAAGGCTAAGGAAGGAAAGGCAAAGGATGTTCCTATGCAGGTTTTTGAGGAGGGTGGGAATGAGGCTTTGATACAGTCAATCTTGGTCTCTAAGCCCCATCTCTTGGTCAGGTGGGGGAACCTTGGGACCTCATCTTTCCTATTGGAGCTCTCAAATATGTGAGGAATTCAACCTCATGGACTGAAACTATTGTGTCTCCTATGACCTCAAAGATTGCATATCATGTGGGTACTACTGGTTCAGTTGAGGCTTCTCCTTTGATCAAGATTGATTTAGAGACTGTAGGGAATCCAAGTAAAGTTGGTCTATTTTCTCTTGAGGAGGAACTCTTCATTGTTGTTAAGGGAAGAAACAAGAAGAATTCATTGCATTTATCTCCTTATTCTCAAGGAGTGGTAACTAGAAATAGGCAAAAAATAGATTGTGGATTAGAACAAAGGGGACAAGGTAGGCCTTCCTCCCAAAAAATAGAGAGAAGGAAAATAAGGAGATTGTTCAGGTATTTCAAAAGACTCTCTTTGATATGTGATCTAAGAGCACATCCTATAAGTGTAAATGAAGATAATAACCTAGAATATCAAGGTGTTAAACCATGTGCATAAACATGATCCCTTGAGAAACATTATTCGAGATCATAAACTATATATCTTGTCAATTCAAGAATCTAAGATGTAGTGTGATAAGATTGAAAAAATGAAGAACTATTTATTTAAGGATTATGGTTTTCATGGGTTCAACTTGGATGGGCCTTCGGGGGGAATAACAACCTTCTAGAACCCAAAGATGATTAGAGGAGTAGCCCTTAATGCTTATGCAAATCATGTTGATACTCAATTTTTCCATTTGAAGGATGACACCTCTTGGGTTATCTCAAATGTCCATTCTCCTAATTTGAAGAAGGGTAAAAACCGCCTTTGGAGTGATTTTTTTCTCTCAAACCTACTTTTCAAGGATCAACTTGGTTGGCAATGGGAGACTTCAACACCCCATTAAAGGATAATGAGAAAATGGGAGGATCCAAAATCCCCTTGGATAGTAGATCTCATCTGATGGAGTTTATTCATGATAATGCACTTTTTTATCTTAATTTGCAGGGAGCTTCCTTTACTTGGTCTAATAGAAGGGTAGGTTTAGACCTCATTCAGGTTAAACTGGATTGATCCCTTATATCCATGGATTGGTTCTCTAATTATTTGTGTGCTCTCTCTATCTTAACATGTTTTGGTTCAGATCATTTTTTGATTTCTTTCTCTACTAATAAATTGGGAAAGAAGAAAAGGTTTCCATTCAAGTTTGAGAGCATGTGGTTGAGGCATCCAGATCTTAAGGCATATCTGAGAAGTTGGTGCAGGTTAATGTTGAGGGAAGTGCAATGTTCAGAGTGGCTAAGAAACTCTCCTATGTTAAAAATATAGTCCAAAAATGGAATAAAGACTCCTTTGGTCAAATCTTCCAGATTAAAATTTTTGGTTTAAGTCTATTGGATGAGGTTCAAAAATAAATCAAACTAAAGGGGATGAAATCTTCTCTTAATTTGTAAGAAAATTAATTAATCTCTCAGCTTCATGATATCATAACTAAAGAAGAAGACTTTTGGAAACAAAGGTCCAGGGCTATTTGGTTAGAGAGTGGTGATCACAATACCAAATTATTTCATATTTCTTCTCTCAAACATAGGGCACCGAATATAATTAGTACTATACAAATTAATGTTTCTAATATGGAATGTATTGAAGACATATACAAGGTTGCTTCCGATTACTTCTCTAACCTTCTTGCTGATATTTTGATCTATGGCCAGATGTATGATGAAAAGTTCTTGGGGGTTATTCCAAAAATTATTTCTAAAGATCAAAACAAAAATTTAACATGTATTTGTTGGCAAGATACATTGCAAATATCATTTGGTTTTGTCATTGATGGCAACCATAGTCAGTGATTGGATCCGCACGTCATCATTTGATCATATTGGCAATCAGATTGAAGACGGTTAAGAAAGAACAGAGCATCTGGCAGTTTTGTGTTCATCGATTCACATGAAGATTTTTTGCTATTATTTTGTGTTGCATATCTCAGGGAATGTTGTTTGGTCTATGATCTTAGTTTCTATTGAATCTTAGTGCCTTGTATTGATCCATCTGCGAGTTAGAAGATCTAGTTGATTAATTCTTTGTTTATCAGTATAGAAGCCGACTTGATGGATATAACATGTCGCAGATGTTTGAGAAGTAATTACTTAAGTATTTTTGTGTTCATACATGCTGATGTTGATCATTATTATGCTATATCCAACTTTAGTTGGTGTGAATAAAGGATTATCCTTGGATTGAGCCAACAATTGTAAATATTTTTGTGTTCTATTGAAGTCGACACGTTGTGATTAAATTCTTAGTCGTGGATATATATAAGAGATCAATCATATCATTTTGAGGTGTGTGTGAAGTGTGCGGATGCGAGTTGTGAATCCGAGAAAAGCAGAAGAGTGATAATGCATAGTTTCACTTGTGCATAAAGGATTTGTGTTGCGAGTTTGAACAAAACAGAGTAGAAGTGCAGAATCAGTCTGAAGGACAAAAGATCGATTGTTGAACCTAACCAGAACTGTAATCAAGCATATGTAGATGCTAATCTCTCAGTTCAATTTCTCATATGGATTTAATCCGATTATCTTTGTAAGACAGTGAGTCTTCCTTTGAGTAGTGAGCTTTAGGTAGTGTGCCTGAATGCGTGCATTCCCCATATTGTAAACTTCATTTTGAGTATACTCATATCATATTGTGCATTGGCCATCCACCGTGGTTTTTCTCCTAACAAGGTTTCCACGTAAAAATCTTTGTGTTATGGTGTTATGGTTGTTTGTTTTATGTTCATGCATATTTCTTTTAATTGAATGTTATAAATGCTTGAAGGATCATATCATTAAAGTTAAAAATTGCAGAACACTAATTCACCCCCCCTCTCAGTGTTGCTTGTTTCCAATAATTGGTATCAGAGCTCATTCCTCAAAAGAAGTCTAACAAATTGGGGAGATCTTGGAAAGTGTTTTAATGGATTCAAATAGTCTTCAACAACAAATTTTTGAGGCCCTAGATAATATTGATCATTCAAAATTTGAAGTTCAGAAATTGCAAGCAAACCTCATGGATAGTGAGAAATTAAGGATGGAAAAGGAAAAGGAAAAGTTACTATAGATGTGATCAGGAAGAAAATGCAGAAGAAATGGGTGATGAAAAGTCCCTAGTTGAAGGAAATGCACCAGCACCAGAACTTGCTTCTAGTAATTCCTCTGGGTTTTAGGCCTTTGGCCTAGGGGGAGCTGACAAGAAAATATCTTAACCCTCTAGTAACTGACATCGGATGTGGATAAGTAAAGTAAGTGCATAGATGCTTCTGTATTTTGTTGAACCTATTGGAGAGAGTATTATGCAGTATTGGAGGTCCATAGAAGAATTGTCTTTCATAGTGCATGGAAACAGGGTAACTGGATGAGTTAGGGTAAAAACCATTTATTGTGACAAAAAGGGTTAAGTGTGCGAGTGATAAAAGGTCATTTTTATCTGTCACTTTATATTTTGAGAAAAATAAGTTTGGAGAGCTCTGAGGTGAACTTTGGTGAATTGAGGCAAAATTCAAGTGTGAAGAAGCTTTCAGCAATCAAACTCCAATCCGACGAAAAGGTATTTACCGCAAAATCCTGTGAATTTGTGAATTGGTGAAAATGGCTACTACATTGGTAGTTGAAGTCAAGGATAGACCTCATCCCAAATTCAAATGACATCCTTTCAAGTCTGTCGAGACAAACCTATTAGGTGCATTTTTGTCTATTTCGTACGACATCTTACATACTGAAGATATTAGGGCATACATCCACGCAAACATTGAAGAGTTAGGAAGTTCACAGCTACTGAATTTGTATAACAATCACATTATAGGAGAAGACTTTTGTGTCAAGCCAGAATTCAAAACCCTAGAAGAGAAGAAATTTGCACAAATTGTTAAATTTCTTGTGTTTGAAGAGAGCGAATGGATCTGATATATCTTGAGTCAAGTTCATGATGAATTTATGTGGTTGAATATACCCTTTAAGATTAAAAAGGAGGCTATAAGTGTTGTTACAGGTTTAAATTCCTCTGGTGGATTGCTGATTTTGAAGTCCATAAAGAATCAAATACACTAATGCAATAGGTTCAAAGTATGATAGAAGAGCCATGAAAATCGAAGATATCATTGAAGTGGATGTGAAATTTGCCTCAATGATCATTGGTTACAGGATTTATCACTCAATTTTGGATAATTTAGTATCTGGTACAAATATTTATGCAGCATATCAAATGGTGAAGGAGAATGTAGATTATGACTTGTGTGAACTACTCAGTAGTCAGCTAATGGAAAATCTTGGTAAGATCGAGAAAGACAAGAAAAATTCCTTTAAGTATGGTAATGTGTTGTTATGTTTGTTCTTTCACTTCATGAGTGAAGTTTTGGGTGTTTGGAAAGTACATTGGTAAGGTGGTCAGCCTTTCAAATTGGAGAGATGTTGTATGGAATTGGAAATAGTCAAGCCAGAAAAATTGCAATCTGGGGATACTTCAAAAACTTTCAGAGTATGATGCATGCTAGAGAAATAATTCCTACTTCTATTGTGGAGAAGTATAAGGACAAAATTTATTTTATAATAGACATTTATTAGTGCATGATGGAAGTTGTTGATCCTAGAACAGTCTAGATCATGCCAATGGGTTATGAAGTTGAAGAGCACATTTTGAAAATGTATGCACAACATTTACTGAATAAGCCTCTGGATCCGGTAGAAGAGAGGTTTGGAACTTATGCAGAAAAGGATATACAGGTGCATAATGAACGAAGAAAACCTGTGATAGTTAGAAGAGTGAGAAAAGAAGTGGAAATCTTTGTAGAGAGTATGAGAATATTTACAGAAGCAGTAAGAGAAGCTAGAAAAAGGAGAGAATAAGTTGAAGCAGAAAAAGAGCCAACAAAAACTGAATATGCCAGTCTGACAATATCCTCTACCCGGACTAGGTAAACAAGGAGCTATGAATCCCTATCCGCCCCTGCAGTGAAGCCAATTCCTGTGCAAACTCAAACCAAGGCATCTGGTAGGAGGAAGAAGAACAAGAGAAAAAGAGTCTATGAAGCTATCTTAGAAGATGAAGAGACTGAATCTGATGAAGATGTGAGAGAAATAAAGCATATGGGCCTTCAAGCAACAAAGGTTACTAAAAGCAAGCCCTTCGGTGAAGAAGTCAAAGCAAAGAAGAAGGTAAATTTTGACAAACCCGGTATGTCGGTAGAAGAGGTTGAGAAAGCTTTGGTCAAAGATGGAAATACTAAACCACTTTGTAAATGGTATGAAACGTTTGATAAATCTAGGCAAATAAATCTTGAGGAGGCTACAATAAAGCATTTAAATATTTTCAATAAGGTTCCGATTGAAATAATGCCTAATTTACCTAAAAGCCTGTATGAGATTTTGGAAATGAGAAGAGTAAATGCTAGATCAAAAGAAGAGAAAATGAGAGAGAGAATTCTTGCAAAGTTATGTCCAGTGATGTCTATGGAAGAAATGAATGCAATCCTCAATAAAGCTAAAAAGGAATTCAAGTGCAAAACAAGAGTGAATAAGCTCATGATTGGTCAAACTAAAGAAGTTGCAGAAGAAATTGAACAAATTTTGAGAATTTTTTTGTTAAGTAACAGAATTGATGTTGTCCCTAAAGAAACGCATGATAAAGATGTCTCATCTGGTCTGGAAGAAGAAGAAGGAAAAAAGGATACAACTGATGGTACTAAGATTCCTCTTGATGTGGATAATATAGAAGTACCTACGAAGATTGAAGTTCCTGAAATTGTATCGGTTGAGAAAGTGGAGATTCCTGAAGATAAGCAAGAATCTGCAACTAAGGAAATAGTGGTTGAGGAAAATAAAGTTGATGTAAAGGAAGTTCCAGTGGAAGCAAGAGACACTGTAGAGGCAATGAAGAAATTTCTAGTAGAGAAAAAGGAAGAATTTGACCTTGAATTGGTTGAAGGTCCTATTGACCTATCCACTTTGTCCCCAATTCAAAAAATTAAGGTTGCATCGTTTTCTCAATCGAAGGCTAGAGAAGAATTGTTGAAGTCTCACATTGAGGATAGTGAACTCTTAAATCTTGCATTTGGATTTTTGGAGAAAATAATGCCTACTCATGTCAAGGATCCATCTGGTTCCTCCTCCGGTGAACTGAAGAAGCTCGTCAATTCTGTAAGTACTCATTTTGAGTCTCTTGAGAAGTCAACCATGGTTAAAGTTCAGAAGTAATTTGATGCCAAAAGGTTAAATAGATTGAAAGGAATGATAAATAATGATAAAACTTTGTTAGCCACCTATGTGAAGAATATTCAAAATGCTCTATCTAAAGGTGGAAAAATTTATAAGACATGTTTGTCTTTGACAAAATTTACTGAGGTCAATGAGAAGAAGGTTAAGGATCTTGAAAAAAAAATAGCTGCTAGTTTTGAAGCTTTTGATCCTTTAGCTGGTGGTGTTGCAAGGTCAGGTGATATCTCTGCTTGACAAGATAAGGAGCTTGAAGCATGACAATGACAGAATTGCGGAAAGAGCATGTGAGCTTAGAGGCCTAATTGGTCTGAAGATAGAAATAATGTTGAGTGCATTAAAGGAAGCTGAAGATGCTAAGGTAGTTGGTGATCCAGTGAACCTTGAGTTTTTAGAGACACAATATTACCTAGTTTGTGGTCACATAAGAATTTTGGAGAGTCTCAAAAGGGTTTGGGACACAAATTTGATCCTATTGAAGAAAGATTTTGCAGATGTTTTCAAGTTTGTGTAAGTTGTATGCCTGTACAGTTTGAAGATTTTGTTTGATTTTTGGTATGCAGATTCCTGCCTTTTACATTGATGTCAAAGGGGGAGAGAAGTAGAGTGAAAAATGTATAATCATCTCAGGGGGAGAGTTTTGTTTTTTAAATTTTGAAGGTTGGCAGTACTAATTCGACACTTAGTCATTTTTCACTAAGTGTTGCCATCAATGCCAAAGGGGGAGATTGTTGGCAAGAGACACTACAAATACCATTTGGTGTTGTCATTGATGGCAACCCTAGTCGGTGATTAGATCCACACGTCATCATTTGATCATACCGACAATCAGATTGAAGACAGTCAAGGAAGAACAAAGCATCCAAAAAATTTGTGTTCATCAATTCACATGAAGATTTTATGTTATTATTTTGTGTTGTATATCTCAGGGAATGTTGTTTGTTCTATGATCTCAGTTGATATTGAATCTTATTGCCTCGTATTGATCCATGTGCGAGTTAGAAGATCCGGTTGATTAATTCTTTGTTTATCAGTACAAAAGTTGACTTCGTGGATATAACATGTCACGGATGTTTAAGAAGTAATTGCTTAAGTATTTTTGTGTTCGTACATGTTGATGTTGATCATTGCTATGCTATAGCTAACTTTGGTCGGTGTATATTAAGGATTGGATTGAGCCGACAGTTGTAAATATTTTTGTGTTTTATTGAAGCCGATATGTTGTGATGTGAGTTGTCAATCCGACAGGTGTGTGTGAAGTGTGTGGATGCGAGTTGTGAATCTGAGTAGAGCAGAAGAACGATAATGCACAATTTCACTTGTGCATAAAGGATTTGTGTTGCGAGTTTGAGTAGAACAGAGCAAAAGTGCAGAATCAGTCTGAAGGAAAGAAGATCGATTGTTGACCCTAACCGAAACTGTAATCAAGCATATGTAGATGCTAATCTCTCTGTTCAATTTCTCAAATGGATTTAATTTGATTATCTTTGTAAGACAATGAATCTTTCTTTAGGCAGTGAGATCTAGGTAGTGTGTCTGAATGCAAGTGCATTCCCCATATTGTAAACTTCATTTTGATTATACTCAGATCATATTGTGGATTGGCCATCCATCGTGGTTTTTCCCCTAACAGGGTTTCCACGTAAAAATTCTTTTGTTATGGTGTTATGGTTGTTTGTTTTATGTTCATGCATATTACTTTTAATTAAATGTTATAAATGCTTGAAGGATCAGATCAATAAAGTTAAAAATTGCAGAACATTGATTTGCCCCCCCCTCTCAGTGTTGCTTGTTTCCAACAGTATTCCTTCGGAGGATGAAATCAGATCATCTATCTTTTCATTTGAAGGAAACAAGGTTCCTAAGCCAGATGGTTTCCATCTCTTTTTTTCAAGCCTTTTGGGATATTGTGGCAAAGGATGTTGTGAATGCAACTAAGGATTTTTTTGGCAACATGAATTTGCTAAAAGAGCTAAATTCTACCTTTCTTGTGTTGGTGCCGAAGTATCCTAGTGCTAAGAATTTTGGGGAGTTTAGGCCAAATAGCCATCGTAACTCTTTATAAATTTTCTCTAAAGTCTTTGCAATCATATTACAATTTGTTCTTCCTCAAATAATCTCTAGCCAATAGAATGGTTTTGTTTGTGGTAGGAAAATTTTAGATTTTATTATCTTGGTTCATGAAATTATTCTCTCTCTCAGTGAGCAAGAAGGTTGGTTTCCTGCTAAAATTGGACTTAGTCAAAGCTTATGACAAGGTCAATTGTGGTCTTTTTATCTAATGTACTAATAAGGTTTGGGTTTGGAAGTAATTTTTTTGATCTTATAAGCTAGCTTATATCCACTTGTTAATGGATGTCCCTCTCCTTTCTTTAAGAGTTCTAGAGAGATAAGGCAAGGAGATCCAATCTCTCCATTCCTTTTTATTGTTACGGCGGAAGCTCTAGGTAGATGTATTCAAGCCGAAGTGATTAAAGGTTATGTGAAAGGGGGTCTCTCCATCTTCTTTATGTCCCTCATGCTCCCATAAAAAATTTGTTGTTGATACTATCATCGTGGGAGAGGCTTTGGTTAAGGAAGCAAAGAAGATAAAATCTATATTTCTTGGCTATGAAAAGGAATTTGGTCAACTTATTAGCCTTCCTAAGAGTTAAATTTTCTTCCTCAATACTCGTGTCCATCTTCAGGTAAAGCTCATTGCTATCCTTAATTGAAAAGTGGGAAGTTTCCCCTCTTCTTATTTGGGTCTTCCATTGTGTGTCAATGAGATACCAACGTTCTTCTAGTTAAGGTTGTTGGATAGATTCAACTCTAATATGGTTGGATGGAAAGTGGTTTTACTCAGCCAAGTTGGTAAGCTCCAACTCATTAAATCTACTCTTCAGAACTTACTAGTCTATGTTACGAGTCTATTTAAAGTCCCAAAAAAAATTGTGGAAAAGTTTGAGTACATCCAAGAGTGATTTTTGTGGGTTAGAATTAAGAATAGGAAAAGAATACCTCTAGTGGCTTGGGAACATGTTTGTAAACCTAAGAAGATCATAGGTTTGGGTATTAGGAAAATTAGAGAATTCAACTTTTCTTTGATGGCCAAAAATACTTGGAGACTTATTTCTATTAATAGTGGTTGGTCGTCCTTATTGAAGACTAAATAGTTTTTTGAATATAGAAACTTTAGATAAATTCAGGATGTTGAACATCTTCTGGATGGTTCCTAGTTTTGGAAGAATAATTTTCTTTCTAGGAAGATTATTCTGAATGGATCTTGATGGCTTCATGGAAGATAAATTAAATTTTGGAATGATGTGTGGTGTGATAGAGTTTCATTTAGGGAACTCAATTGGGCTCATCCTATGAAAGATATTTGTATTAGAACTTTTGGTTGTTGGGTTGTTGACTACATCCAGGATGGGAAATGGAGAAATGTAAGGAATGTTGACCCATATCTACAAGAGCTTCATTTGTACATCTCTCGAATTCATATCCCTTTCTCAAAAAAAGGTAAGTTAATTTGGTACCCCTCTTTGGATGGTATGTTCTCTATGGCTTCGACTTTTGTTAGGCTACTAGAGCAACAAAATCCTCCTCCCTTTTGGATCCATCTTTGGAATCATTTTCTAATCCCTAAGATCAATATCTTCTTTTTAATTATGGTTCAAAACAAAATTCTAACTATTGATCATTTATGTAGCAGGGAGTTTGCTTACCCTAATAGATGTGTCATTTGTGAATGTAGTTTTGAAGATGGTTATCTCATCTTCCTTGGGTGTAGCTTCTCTCAATTTTTTGGGGGCCAATTTCTTTCTCTATGGAACCTAGTGTGGGTTTTTTCGAAATCCTTTAAGGATTTTTGTGTCCAATGGATATGTCCTACTAACCCCTCGCTTTAGATCTTATGGTCTATAATGACCCCTCATGTAGCCTGAGATCTTTGGAAAGAGAGAAACAATCGTGTTTAAATATTTGAAACTTAAGGAGGATTTTATTTTCATTAAAATCTTAAGATCTATAAAAGAAAATTTCTTGAATGGGATATCTGAAAAGAAGTTGGATAGATAAAACCTTATGATATATGAGTTTGAGTCTCAAGTTGCAGAGAAGTGGAATCTCGAGGCTAACATATCTCTTTCTCTTAGGAACATAAAATCTTTCAGAGATAATATGGTGTGGAGGTGTCTGCCAAAGGGGTGGCTAAAGAGAATCCCAAGCTAGTTGGATATAGGGAGTGTTAAGAGATAAGGAGGGCGAGTTTGTTTCAATGGTGGCACTTCCATTATGAACGCCGACAAATCACCTAGTTGAATCAACGATAACATACAGTGGTATAAAACTTTCCTATGATAGAGGCTTTAAGAAATTTTGGGTGGAACGGGATTCTTTAAACATTATAAGGCATTGTAATAAATTGCATCCCCCTAGTTGGTCTATTGAGTTGTTAATCTCTTATTCTCTAGGTATGATCAATTATTTTGATGATATAAGGATAACCCAAATCTTGCATGAGGGTAACTATTTGGAAGACTTCTTCACCAATGACGGAGTTAAAAGTCAATCTATTAGAATTTGGGATAGGTACTCATCAGTACCCATCGAGGCTCTCACCATCCTGAATAATGATAGCCAACACAAAAAATATTAGAGGATGAGACATGGAGTTAATTACTCCTAGTTGTCTTACATGCTTTATGGGCACTAAAATAGTCATTTTCCCTTTTTGCCTCTGCCTAGAGTTAAGGAACATAATTTAGGAGTTGCAAAGAAAGGGAATTTCTATGACCATGAGAGGAGATAAAAGTTGTATGGAGCCTCTATCATGTGATGGGGTTTGTATAAATCCCAAGGTGTGGAAAATTTTGGAGGGGGTATGAACCCTACATGGAAAGGTTGCATGGGCATAACCCTAAAGCTTCTAAGCTCTTCATCAAGGGATGGGAAAATAGAATTTTGAATATCAATGGTAAGGAATTTTCCATAACCGAGGAGTTGATTGCACATATAAATGAGCTGCAAATGCATGGAAGAAAGTTCTTCTAGGATAGGAAAGTAAGTGAGGAATCCCTTAATAAATTCTTTAAAGGTAATGAACGAGATAAGCTAGTGAAATTATCTTCTTGGGGATATGACATGCTCTCTATCAAACCAATTTGGGCTGAGATTACAAAGGTTATGATGCACTACATTACTCTTAATGGAAGGTACACTACTATCTTGGGTGTCCATTTTATTTTTTGAACCACTTAAGACATAAGCTTTAGAGTCCTTTCCATATTTTCTCCTTGCCTCACTAGATTTTTCTATGAAATAGCACTTGAAAAACCCTAAACTGTCAATTTTGCATGAGGGTTAATCATGTTAATCATGGAATGTTAAGACCTAGACCCCTTAGCAGACTTCAAAGGGTAAGGGTATTTTCAAGAAAAAATAAAATACAATGGTCATCCACTATTCCAACATGAGTTATGAATCCTTGGATGATGATGAATGGTGGGAGGATGAAGAAGGGGATGACTTTATAGAAGTGTTATATCGACTCCCTCTGATGGAAAAGAGCAAAAAGAAAAAGAAAGGTTGCTTAAAAGAATATCTCTCCAAAAAAGAAAGCTAAGAAGGCTATATCTTGGTCAAAGGGATCTCAAACTGGGGATGAGGAGGTGGGATTCAAAGGGAAAAGGAGACAAATAAAACTCAAAACCCTATGAGGAAGAAGTGGGAAAAGATAAGGAGAAAATTAGGGAGGAGATTGGTAAAGGAAAGGAAAATATTGAAGATATTATGGTCACGATCCAAACTCCTATGAAAGGCCCTACCAACGAAAACATAGATGTCACTAATATCCCCCTTTATCTAAAGAATTATCTTACCTACATGCCAACAAATATTAAATCTGTGATGTATTGGAGTTATTTGGGGAGGGAGTGCCTAATTATTTCAAATTGGCCAAATGATTTTTCTTAGAAATTAATAAAACTAATGTTAAAGTTTGAGGCCTATAGGAAAAAAATTCTAATGAGGAGAGGAACCATTCTGGGTTCAGAATTAAGGAGTTGCAAAGAAGATTAGATGATGTTGAGGAAGTCATTAGTGTGTTGGAAATGATTTTGATAGCCGTATGCTAGCTATGGAAAAGAAAATTCAAGAGATCAATACCAATATTGAGAATCTCTTGAAGATAAGTCAATGCTTGATTAAGAATAGTGTCGAGGCTCTAAGGATCCTTATGGAGAAGTTTAATGAGCTTAAGAAGGAACAAATGGTTGGAGTTATCCCCAAGAATAGAAAAAAGGAGCAGGTTACAAAATAAAAAGGGATAAAACAAAT
Organism: Sequoiadendron giganteum; assembly: GCA_007115665.2. NCBI lineage: Eukaryota > Viridiplantae > Streptophyta > Pinopsida > Cupressales > Cupressaceae > Sequoiadendron > Sequoiadendron giganteum. The sequence goes on from CM021106.1 coordinate 504,441,919, forward strand.
ATTGGATGAAGCGAAGGGGCCTAGTGCTAGAACCTGTGGTAGCAAGAAGTCTTTTGAAGAAGAGAAGAATAAGTTGTTGGACCTAGTTAACTTGCATTACAACCACGAGTTAAGGTTGTTGACACCTTGAAGAATATTAAGTAACATGTTGATGTTTATTTTGATTATTTTTTCTATTGGTTGGCTACTGATTGGATGTGTCTATCTATTTGTGCAATTTTTTGTTATAAAAGGTTTCGAGTCCCTTCAAAACCTATTTTTCCTGATAATAAAAAATAAATATTTATGCAAAATAAATTTCATGTTCGTTTTTTCCCTTGATATCTTCTATGCATATTTGAATTGGATAAGTAGTGTTGTATTGTATTAAGTATGCATTATTATTTTTAGATAACTTGAATTAAAATGTACTAACATTTGGTATTTTCTTTATTTTTTTTAGGTTCCATGGGTTGGGTGGTAAGGTTACCCTCATGCTAATTGGCAATGTGAAAGTTGTTGGGAATAGGATGTCATTTAATTGCATTCTAATCATATTTCATTTATCTCCAAAGTCCTTGGAATGTGTTACACAACATTAGGATTAGGAAGAGATTAATTTGGAATGAAATAAACATTTAATGTGACATTTGTAGTTATTTATAAATGATAGGAGCATGTGGGGACACCTTGTGAGAGTTCCTACAAAATAGGAGTGCATGGGAACCTACATGGAGATGAGACACATCTTGGTTCAGTTAACTGTTTGGTGAATTGAGTACACTCCATAAATGCATCTTAGGTTCCTACAAAATAGGGATTTTGATTTATGCATGTTGAGTTCCTATAAGATAGGCATCAAAGTTCAGTTCAGTTCAGTTCAGTTTAGTTTAGTTTAGTTTAGTTCAGTTCAGTTCAGTTTAGTTCAGTTCAGTTTTAATTCAGTTTAGTTCAGTTTAGTTCAGTTCAGTTCAGTTCAGTTTAGTTCAGTTCAATTATGTTATGTTTCATTTATCTTCAGTTGCATGTTAGTTAATTTGATTTGCATGGTAGCTAACTTGCATTGCATGTAGTTACTTTGAGTTGCATATTAGTTAATTTGAGTTGCATGTCAATTGAATTGAGTTGCATGGATAGATAACAGGTGGATACATTCAGTTAACAGATGGAGGATCATGCATGCACATTATTTTGCATGAATCAGTGACAGATATGTTTCAGTTAAACAAGATTAACTTGGGCCCACCTTAGGCACCCAAGTTGGCATCTTTGAGTTACAACTATTGCATGGAAAAGATATTTATAATGCTTAGTTAAGTGGGACCCAGTTTAGGCACCTACTTTGAGGATGAGCTTGCATGAGATATTTTTGACAACTACGAGGTTAACACTTCAGTGTTGGGTCCCAACTTTGAGGGAGACTCGTGTTTGACTTATGCATGCATATGAGAACTTAACTTGGCAACCCTAGACATGGATTTTCTCAAGAGGCTTTGTGATTATATATTTGATAACTCTTATGAGTTTGTAAGCAAGATAATTTTCTATTATTGCAGCAAGTGTATGAGAGAGTTTTGTGAGAAAATATTGTAGGTTGTGAAGAAGATTTGTTGAAGAACAAGGAAGAATATCAAGGAGAATTGAATTGGTATTATTGTAACTCATTCAAATGTTAAATAATACAAGCAAGATCAAATTCTAGTGGAGTTTTTTCCTGAAATGGTTTCTCCACATACATGTTGTGTCCTTTTTATTATGTCTTATATTTCTTCTATCAATCTTTTGTCTACTTTATACAACACTAAAATTGATCTAATTCAAGATTAATCATATACAAGGAATTGTGACAAAGAATACTAAAATTGAATCTACAGTTACATAGGATTTATAAATTTTAAGTTACATTTTTACTACAAGTATTACCTTTATTTTCAACATTTGGTATCAGAGCTAATGGCTAGGTAGAGTTTGGGACGCCTTTCTCTTAAAATTTTGAAGGTCTTTTGGCTGTAGTGGGAGTTTTTAATATTGTGTCAATTGCTGATTTGAAAAATTAGTGTGTTGCAATGGGTTCTACTTCTCATATAGATATTCAAAGGTTCAATGGATCTGGGTATGAGATGTGGAAATTAAAAATGGAAGATCTCCTTGAAGAGAGAGATCGGTGGTTAGTTGTTTGTAATGAGACAAAGACACCTTCATCGAGGTCAGATGAGGATTGGGCTAAGCTTGATAACAAGGCAAGAGGTGTTAGAAACCAAGATCAGACATGCAAACCAAAAAACACCTTCCACAAGAGAAAAATAGAAAAAGAAAAGCAATTTGCATTAAGATGTGCAAATGAATTGTATTCAGGAATTAAGAAATTACAAAAGATGAATTGTTTTATAAAAGCAATGTATGTATAACCCTGAAGGTAAAACCTAATTTTGACCTAAAGTTAGCTCAACTAAATAAAGCTTACTTATTAATTAAGTAAACTTAATAAAGTGTAATTAAATAAGTAATTACACCAACACCCCCTCCCTTAAGTGCAACATAGGGAGACTAAAAAGCATGCACCTAATGCTAGGATGAATGCATGAAAGCATGAATGGGTCCCAACTACAAGGCCATGTTAGGTACCCATGTACAAATGCAATGAATGGCAAAGAGGAGAAAACCCAGTGGGACAAAACCGCCCTCTCAATGAGATGACTTATTGCAAAGAAGCACTGGAAGAACACTGGTGGAGTAACACTAGAATCCTCAATCTAGCAAGCAAGGAAAGATACTTCTACTTACGAGAAACCATATGAAAGTCACTGAAGGACTCAGGCATAATCATGAAGCAACAACAAACCTGATGCCAAGGAACACTGAAAAAATCACAAACTGGAAACAACCCTAGAATCTATGAAGCAACAAGGGATGAATAAATGATGCCCCCTTATAAGAGAGAATGATATGATGAAAGAATTCGAAAGCTATGTGTATCTCGATGTTGATGCCAAAATGTGACTAAAACTGATCCATAGGAGCAAGTACCATGGAGATTCTGGAACAATAACTATAAAATGAATGGCCCTCAAACTGATATGTGAATCGATGCGAACCAAAATGTGCCAAGCTATGAGCAAGATGTGGCCAAAAGAAACAACAGAATCCAGATACAACTCATGTGAGTTGTCATCAATATGTAGATGAGATCAAAGTACATGCAATGCAACTATACTCTAATCAAATTATTATGCAAGAAGGCCCCCTAATGGAACTTTATATAAATTCATTTATTACAATACCCCATGATTGTAAAAGGAGAGCATGCAAAACTTACTTAAATCGAAGAGAAAATGCAAACCTAATGCATGAAAATAAGAAAGAGTGCATGCACAAACCAATGTTCACATCTGCCTCCATGATTAAAGTTGACCTCAAATCTATGTAGAGGAATGAATTATCTTTCTGGTGCCGCTTGAATCGTGAAAAAATGATAACCGAGGCAAAAAGTTATGCCCTCTAAAATGAAAACTATTTCATCTGACTTTAAAGGCCTGAAAAATAAATCTAGAGCACAATCTAGAAAAAAATACCTGCACCACTAGATCAGGCTCGAAACCAGCTTTCCAATGGTATCTCATTTTTGAAAAATGGACTCAGTATGCTCAAGATATGACCATTTTACTAAAAAAGCTCATTTTGGCTTTAAACCAAATATTTTATTAATTTAAAGATTAAAGAATTAATAAAATATTTAGTTGTATTTTCATGGCATGAAAACCGAGGCAGCACAAAAATCAAGTTAAAATGGCATGAAAACCAAGGCAACTAAATATTGCTCTATGTACCCAAAAAAAAAGGCACAAAAATCGAGGCATCTGTACGGATCCGTACAATCATATGGATTTTCTTGGCAAAGTTTTTTTAAATCCCAAAAACACAAAAAAAATCAATTTTCAGCAAACCCTATCATATTTTATATGAAAATAGGAGTTTTTGGGCATTCTTAGCACACCCATGAGGTCCGTTTTAAACCAACATGCATTGTTTGAGAGATCAAAGTCAAAATTTCTTAAAAAATGATGGAAAAACCCTCTGATCTGGCAAAAAATTATCTTAGCTTGAAACCCTCACACTTAAAAATCACTGTAAAGCAATATCCTTGAAAAGACAAACAAGCAGGAGATCTGAAGATCTGATACCATGTTAGAAACCAAGATCAGACATGCAAACCAAAAAAAACCTTCCACAAGAGAAAAATAGAAAAAGCAAAGCACTTTGCATTAAGATGTGCAAATGAATTGTATTCAGGAATTAAGAAATTACAAAAGATGAATTGTTTTATAAAAGCAATGTATGCATAACCCTAAAGGTAAAACCTAATTTTCACCTAAAGTTAGCTCAACTAAATAAATCTTATTTATTAATTAAGTAAACTAATTATTATCTAAGTAAACTTAATAAAGTGAAATTAAATAATTAATTACACCAACAAGAGGAACCATAAGATTATGTCTTCTTGATGTTGTTCTCTTGAATGTTTTAGATGAAACCATCGCATATAAATTATGGAAGAGGATGGTTGTCACACTGTTAATGTGTGACTCAGTATCACAATTCAATTAGAGTTGTTGGCAGTGATGCGGATGCATCACTAGTATGGATATCTTCATGTGATCGAAGATATGGTTTCTTGGTTTAGAGTGGTTGCTATTATGTCATGGTTTACTCTTGATATGTGTGAACATAAAATTCCCAAGCTCCCTTTAGGTGATTTTTTTTTGTTCAAGTACCGGTCACTCTCTCTTTGTAAAAGATGATAGCGAGTTTCTTTCGCTAAGTCTCATAGCGAATGTTGTCACTTGTCATCCAAGTGCTCCTCGCTAGGCTTCATTCTCTCACTTTTTTAGAAAGCTTGTGCCACATTTCCATTTGTCATCCGTTCACAATCTTTGGTGCCCCTTTGCATAGCTCTCTTTTCGGGTCTCGATCACACACCACGTTGCATCAGTCCGCGCACATTCCTCGACGAACCCCACCTTCGGTGCAATATCCTTGAAGACCTCCACGTGTCTTTGCAACACAAATTTTTCATCACATAAAGGGAAGGATGAATGCAGGCCCTGACCGCTTGCCACGTAATCTTCTAAAAAGATTCATCATAAAGGAAGACAACAGGCAACAACCTCACACCAATTGGTGCCACGTTTTGTAGTTGTCATCATGAGTGGAAAATACGCATCGGCACCCTGGTCTGCTAGGACCACTACCATCATTCACAAAGGATGCACTTGGCCCTAAGGCGCCCTGGTTCATGGCTTGAATCTTTTCAGTTGTAATGGCTAAGGAAAAATCATTGCTAATCCATCATTACTCATGATCGGAGAATATTTCCTGTTACTTGCTCATCAAGATAGGTTTTCACTAGAAATACTGCTTCTTCTTTCGAAGTGGGAGTTCCAATTGTTCCAGATTTTGAGAAGAAAGTATTGGTACAAGAACCAAGCCTTTACCACTTTTTATATTATTGTAAAGACTTGCAGACCGTGCCATTGTTTGGCCTTTCTATTTTCTTGAATATTTTGATAAATTTTTACTGTGTCATTGTGGTGCTAAATGTTTCATTTACAAAACTTCTATAATTTGAATGCAAGTTTGATAGTTTAGATCATGTCTTTGACTCCTCTTTTCATTAAATGTGCATGAATTTTATTTTATGTCATTAAAGTGAATCATTTAGATTTTACCTTAGTTTATTTTCATTTGTGGCATAACGGATTGCTTAACAGGCCCTTAGCCCAGGTCCACAAGATAGGTCTATCGTGTCTTTAATCTAAATCTCGACACATCACCCTAGTTAGATACTTTTTTTATATACCTACTTCCTTTTCCCATTCAAAACCCTAGTTATAGAAGAAATCAACTTATTTAAAATCCAGTGGTTACTCAGTTCAGCGCAATAGGTCCCCCCTTTAACTAAGTTTCCCATAGAGGACTATTACCTTGTCAAATTTTGGCATCAACAATTTTTTCTTTCTTGGCACACCTGGTGGGACCCTTAAAAAACACCAAAATCATCGAGGTGTGTAAGTCCTCGGCCATACCTAGACTCTCCTAAGTAGAAACTTCGGATCCTAGCCATAATGTTGATCGCAAACCAAAATTGTGTGTCTTGGGATGTCGAAAACCCCCTTTTCACCCCAATTGCACCTACCATATGGGCCCCTATCTCGGTCTCTGCTCTCAAATTTATTCCAAAGTTTACCGGAGATGGCTCGAGAACACCATCTAAACATCTGCAAGATGTTATGGATGTGTGTCTAGTGCACGGAGTCATAGATCAGAACATAGTGTTGAGACTGTTTGTCGCTTCTTTGCGAGGAAAAGCACTAGATTGGTATCGCAGTCTACCAGCTAATACTATTGGTACCTGGGATGAGCTCAAAAATCCATTTTATGAAAGATTTTCTAATGACGGAGATATGTCCTCACTGTATTACCATCTATCAACTATCAAGCGAGCTCCATCTAAAGCCATGACCGATTTCAATGCCTAATTCCATACAACCTGGAAAAGAATCTAGAATGCTATCCGATTGTCAGTCGAGTTAGCATTTATGTTCTACCTAAAATCCATCAACATCAACATCTCCATGATGATCCAGTCACTCGGTGGGACTACATTACCAGATGCATACAACTTAGCAGTAAGGACGAAGAACAATCTAATTGATGTTGGGAAGTTGCCACCTCGACCCATTATGTCGATATTCTCAGAAATATCGATTTCTACTCAAGAGATTCCATCCACCAGCACACCCACACCTCCTCTTTCTATGTATACATATCCAAGTGCACCACAAAATATTGCTTCTACATCTTGCGCTCTAAAGGATGAGATAAGCGAACTAAGGGAAATGTTGTGAAACTTAACAAATGAAGTAACTACTATCAAGTGCAACCAGGTGGCTCCTCCGAGACCAACCTATCAAATTTATCAGGGTAACAGACTCTCCTACCAACATAACCAATATCAAGGGGTTGCGCGCACAACTCAGCTGACTCAAACAAGTAACCAAATTGTACCGGTTCTAACTCCGCTAGGATCTGCGTAGACAAGCACAAGCAGAGAGCTAACCACAAGAAAAAATAATCTCGTCGAAGATTTCAATGCTTGGTGCTATCCTTGCGGCAATGCTCATATGCCTCAAAATTGTTTACGGGGCAATTTGCAACAAAAGGTTGTTGAACAACGCAACCAAGGCATGGCAACAAATTCAAGGGGCTATACATATGCCTCTCCCCAAACGGAGAATGTGGTGCTCACCGCACAGATGTAGGGAATATCTATGGAGCAAGAAAATGACATAGCTCCTAACCATGCCCTCCTATCATGGATGGAAGGGGATGAAGCAGTGTTTACTTATGAAGCATCCACATCGATGACCCCGCAAGTGCACTCCGACTACAACACCCGACCAAAGAGAAGATTCACAGGTGAGATGATCACTCCATAGCCTAGGAATGTCCCAAATCAACTTCCTAGCCCTTCTACAATTGCTCCACAGCCTCAAATACGCAAAGAGATTGTTATCACCAAGGCAAAGGAACATAAGCCTCCAAATCCATCACCGATTAACGTGGTGGAATAGTTAAAGAAATCTTTTGCAAATATATCCCTCTAGGATATCTTAGCCATTCCAGAGCAGAATTCATTGCTATAAGAGGCCCTACAAAAAGATACAGTTGTACAACCAATAGAACAAGCGTCTAAAAAACCTATCGACTCATCACCCCTGGCCAAAGTCCTTGCAAATATTGCAGAGGAGACTCTGACCGAGGCTCGAGAGGAAAAGTTGAAACCTAAACCCTTCTTCCTAACTCTCATTGTGGGAAATAAACTACTACACAACTCCATGATTGATTCTGGTACTAGCACTATAGTCATGCCCAAGCAAATAGCAAAAGCCTTACGACTAAGCTATGAACCCTTAAAAAGAGGATTCATGCAATTAGATGGGAACAAGGTCAAAACTATAGGCCTCATTAAAGACATCCCTTTGACCTTGTTTTCCTATCCTAGTATCACAGTGCCGCAAGATACCATGATCATCAACATCCCTCCTATGTTTGGCCTATTCCTATCGCGGGACTTCACATCAAAGATAGGTGGATAGCTTTCTTTGGATTGGTCTCACCTAATCCTCAGGATGAAGCATAGAGCTAAGGTGAAGATAGTATCAGAACCTCATTCATTCAACAGTCAAGAGAATTTTTTGATCAACTTGAGTCGAAGATTGAAGAGGCATACGAAGGGAAAATCATTCAGTTAAGATCAAACAAACTTCCAAAAGGGCTGGTCACACTCAAAAATCTATTCGACTGTAATGATGATGCAAGAAATAGTAAAAGGAAATTTATAGCAAACCAAGCAAATTATGCCAACCTTGAGGTCGAATATGGAAGAAAATTAAAAGTCGGAAAGGGAGTCCCATAACACGACAAGGATAGGCTTATACACTTATGCAAAACATACGAAGGAGTAGTGGCTTGGTCTTGTGATGACCTCAAGGGATATGATCCCGGCATCATCCAGCACACCATTGAACTCATAGAAGGTGCTAAACCTATCCGACAAAAATAGAGACCATTTAATCCAAAGATTGAAGCCCTGATGGTACAAGAACTAGGAAAGTTGATCCAGTCAAAGATCGTGTTTCCAATCAAGCATAGTATGTGGGTATCTAACCTCGTTCCAGTATCGAAAAAGAATTGAGACATTCATCTTTGTGTCAAATTCCGTAACCTAAACAAAGCATCATTAAAGGATCATTAACCATTGCCTTCCA